>CM076573.1:405660276-406151075 GCA_034641835.2 Pinus albicaulis
GAAAATTTTCATGCCATCGAAGATGGTAATGAATGTTTTTCAAACGATTTTGGTGGTGAATTTCATAAATATATTGAAAATGATCATAGTAAGAATAGTATTCCTCCTAATGATCATGGAAATGCCTGTTTAGAGAATGATGAAATGATATAGATGTTGCCAGTAAATATTGTTTCTAGGAGTAGGAGTAGACCTTTTCCTATCAATCCAAGATGTTCTAGTTATACAAGGCGTAGATTAGTATATATCACTAGAAGAAGTTCTATCAATGAGTTCATTTCAAGTGATTGTTGTAAGAAGTATTGCTTGAAACATATGGATTTCAAATTTTCTTTAGAGAAAAGGAAGAACTATTTGTCAATGAATAAAAGCATGTAGAATTCATATTTAGTGGGGTGCATGCAATCAACACTAACAAGTTATGATTATCACATTGGGTCTTTATTTCTCTGTAGAAACGATTTCAAAATTAATCATTCAATTGGCAATTTTCATCTATCAAGAATCCAATATAATTTGGAAAAGGATCCTGCATATTATTCACAAGTTTTTCATAAACGAGAGTTTGGGCCACTAGAAAACATTGCAATTTCATGGCTGTAAGACTTGTTTTAAAAACATGGAGAATGTATGCCAAATAGAGATAAAATACATATTCCATATAATTTCTCAAGACGAGAAATCTACAACTTATACAAGGAATATGAAAAATGTGTTGAAGGAAATGTTCATTTTATTACATATCAATATTTAATGCATATATGGAGGAGAGAATTCAACAATGTTCATATTCCTAAGAAGACAAGGATCGGGGTTTGCAGTATATGTGCTTCTCTAAAATCAAAAAGTGATAAATGCCAAGGAGCCAAAAGAGGTAAGCATTCATAACATTATTCTTTTAAATTGTATAGTGATCAACTATGAAAATGTATTTATTAATACATTTGTTTTATGTTATGTGTAGATTCCATTGTTAAAGCCCTTCAAGAGCATCATGAAAAAAAACAAGTGAAAGGAAAAAGTTGTACAAGCATCGAAATAAGTGCTATGATAATCCAAATAAATATTTGGGTTTGATAGTTGATGGTATGGACCAAAAGAAAACACTTCTACCACATTTTTTTTGCACACCCAAAAATTTACAAGAGGAAAATTTTATCCAGTTTCACTTCGTTGGCTGTATGGTCTTCAATGGGAAAATGTCTCAAAGAGTTTACTTCACAGCTCTAAATATTCATAATGATGGAAATCTGAAAATAACCATAATTAATGATGTGCTTTCTCATTGGGGTGGTAATCTTCCTAAAAATTTGTATCTACAATTAGACAACACTTGTCATGAAAACAAAAATCAGATTGTTTTTGGATATCTAAACAAGCTTGTTTCCATTGAGAATTTTTCATAAGGTAAAGGTTGGTTTCCTTCTTGTTGGGTACACTCATGACCATATTGATCAGATGTTCATTTATTTTTCAGTAACATTGATGAGTAATAATGTTGGGAGCTTGCCATCATTAATTGAATGTATTAAGAAATAATATATGTGAGAGCCTATTTTTCATGTGTTGGAAGAAATTGTTGACATGTGAAGGTTTATTCTCGGATCGCATGGTGAGGAGAAATGCCTTGAACGACTTAATGGAATTAGCTTCCAACATCAATTTCGTATCAAACAAATTGATGGGAAAACACTTATATGGGGCAAGAAGTATTCAACAACTGCAGAATGGGCGCCATCATCGGGTTTGGAATTTTTGAAGTTCATTCTAGATCATCCAATATTTGCGTCAAATATATTGTTATTACAATCATTTGGTGAAGTTCACAATGCACGAAGGTAAAATAGAGATATATATTATTCTAAATGCTTAGAAGAAATTTAAAAAACCATTAGATATACATATCAGTACTTTGATTTTGTTGATTCAGTTTGGTGGGAGTCCTTTTTCAATGATCAGAGTGATATCATTTCAAGACCAAAAAATGAAGATATTATTTTTAAGACTCCATTTATTTCCCCAAAAAATGTGTCAAATGAACAGGAGGAAACAAACAATCTTAAACAACAAAAATCACATGGTATTATTAACTCTACACAGGTGGAGGAAAGATAAATGTATATTGGTTCTATAAGATCTCGTGCACAACGTGAAGCCATGGAAGAAATTTATAGGGGTTCAATACAAGATATTAAGGAGGGTTGCATGATCGCAGTCTTAGTACATGAAGATCCACATGGCTATCCATTCTGGATTGCCAAGGCTATAAAGGTGATTACAGAAAATGAGGATGTTACAGGTGTTGAAGTACATTGGCATGCCACAAACACACACCCATTCAATGGTGTGTACAAGCCAGAGATGGTAGTTGACAAAAAAAATGGAGGAAAGAGAAAAAGAAAGGGTACAAATACAAATCTTCGCCGCACAGACCTCTTAAAATTGGAGGAAGTTGACATAATTGTTTATAACTTCAATTTAAAAAAGAGAGGAACTCTTTGCTCCAGGATGATAGAGATTCTTAAGAGGTTTCTACCACAATAAACAATGTTGAGATGACAGTCTGTTGAACCGAGTCGCAGATATAGAATAATTTTGAAACCTCAAGTGGTGGGAATGCTTGTTGAGTCTGATGGGGCACTAGTTGATGAAAGAGAAGAATATGGAACATCTTCATCTGCATCAATTCATTCATCTAAAGATGTGAATTTTGCTGGTGTGCAAGAAAATATTAATGAATTTTAATAATTGTGTAAGACAATTGATATAAATGATGTTTGCATTGAGCAATGAAAATTATATTTTAACTTCCCTATGATCTTAAATGAAGTTATGAGTCATTTTTATGTTTTATGTATTATATGTTTTAATTATGATGAATTCATTTGTCTAAAATATTCACAATGCAACAATAACTTGGAGAAATAATTTATGTCTGATTGGGTTATTTTAGTCATAAATTTTTTTCATAATATCATGGTTGAAATATGTTGAAAAAATAATATTTTTTAATTCTATGGGTGAAAAATCGTGAAATATATTTTATCTTTACCATTATGGTTGAAAACAATTAGAATTTTAGGGATTGTTAGTGTCATGGTATTATATGTTAAATGACATGTATAAAAATTGTTAGAATTTTAATGTGTTTAAAATCTCATTATTTTATATTTAACGTTATTAATAAAAATATCTAGAAATTGTACCTAGAATCTAAAAATGATATTCTAGCACCAACCATTGTGCATTTTTTCCATGTATTTGGCACATGAAAATTGGTTTTACTGCCTTTTTTAAAAATGTTGCAAATTAACCCTGAAAAAAATTAAACCTCGTTCTGGAATACACACTTTTCGTTTTGGGTTGTTTTTCATGTTTTTTGGGGTTTTTTTTGCAAGAGTTCGCGTTTTCAATTTATAGTTCCCATTTCAAAGTTTATGTTTTTTTTTCATGAAAAACTAGCATTTTCAAAATTATGAGACCTTTGCTTTATTTTCGTAAATACCATCTTGCTGCAATTTCCCAGAATTTGCAGAACAACAATATGTCCTTGAAGGAACAAACACATTCCCTCCTCGGCCGTCAATCAAAGGAAACTTAAACAACTTCAATTTCTTCTCACCTTGAACATTGTCGACACAACGATGCTTAACATGTCTTGCCTTGTGCTTGGCTCGACCTTTGACCAAATGTGATTGCCATCGCCATGCAACATCCCATTTCAAAGACAACACTTTGTGAAACCCACAAGAAGGACTTTTTAAACCAATGCCCTCTTTGTCAAATTGCTTTGGCACTTTCTCTGAACTTTGCACTCTCTTGCACTGGCATCTTGTTCACATCACTGTTCAACAATGATGTTTTGTTGGCCGCATTTGGTTCCCATCGGGATGGATTCCCTGGTTAAATCAGATCCCAGCATATAAAAACACATGTACTGCCTTCAGCATTAAAATTATCATAAAAACAACTCTTCATTAACCACATATTTGCAATTGCTCAAAGCATACATAAATGAAAGAGAGCCTATCCAAACACAAATCTACTAATATAAAATAACACAACAAATCCTCGGCCAAATATTACAATGGAGAGCCTCTCTTGACTCTTCGCCCTTTACAAAGGCTCTCAAATCATTTCTCACTCTCTCTGAATTCCTCACTTCTCACTCACTTCCTTCACCCTCATACAACCCTCCTATTTATACAAAAATATGAATTTACTCCATTCCATAAATTTCTCCACACAAATCTCAACTAAATCTAAATTAGATTTATTCTAGTTTTGGACTCAACAAAAGTCTCGTATATAGAACTCTTACTCCCTATATTATCTACTTAATCCCATTCCACTCATATCCTTTAATTATTTAAAGGGATATTTACAATAATCCTCACCTTTATATTTTTTCTCTTAATTTATTAAGATAACCAATTCAATTAATAAAATAATTAAAATATCTCATCCCCCTTATTACATAATTAAATAATGAAAATTTAGCTTGGATGCTCCTGCATCAGACTCCCAAGGTTGAAATTAACCATGATCGCCTGATCATGTGTTTTGGATCTTTGTCTTCCTAGATCCCTACCTTGTGTTGCAATTCTCCATTTGTTGCTGCTTTTTTTTTGTGTTTCTCTAGGTCTCCACACTTTATGTTGCATTGCCCCACTAGCTATTGTTGGATGGATAAGTCGTTCTTGCAGACAAGACAGACCTCCCAAGTGTCCTACGAACAACTAGCAACAAATAGACAATTAAATCTATCTTTCTAGATATATACCAAAGGATTCATAATTAAATGCTATAAAGGCTTAATGATCTTACTTTATCCAATGCTTGCTTGTAATAGTCCTTCACGTTCGAAAGAGTTGCCTTGAATATCTACAATCACAAACAAGAAAACATCAAATAGCACCTGCATAGCATATATTCATAAATCATATCTATTATGGTGATCAAGGAATCCATAAAATAAACCAATCAATTGATAGCTTATTGAGAAAAATGGACTTATTTGTATTAACTTAAATAAGAAGAGCCTTACAACCGTGTCTGCCTTGATGTCATACAGGTCTTCCTGGGGTCCAGAACAGGCATTTCCTTTACTCTGACAAGACTTGAACTCTTCCAACCGAGATACATACAGGTATGTAATCTTTCCCACATAAAATCTCAGCTAAAAGGGTTTGAGTTTCAACAACATTTCACCTCCAACAATACTAAAGCTTCAACTCATCCATTGTAACCCTTTGAGGTTGCCCTATGCCTCTTTTTATAGTGAAATAGAGGCAGTTACAGCTCCAAACAAGAAGGGATAAAATCCTCCTTCAAAGGGATTAGTTCCTTACATCAAGGGGTTAGCTCCTTAATGGATGGGATGCATGAACTTGAAAAGAGCGGACTTTCCACCGCAGGAATGTTTCTAGAAGCTTCCAAAAATGACTCAAACTAAGCTTCTAGATTTTACTTGTGCATTTTATTATCTTTTATAGGGGTCCGCACCTTTAATAAACAGAAAGTGCATTTAGCTCCGCATGATTTAGAGCAATAAAGTGCGGAACCGCAGGCAATACTAAGAGAAAGTGCGGTACAAGAGTTTTTAAGACTTTTATGTGTTTTTCTCTTAATTTCAAGGCTTGAATTTAGGAACTTTGATGTTGTGGATTTCTAAGGGTGTACTAAAATGTCATGGTGACAATTTTCAGTGTAAAAAATTGCCCCCTAAAGTGTGAATTCTGAGAGCATTCGAAGAGTGATGTGTTGTATCATTTCAAGGATTAGCCTGTGGACACCCCAATCGGAACCCTGTAAAAACATTCAACGCAATATATATATATATATATATATATATATATATATGTCATCGCTGAGGTAGGCATTCCCATACTCAGATCAAAACTAACTAAACTTGTTCTGATATAGAAATGATTTTAATATTACATCAATAGTGTAGACACTGCATGGGCGCAACCATCTGTAATGAAAAGCCTACTGCATAATGAATAATAAAACTCCTTGCAGCCTTGATGGTGGAAACTAGATCTAGGGTCTTGATTTCTGCTTCCCGAACTAGTACGATTCTATCCATGCGATTAAATGTGTTGAAGTCGAACATGGTAGAAACCACTTGATTACCAGTCAATGATGTGAACTGTTAACAAGTGTGAGAGAAACCACCAATAATGACAATGGCTCTTAAAGTATCAGTACAATCCACGAAATGCGAATAAGTGATATGAAGTCGAACATTTCACGGAATCGTTCGATCGAAGGTCAATGATGTAACCTGTCGTCGAAGGCGAGAAACCTACCATTAAGGCATGCAGATTCCACGGTACTGATGGATTCTAGATCAACTTCCTAGATGATGAGCTGTCGTCGATAGAAACAATCCGTCGTAAGCAAGCTCATGACACGAAACCATAGATCAAGTTTTGAAGAAATTTTTTGCAAGGACTGACTCAGGGATGGTCAACGCAAATGGAGACAAGTGTTTGTAGATGAATGGTTTGTTTGACTGTCCTCTTGAACACATAACAACACTACAGATGGTTTGGTGACAATTTCCCTAAGCTAATACCCAGAAACCGGCTGAAGACTTTCAATGTGGTTTGATCCACTGATAGGCAAAGGATTTCCCAACCTAGGTAAAAGTGTGACAAAAAGTGTCGTGTTCAAGAGTGGTGTAATGCTTTAACAAATCAAAGTGTAACAAACGAATCTATTTTTCTCTCTTTTCCCCCACCATTTCTGGCAAGTACCTCTTTATTTTTGACAAGCTTGAGGAGGATAACATTTGCTTGTTTATAAGCTCATCCTTCAGATGAGTCCAACTTAGTTTAAAATTCGAACCCTAAGAAGGAGTGGTCCGTTCCTGTTTTTAAAATTGAACAGGTCCTTTACTGTTAAGTTTTAACGAGTCCAGTATAGGAAAAACTCGATATTTTTCAATTTTAGGGAGTCAGAATAAAAAACTTAAGAAAACTCCATGGGTGTAATTTTTCGTAAATTTAGTCTCGGCCCGAAAAGGAGTTAAAATAATGCAAGAGAGAACTCTATCACTCATGATTAGTCAACGTATACCTTTTTCGTAAATAGTCCATTTCAGTCCAGAAAAGGGGTAAACTTATACTGAAGGGACGACTGTTCATTTCCTTTAACGAGTTTGAATAGTCAAGTACTCGGAAATCTTTTCATTTTTAGAGAGTCTGAAAAGGGCTTAAAAGAGAACTCCAGGGTTTCACTTTTTTGTAATTTTCAAGAGTCCAAAAAAGTGATAAAAGTATACTCAGTAGTTTCACTTTTTCTGTAAATTTAACAAGTTCGAAAAAATGATAAAAATATGTTGAAAATGCAGAAAGATGATGGAGCTTAGTGAAATGAAGTCGCCTTCACTAAGTGGGCCCGCAGCTATTTTGGCTATTAAAGTCTATTTTTAGACTATGTCTATTTTTAGACTATGTCTATTTTTATACATATGGATCATGGACCGGGAGCTGCAGTATGCTATTCTTGGAGGATTGGTCATGTTGGTAAAAATAGATGGATCTCTATTTTTAGCATTTAGGTCGAAGTCTATTTTTAGACTGGCGGGCTAAAAATAGAACATTCAAATATTATTTACCCTTAATAATATTTGGACTCTAAACTTCAGTTTACTCTCTTGGAGCACTTCAGTTTGGAGCTACTCTGATGTGGCTCATGCATCTCACGTGCACGAATTACTTATTCCCAGTTTGGTGAGCTCATGCATGGCTGGACTTCGCTTATGACTTCAAGGGCGTAGGTTTGGTGGAGTTGATGGACAAGCAGGAGTTTGTGCCTGGTTTAACTTTGGGGTTGAACTAGTTGTGATTAGTTTAACTAGCTAATCAACTAGTAATGAGTGGAGTGAATTAAATATTATTTAATTCACTAATTATTAACTCATTATTCAACTCAAGAACACATCATTTCACTACAGTGCATGGAAAGTTCAGTGGAGACCAATGAAAGAGGTAGATGAAAGGGTTGAGATAACTATCAGTTGCGACATTAGTTGTGCATGAGATTTGCACCACACTTGGAGGAAATTTCCAATGATGATTGCGCTTTCAAGCCAAGGAGATTCGAACCTTGGATCTCTCATTATACCATCCTTGATTGCGCAATAGAGGCAGGCAATTAGTGGATGAGTTTTGAACCTGTGACTTGTTCAAAACCAAGCTAGTTTGTGTGTAACTTCATGAGATAGTACTTAGTACTTGTGAGGAGTATTGTACTGAGATTGTTACATGTTCTCTTCCATCTTAATATACAAAATAGCTGGGGTTTTTCAGCTATAAGATTTCCCCATACATACTGTGTAATGTGTGTGATGTTTTGATGATATTTTGATCGCATACCGCCCTTTTATTTTCGCATGTGTGATGATCTGAGTAGAAGATATTATGTGTTGCATATGAATTCGAATTAGTATGTGATCAGGATAATCTTGGTGGATAAATATTCATTATTCAGCAAATTTCTACATGGTATCGGAGCTATCGGAGCAAATATTGATCATCACAGTGATTACAAACTTATTTCGGTAGACAGAGTCTGCATGCGGGCCAGGTAGCCTCTGGATCCATCCTTTCCTTTGAAAGGTGATACATCCAGTAAATGCCCCTGCAGTCGATCTCTGTGCTAGAAATAATTTGTTCTCACAGATCAAGAGCGGTTGAGCTTTGAGTTTGGAATTCAAATTTTGCAGCAGTTTGTTTTCTTGGTGCCGGAGTTGAAAATGTCTTTCAACGGTTTGCGACTCGAATATGCTCTTGAAGGCAGTTCGAATTATGTTGCATGGAAGGATCGCATGGAGGCAGTATTAGAAGATAATGGACTGAAGGATTTCGTAGATACGGATGTCCAAAAGCCCACTGATCCTGCTGAAGTCGAGGCTTGGCAAAAGAAGATGGTGAAATGTCGAAGGATTCTGTTGGAGGGCGTGAAGGATCACATTGTATCCAGCCTGCATGGAAAAGCTTCTCCATATTTGATGTGGAAAGAATTGAAAGATCTATTCCAGAGTAAGAGCGACCAAAGGAAGCTGGCGCTCAAGGATAAGCTCAGAAACATTAAGATGGAGAAAGGCGACAGTATCGCCAAATACCTCACGAAGTTCACTCAATGCAGAGATGAGCTGGGAAGTGTGGGGGTGACTGTCGAAGAAGAGGATATGGTAGACGTGGCTCTCCTTGGTCTTTCGAAGGCTTGGCATTCATATCAAGATAGTGTCAATGGTCGGGAGAAGTTTCCGGGATGGGAGCGCCTTTGGGCGGATCTCATGCAGGAGGAGATAAGGAGGACTACCAGAGATGGATCTTCATCAAAGGTACCTGATGAAGAAAATTGTGCTTTGGCTGCCAAAGCAAAGAAGGGGAAGAGCAAGAAAACTTCTCATTCCGGTGCTAAGGGCAAGAAGCAAGACATGTCTAAGGTGAAGTGTTTTCACTGTCACCAGCACATACATTATGCCACAAATTGTCTGTAGAAGAAGAAAAAAAAGCAAGCAGGAAGATCTACAGATGGAGAGGCTTTGGCCTCGCAGTTCGAGCTTGAATTTTTTCTGATCGCATGCTTGGTTTCAAGTGTGGCGGGATCAGTATGGTTCTTGGATAGTGGTGCGTCATTCCACATGACGGGAGATCGAGATCTGTTTTCAGATCTGGAGGAAAAAGATCTTGGAGTGCACATCGAGATGGGAGATGTTGGTAGATACAGTGTGACTGGTATCGGTACCATTTCCTTTGAGAGGGAGTCTGGTAAACCTTTCATATTGAAGGAAGTTTTGCATGTTCCAGGATTGATGAAGAACTTGATCTCTGTAGCGATGTTGGAAGACAAAGGGTATGATGTGATCTTCAGCGAAGGAAAAGCTTTCCTGCGCAGTAAGACTACTGGAGAGACCCGAAAGATAGGGGTTCGAGTCAAGAACCTTTATCAGTTGCAAGTAGATGGCTGCAGCAATGGCATGCAAGGCGGGAGAAGTGGTGAGCCGGGATGATGAGGGCGAACTGTGGCACAGGAGATTGGGCCACCTTCACCATGGAGCTTTGAAGATCCTGCAGCAGATTTCTACTGGGCTTCCTAAGGGAACCCTTGCGCAGTCAGATCAGTGCAAGGGGTGTACTTTGGGAAAATATGTGAAAGCCACCTTTCACGAGAAGGATAGTCGCGCCACGACGATCCTTGAGAGAGTTCACACAGACGTGTGTGGTCCTTTCTCAGTAGCTTCGACAGCAAATCACAAGTACTACGTGATCTTTGTTGATGATTTCTCTCGAAAGTGCTGGATCTTCTTCATGCAGAAGAAGAGCGAGACATACTCTAAGTTCTGTGAGTTCAAAGCACTGGTCGAGAAGGAATCGGGGAAGAAGGTGAAGGCTCTCAGGAGCGACAATGGTGGTGAATTAATCTCGGCTGAATTCAAAGACTTTTGCAACGCATAAGGGATTCGGAGAGAGCTCATCGCACCCCATAACCCACAGCAGAACGGGGTGGCTGAGCGGAAGAATAGAACGATCGTGGGTGCTTCACGGGCGATGTTGCATGATCAGGGCCTACCCCTTCACTTGTGGGCTGAGGCATGCAATACAACAGTGTATGTGCAGAACCGTTGTCCTCACAAGGTTCTTGGCATGAGTACACCGGAGGAGGCTTATTCTGGCAAGAGGCCTGATATCTCCCATTTGCGGATTTTTGGTTCTCCTGTCTACATGCATGTGACGAAGGATGCGAGAAGGAAGCTGGATCCAACTGCTGAGGTTGGAATATTTGTGGGGTACACTGATACACCTCACAACTATCGAGTGTATTTGTCAGACAGTCAAAAGACTGTTGTGCGACGGGATATAAAATTTCAGGAGGAGAAAGCCATGCAGTGTTCGCTTGAGAGGGAGCTACACTTGCATGCAGATGAGGAGCTGTTAGTTCCTAAGGAGGAGCTTCCGGATGTGGATCAGCCACAAGAGGAGGTTCAGGAGGTGGAAGAAACCACCCATGCAGCGCCAACCATCAGAGGGCGCATGCGCACTACAGAAGCTGAGCGACTGGCTCGAGATGCAGAAAAGGTTGTAGGACCACCTACAGCACAGCGCAGACAAAGGCAGTCACCGGATCGGTACACTGGATACATGGCTCTTGTGAGTCAATGTGTTGTGACGGAGCCATCCTCTTTTGAGGAAGCTGTGGAGGAACCCGCATGGGTAGATGCCATGATCAAAGAATATGATTCGATCGTCAGAAACAGTGCATGGGAGATTGTCCCAAGACCGGAGGGGAAATCAGTGGTGGGTTCGCGATGGATCTACAAAGTGAAGCAGGCGGCTGATGGGAGTGTGGAGAAGTATAAGGTGAGATTTGTCGCCCGTGGCTTCTCATAGATCGAGGGGATCGATTATGAGGAGACCTTTGCACCTGCCGCAAGGTACTCTTCCATACGGACGATCCTTTCTCTCTCAGCGCAGATGGGATGGCACATCCATCAGATGGATGTGAAGACTGCGTTCCTCAACGGAGTCATTGAGGAGGAGGTGTACATAGAGCAGCCTGAAGGTTTCGAGATCTTCAGCAGTGAGTTGCATGTGTGCCGACTCAAGAGAGCACTGTACAGGCTGAAGCAAGCACCTCGTGCTTGGTACACACGGATTGACAGTTATTTCACTGGGCTTGGATTTTCCAAGAGTGAGGCTGATCCTAACCTGTACCAGATTTTGGTGGAGGGGAAGATGCTGATCATTGTACTGTATGTAGATGATCTGATTTTGACGGGTGATGAGCTGTTGATACTTTCATGCAAGGAGGACCTTGCTAGAGAGTTCGAGATGAAGGACTTGGGCCTCCTTCATTATTTCCTGGGATTGGAGATTTGGCAGCGCAGTGGAGGACTGTTTGTTTCTCAGGGCAAGTATGCTTGGGAGATTCTGGAGAGGTTCAACATGCATGGTTGCAAGCCTGTTGACACTCCTCTTCCTGGTGGTTGGAGGAAGGAGGATGCTACTTCAGCGGAGGTAGTGGATACCACTGTCTATCGACAGTTGGTGGGGTCGCTTATGTATCTGGTCAATACACAACCCGATATATGCTATGCTGTTAACCAGCTTTCGCAAGCTATGGTTAAGCCTACCAATCTCTTTTGGAAGGCAGGCAAGCATGTATTGCGCTATATTAGAGGCACATCGGGATATGGTCTATGGTACAGACAGGAGGATGGAGCGAAGCTTTCTGGCTTCACTGATGCAGATTGGGCAGGGAGCCCAACGGACCGGAAGAGCACATCCGGAGGAGTTTTCAGCATTGGGTCGACAGCAGTTTCCTGGTACAGCAGGAAGCAGAGATCCGTGGCACTCAGTTCAGCAGAGGCCGAGTACATGGCAGCTAGCTTGGCTGCATGCGAGGCTATTTGGATGAGAAAGATCCTCGCAGGTTTGTTCAGGTTGCATTTGGAGCCTACAGTGATCTACTGTGATAACCAGAGCTGCATCAAGCTCTCGGCTAATCCAGTTTTTCATGATAGGTCCAAACATATCGACATCAGGTACCATCACATCAGAGATTGTGTTCAGCGGAGGATCATGATGCTTTCATATGTTCCCACTGAGGATCAGGATGCCGACATCCTGACGAAGGCGCTCACCAGGAGCAAGTTCGAATTCCACAGAGGCAGGATAGGGATTGCAGATAATCCATATCTTGCTGAGAGGGAGTGTTGAGAATGCAGCAAGATGATGGAGTTTAGTGAAATGAAGTCGCCTTCACTAAGTGGGCCCGCAGGCAAATTCTGGCGCAAAGTCTATTTTTAGACTATGTCTATTTTTAGACATATGGAGCATGGTCCAGGGGTTGCAGTATGTTATTCTTGGAGTATTGGTCATGTTGGTAAAAATAGATGGACCTCTATTTTTAGACATTTAGGTCGAAGTCTATTTTTAGACTGCCTATCCTAGAAATAGAAAAGTCAAATATTATTTACCCTTAATAATATTTGGACTCTAAACTTCAGTTTACTCTCTTGGAGCACTTCAGTTCGAGCTACAGAAGTGGCTCATGCATCTGACAGAGGAATTACACTATTCCTAGGGGTTTGGTGAGCTCATGCATGGTTTACTTCAGTTAGGACTTCAGTGGCAGAAGTTTGGTGGAGTTGATGAGACAGTTGGTGGAGTTGTGTTCGGTTTAACTTAGTTGAACTAGTTGAGATTAGTTTAACTAGCTAATCAACTAGTAATGAGTGGAGTGAATTAAATATTATTTAATTCACTCATTATTAACTCATTATTCAACTCAAGAACACATCAGTTCACTACAGTGCATGGACAGTTCAGTGGAGACCAGTGAAAGAGGTAGATGAAAGGGTTGAGATAGCTATCAGTTGCGACATTAGTTGTGCATGAGATTTGCACCACACTTGGAGGAAATTTCCAATGATGATTGCGTTTTCAAGCCAAGGAGATTCGAACCTTGGATCTCTCATTAGACCAGCCTTGATTGCGCAATAGAGGCAGGCAATTAGTGGATGAGTTTTTAACCTGTGACTTGTTCAAAACCAAGCTAGTTTGTGTGTAACTTCATGAGACAGTACTGAGTACTTGTGAGGAGTATTGTACTGAGATTGTTACATGTTCTCTTCCATATTAATATACAAAATAGCTGGGGGTTTTCAGCTATAAGATTTCCCCATACATACTGTGTAATGTGTGTGATGTTTTGATGATCTTTTGATCGCATACCGCTTATTTATTTCCGCATGTGTGATGATCTGAGTAGAAGAGATTATGTGTTGCATATGAATTCGAATTATTATGTGATCAGGATAATCTTGGTGGATAAATATTCATTATTCAGCAAATTTCTACAAAATATACTCATATGGCCGACTTTCAATTTAATTTACGAGCAGGAAAAGACGGAGATAACTCGGCATTTTCATGTACATTTTACGAGCATGAAAAGAATAGCAAAAGAAGCTCGGGATTTTCATGAGTTTAACGAGTCTTGAAAATAATAACCGAAATGGACTCGAGATAGGTTTCATTTTTACACAAGCTTGAAACATAGGAAACTTTGCTTGAGACAGGTTTCATTTTTACACAAGCTTGAAACATAGGAAATTGTGCTTAAGAATGGTTTGTTTCATTTTTACACAAAC
This sequence comes from Pinus albicaulis, assembly GCA_034641835.2. Classification (NCBI taxonomy): domain Eukaryota; kingdom Viridiplantae; phylum Streptophyta; class Pinopsida; order Pinales; family Pinaceae; genus Pinus; species Pinus albicaulis. Next base: position 405,674,450 of record CM076573.1, read on the forward strand.
TTGAAATGTAGGAAAAATCATGCTTGAGATAAGTTTTAATGCCCCCCAAGCGTAACTTGCTAGAGCGCATGCCCCCCAAGCTTCATTTCATTCAACTAAGTAGACTGCTAGTTACTAAAAGCTGGATGGAATGAAGGTTCATTTACGAGATCGGATGAAAGACTCGACTTTGATAGGAGAGGATTTGTTTCATTTTTTAATGAGGTTGACACAGGAAAAGAACTATGCTCATGGTGACCTGTTTCATTTTTTAACGAGGTTGACACAGTAAAAGGAACTATCCTCATAAACTACTATTTCTAATCTACCTACATAACCTACTGATTCATTTCTTAATGAGGTTGACACAGGAAAAGAACTGTCCTGGGTTTGTTTCATTTTTCAACGAGGTTGACACAGTAAAAGAACTGTCCTCATATCTACTTGCTACAATCTACCTACATAACAGTTTTTTAATGACATTAACACAGGAAAAGAATTGTCCTCATACCTGATTCATTTTTAAAGAGGTTGACTCAGTAACAGGAACTATCCTCTGACAAACTGATTCATTTTTTAACGAGGTTGACACAGTAAAAGAACTGTCCTCACACCTGATTCATTTTTTAATGAGGTTGACTCAGTAACAGGAACTATCCTCTGACCAAATGATTCATTTTTTAACGAGGTTGACACAGTAAAAGAACTGTCCTCACCTACATGTTTCATTTTTAACGAGGTTGACACAGTAAAAGGAATTATCCTCACCAACTGATTCTTTTTTTAACGAGGTTGACACAGTAAAAGGAGCTATCCTCTAACCAACTGATTCATTTTTTAACGAGGTTGACACAGTAAAAGAATTGTCCTCACCTACATGTTTCATTTTTTAACGAGGTTGACCCAGTAAAAGGAATTATCCTCACCAACTAATTCATTTTTTAACGAGGTTGACACAGTAAACGAAACTATCCTCTAGGCCCACTGATTCATTTTTTAACGAGGTTGACACAGTAAAAGGAACTATCCTCGCAGTGACCTTCTCATGGCTTCTAACTAGAAGAAAGACATGTCAAGGGACACTCCTCAATCATGGCTTCCAAAAGGTCTTCATTAGATGGAAGAAGAGTTCTCTGAAAGGAACACATGTCAAGGGACTCAAAAGGGATAAGAACATCGCGTTCAAATAATCCCATAGAGTTTTCCATGTCAATTACTGGATCTAAGTCAAAGGAAGTCGAGCAAATAGTGAGAGGCTCAATTGCATCGGTAACTGAAAACATGGGACTGGTTGCCACATAATTAACCCATGGCGGGGTAGATACCACTTTATTATAAGGAACATTTATGGTTTTGGATTATTGGTAGTCGAATCAAGACTAGGGAATGAAAGTTGGTCAACAGTCACAATATTTCCATTGTGAGGGAAAGACATCACGCGAAAGAGTGTCGATACGAAAGCTTTCATTGCATATACATAGTCTCTCCTAAGGAGTAAATTGAAATCCAAGGGGCCTCGAACTAACATAAGATCAATACAGATAATTTTACCTTCCAAAGTAATAGAAAACTTAGGAAGGATCCCTAAAGGTTCACTAATGGTTCTATTAAAAGCTTTTAGATTCTGTGTAACAGGCACAAGTTGAGAGGAACCCAAAGCTTTCCAAGCAGTTGAGGATAAAATACTAACAGAAGCACCTTCATCTACATGTGTGCGGAATATATTATGACAACAAGCCTGCACAATGATTTGGAAAGGGATGGAAGAAGGAAGACGAGGTTTTGTCAGTCTATTCCAATCAAAGGAAAAGACCTCGGTACTTGGAGGGGGTTCTGTAGAAACAAGTGAAATGCCCCCCCGCGTAGAAGAATCTGATGAAACAAGAAGAACCGAAGCGGTATGAAGTTCACTCTCTTCAGGGAGAGTGGGATCGACCAAATTTGAAAACGAATCGACCACTTGATCAAATAATGGATCATCAACCTGAATGATATGAGTTTCACTCTTCAATGGAAGAGTGGGATCGAATGTAATTGGAATTAGATCAATCCCTCCGTCAGTTGACGGTAGGTTGGGAGAAAGTTGATGGTAACCAGTTGGCAGTTCTTGCTGTGAAACAGTAAGGTTTTCCAAAAACTTTGAGGCTTCATCCATGTGAGGGCAGATGTGAGTTTGATGACTCCCTTTGCATAGCCTACAAGGAAACCTAACTTTACCCTTTTTCCTAGGAACCTGACTATCACTGGTTGATGGATCAACAGTAAGTTGATGAGATTTTTCTGACCATACTTCCAAGACTTTTGGAATACCAGGACAATTGATAAGGAAGTGGTCACCCTTACAAAGCTTGCAAGGGAATTTGGGTTTACGATGCATGTTGGAGGTTTCTTCCACATTACTAACACTTGCAGCCATGGTTGGTTGGTTGACTTCTTTCTTATCTTGCTTCTTCTTCTTCTTCTTCCCTTTCTTCTTCTTCTTAGCCACCTGGTTACTAGCGTCAAGGCTTTTACCAAGCGAAGAGGAAGAAAGGGAGGAAGATGTATTGGGAAAAGAAGGTAAAGGGTCAACAGAATGTTGGTGATGTTGAGATGGTGAAATCTGTTGAGCTGAAGCATTCGGTTGAGCTGGAATAATTGGAGTATTTGGGGCCAACGAAGTTGAAAATAACCATATCGGTAAACCTATTGTAAATCCAGGTAATGAAAATGTAGCCATATAAGGAGGACCAACATTTCCAAAGCAAGGAAAAGTACTAGGATTCTCACTAAGAGGGGTTCCTTGGTTGGTAAATTCCGAAACAGTTGCCATTATATTCAACTTCAGTGAATTTTATTAACAAATTAAAACTAAAACTAATAATTCACAATTCACACCTAATAATTAAAATTCACAATTCACACCTATGGTCTCTAAAAAGTAAAAACAAAAAAAATGAACACACGCTATCAAATATAGGAGTCAAACCACACACAAACAGTAGATTCCCGCACTAAAAACACTAGTTGGTGATGAAATCCAACATCATATAATTTTAATGCAGAAATGGCGGTTGGAACAGTTACCCCGATAACCTGCTTAATGAAACAGACCAGTGCAAGTTTCTCCACTATACCATCTCGAGTGAAGATAGCCCTCCGGAGAGTCCAAGTGAGTCTAGCTGACGTCTGTTCCAGGTACAGTGGGATCTTCCCTCCACCGTCACCTTGGGAAAGAATCCTATAGATTATGGCCACTAAGGTCACCAACAGGAACAAGTATACTTAGGGGAACAGTCTACGATCCGACACACACGCAAGGGCAGAGTAACAAAGCTCAATCCCCTTGAAGGCTCCTTGACATAATCCAAGGTTTACCGACAAGTGACCCCAGGCTCCTCGAAAATGGTCAATACGAGGTTTACCACTGTTAATACGTGTATATCTTTTATCATTCCCAATGAGGAAGGATTGATTACCTCACTGGTTCGGATATGATCTCGTGCTTGACTCCTTTAGGAGGAGCTTCCCAGAGCATACATGCTACTGTTGGAATTTTCCTAATGCAAGATCGACTACTTATTTGTTTTAATCTCTTGGAGAGTTAACTAAAACCTATTCCAAGACAATAGCCTAAGCTATGTTGGTGGAAAGAGTCCTAAAAATGTAAAAATTACTAGATGAATTTTATTAAGTGTTTTGTTATTTGGGCTGTTATTACTCAAAGGGTAAATGGATATGAAACCAATGGTGTTATGACCCGACCCAAAACTGAATGCAATCAAATATGATAATGTAATCTTTTCAATTCGATGAATCCTAACTAAAGGAAGGAGAGAGTTTCCATTCACTTCCAACAATGTAAAAATTTGATAAATAAGAGAAAATATAACAAATTCTCTAATGCACTAATTTTATCAAGAAAAACTAATGCTAATCAATTCCATATTTTTTTTATTTTGTGTTTTTAAAACAAGTATAAAAACATGTAAATTCAAATCAAAGAAACTAATCTAAATCTATGATTGACTTTTTCAGAATGTAAACTTGCAATTGTAATCTATGCACAATTCACTTGAAAAGTATGCAAATGTAATCTATGCACATTTTTCATTCATATTCTGAAAATGAGAATTCTAATTATGAAAATGTGATCTATGCAGAATAAATCTCAAACACAAGATGATTCTAATGTAATCTAAGAACCAATCAAGTGTAAGTAAAGAAAATTGGGTGAGAGTTCCAAAGATCAAAAAATAAAAAACACTCAAAGGCGGTTAACACTCAGACACAATTTAGCAAAAACAAAAGAAAAAAGATGCAAAATTGTTAAGAGACTGAGCCAAACCTCGAAGTAACGATCAAAGGAAATCAAATTAAGAATTTCTCCAAAAAATAAACTTAAAATACCCAATTAACTTAACGAAGATTGATGAGATTGTAAAATTGCTAAAAGGAAATTCACACAAGGCTTTTTGACAGAAAATACAAGTCTAGGTATACACTAAGAATCTAACAAACTGATCCAGAAAAGAGAGTTTTAAGGTTTTCTAAAAATTTTCACAGGGTTCGCAGGTTTCATTGTAAACAAGTGCGGTCCTGCACTGTTTATACAATAAAAGAGTGGAGATGCCTGCACTGTTTGTAAAAGAAAAGTGCGGATACCAGAAAAATAAAATAAAAATAAAAAAACTATAAATCATTTCTCAGGGATTCTACAGGGATAAACTACCCAAGCCAGTATAAATCAATCAAAATTAGAAAAAATAAATTCACAAGTCAAAAATAAAAGAAATCAAAGTTCAAGATACATTCCCCAGCGGAGTCGCCATTTTGTTGGACGGATAAGTCGTTCATGCAGACAAGAAAAACCTCCCAAGTGTCCTATGAACAGCTAGCAACAAATAGACAATTAAATCTATCTTTCTCTAGATATATCGTGATTCATAATTAAATGCTATAAAGGCTTAATGATCTTACCTTCGATCCAACGCTTGTTTGTAATAGTAGTCCTTCAGTCATCTGAAAGAGTTGCCTTCGAAGATCTGCAATCACAAATAAACAAACATCAAATAGCACCTGCATAGCATATATTCATAAATGATATCTATTATGGTGATCAAGGAATCCATAAAATAAACCAATCAATTGATAGTTTATTGAGAAAAACGGACTTATTTGTATTAACCTTAAATAAAGAAGAGCCTTACAACTGTGTCCACCTTGATTTCGTACAGGCCTTCCTGGGGTCCGGAACAGGTGTTTCCTTTACTCTGACAAGCCTTGAACTCTTCCAACCAAGATACATACAGGTATGTAATCTTTCCCACATAAAATCTCAGCTAAAAGGGTCTAAGTTCCAATAGCATTTCACCTCCAACAATACTAAAGCTTGAACTCCCTAATTGTTATTAACCCTTTGAGGCTGCCCTATGCCTCTTTTTATAGTGAAAGAGAGGGAGTTACAGATCCAAACAAGAAGGGATAAAATCCTCCTTCAAAGGGATTAGTTCCTTACATCAAGGGTTTAGCTCCTTGATGGATGGGATGCATGAACTTGAAAAGAACAAACTTTCCACCACAGGAATGTTTCTAGAAGCTTCCAAAAATGACTCAAACTGAGCTTCTATATTTTACTTGCACCTTTTTTAACCTTTTACAAAGGTCTGCATCCTTTATAAACAAAAAATGTTTTTAGCTCCACATGATTTAGAGCAATAAAGTGTGGCACCGCAGGCAATACTAAGAGAAAGTGCGGTACAAGAGCTTTTAAGACTTTTATGAGCTTTTCTCTTAATTTCAAGGCTTGACATTAGGAACTTTTATGTTGTGGACTTCTAAGGGAGTACTAAAATTTCATGGTGACAAATTTCAGTGTAACAGCTATGCTTTCACAGTCTTCTGCTTTCTTCCTCTTGCTATTGCTTCTTTATTTTACTGACGTTGTCTACTTCTGGGATACTTTCATCATTATCCTCCTTATCAGTTCAATTTCTATGTTCAATAGATCTTCTCCAGCATATGAAATAAAACCTGTACTCACAAAACAATTATTAAAATAAAAAACATAAGGCCTCAATGCCTCTTTCTTCTTTGGAAACATTTCAGTATGCTGCTCTAAAATTTCTTCTTCCATCAGCACTTCAGTATGCTGATTTAAATCCTCCATGATACTATCAGCTAGTCCCTCTTCCATATCATCTGTTTCAAGAATGTCTCCCTGTTCTAGTTCACAATAATGAACTTCTTCGATTTGGTGAATCATTCCTACATCCTTATCCTCTGTTTCCTGATTATTATTCAAGACAATTTCTTTGTCTTGCTCTTTCAGCAACTCACCCTGAGTATAGATCCTCTGCTTTTCCAACTTCCTTCTTTGAAGATCTAACTTTCTATATAACTCAGCAATCACAATTGGGGTAGAACTTGGAAACTTTACACAACTTTTCATACCTTCACTTGCTATTGACCAATCATCAGATGGCCCTTCTTCCTCTACTTCAATATTCTGTTGAATATTTCCATAAGACCCCTATGTCTTCATTTCTTTCTGAGATCTTACTATCTCAACATCATTCTGAAAAAATTCCAGATTCAACTTCTCCTCCTTAACAAACTTCAAAGTTTTTTCAACACCCTGTGATGTACCTGCAATCACACACAAATCATTAGTCTTAAAAATATAAGACCCTGTGGTCCCACTTGATGTTTCAGTTATCATATTCCCTTGCTACTCTGAATCCTTCATTTGATTCAGTTCCTTTGTAGATTTCTCTTCTGTCATATCATTACTTTTAGAAAGTAATGCACCATATTCTGGCTCACATATCAAATCTTCTTTTAAACTGAGTAACTCTTCCTTCAATTGAACATTCACCCTATGCTCCCACTTCACTTGCAATCCTTGCCATGTGACTTTCCTCTTCATACTTAATCCATATCTCTAGTATACTTTACTTCTCTGTAACATTTCCATCAACAACTCAAGATGGAAATTTATCTCAGCTCTCTCTCTATCAATCTAATCTTGACTCATTCTCATGCCATTTGACTTGGCATCTTCCTTCTCCTTTCTTCTACTATGGTCTTCTTTAGAACCTCTGCAATGACCTTCAATAGTCATCTTTATCTCTATCTTCATGATTTCATCACTCACTCACCATGAGCTATAATTAAAGCCTCGACAACAACAAGTCCTCCCTGCTACCACTTACCTCACCAATTCTCTCTTTGGACTTGGTCTTTTGGAAAGCATTGGTTCTCTATTCTCTAGAACCTCTTTGAGCATCCTCTTTGCTCCCTCTAGGCTTCAACTCATCTGCACTTTTTAAGAACAAAATTGTCCTTTTTATCTAATCTCTATTGGAATTCTCCAAGGTTCTTCTCCACACTTTGCTTTCATTCAGAAACTATTACTAGTCTCTTTCATCACTACTTTTAAAACTATGATCTTCTTTTGCTGAGATCTTCAACTGTATGCAATCTGAATTCTACAAATATCATCTTCAAACCAAAGTTAAAATAAAACATATCAGCTCACCTTCAAGATCTCAGTGTGATCTTGTTCCATCTCTCACCTGCACTGTATCTCTAGGTGCTATCATCTTCCAGATTCAAAGTCTGACCTCCTTTTAATTTCTCCATCAAACATGCATTCTCTGCAATTCTCATTTAATAAAAAAAAACTGAATCTTCAAAAAGAGCTATTGCCAACTACAAGCCTTGATTCAAAATGACACAACCAAGACTACTAAGAATCCACACTATGCATAATAAACCTTCTCATAAAAATTCATGTTTCTCTGTACATCCCCCAGGATTAGCACATTCTCCCTTTCCATTCAATTAAGCAAAATTTAAATTTCTTTAAAACTACTGTGTTGATAAAACCTTATACCTTCGTATTTGCAGCGTGTTGACATAAATCGTCTCCACAAAGTACTTATTTATATGTTCAATTAAAAAAACCCCGAAATGTCAACACATAACATGCTCAATCATACCTTTTCCCTTGACTCATAATTCAGCTGTGCCACTCCAATTCATATTTTTTCACTCTTCATACAAATAATTGATCTAGAAGAAAATGATGCATTATTTTTGAAGCTGTCAAGAAATTCCATTACTATGTTTGTTAGATCTGCAAGGGATCATTGCAACTATGCATCATCACAAGCATTACAATTTAAAACTCACATCATGATTGGAAAATTGAAAGTTTCATTATATAAGGCAAATCAACTCTGATCCACCATCATTGCCAAAAAATTTACCATTTAACACTTACGCAAACCCCCTTAACAACACTGCGTTGTAGTTTTCACTGGTGTAATACAATGCAATCAATGAAATGTGCTTCAATACTACTATACTTGATACAGTATGAGACACACAGACTCTGCACTGGCTCGACACTGGTATAGCTAGCACGGGTATGACGCAACCGTAGGCACTGATACAATACAACACGAGCATTGTAGTGGCTTCCACGTTGTGGCTCGTTGGCACCGGTATGATATAACTCAGACATGGTAACAACTTCCACGTTGTGGCTTGATCACGTCCTAATGCAGACTTTTAACTTACCCAAATGGAAATGTTTCCATTCAATTCCTATGCAACCATTCATGCAAACATATTAATAGCTCGCGTTGTGATTCAGAGCACCGACAGGCTGTATGTCCATTATTTTTAACATTGTGTGATATCACCCACGACCATGACTGTCCACGAATTCATAAATTGCTCTTCAAAATAACAGTGCCACCATTCTCTTCAATGTTGGCTGCAACGCAGTGCTCAGGACGCATAGTCGAGCTCTATTTTCCAGATCCACTGCTATGTTCTGGCGATGGTGTTAATTACACCATTCAATTTGAATATCATCTCACCCAATCCTCTGTTAGACGACCTCCAATGGTCCTTCACGAATTCTACTGTCGGCTGCACATTCATAGTGTTCACTGATTTTACCGCCTTCCTTGGTCTGTGGCTCGAGAAATTGCCACTCACACTCTCACAATCTCTGCAAAACGTGGGTCACTGTCTGAAACCATAGTGCTATCGAATCCATACGAATTTCATTGTTGTTGAATTCACCGCTTTTCCAACTTATGCGGACTCCGTTTGCTGTAGGGTGCGCTCTCCCTCATACGCTTACACCACTCTTGTCACTATGATGAAACTCAATTTACGTATTCTATGGCTAATGCAGATAGAAATCTCTAGCGTTGGCTATTGTGCCTTCCTCTGATGTAAATTGTTCCTGCACCCACAACTACACACAAATTCTATGCATATACAAACTTGTAGACTAAAAACAAGTATCTTTCCTGGCTCCGATACCAAATGATGCAGAGATTCTGGGTTAAATCAGATCCCAGCATATAAAAACACATGTACTTCCTTCAACATTAAAATTCTCATAAAAAAAACTCTTCATTAACCACACATTCACAATTTCTCAAAGCATACATCACAGAAAGAGAGTTATACATACAAAAAAATACTGATATAAAATAACACAACAAATCCTCGACCAAATACTACAATGGAGAGCCTCTCTCGGCTCTTGGCCCTTTACAAAATCTCTCAAATATTTCCTCACTCTCTCTGAATTCCTCACTTCTCACTCACTCCCCTCACCCTCATACAACCCTCCTATTTATACAAAAATATGAATTTACTCCATTCCATAAATTTCTCCACATAAATCTCAACTAAATCTAAATTAGATTTATTCTAGTTTTGGACTCAACAAAGTCCCGTATATAGAATTCCTACTCCCTAGATTATCTACCTAATCCCATTCCACTCATATCCTTTAATTATTTAAAGGGATATTTACAATAATCCTCACCTTTACATTTTTCTCTCTTAATTTATTAAAATAAGCAATTTAATTAATAAAATAATTAAAATATCTCACCCCCCTTATTACATAATTAAATAATGAAAATTTGGCTTGGATGCTCCTGCATCACTCATCTTGTTTACATATTTTAGGAGGCAACATGTTAGACTCCTGAAACATCTTATAACAACTATTAGCAACCTCAATGAAATCAGATTTTTTCATTTGATGCATTTTCTTGAAAGGCCTAATTCACAACATCTTCATGTTTGAACATTAAAAAAGCATAATTTTGACTAGCATTCACAATTATCTTCATTTGTCCAGAATGCATAAGAGACCAAATCATCTTCTTACTATGCGTTGTAATAATGTACTCAACCCCATTCTTGAACAAGTCATTCTTATTCTCATGGTGATGAAAGATTGCTCTCCTATCATAAAGATATGGGCTTCCCAAAACTATATCACAAATATCAAGCGGAATTACTTCAAGTTCAACTTCATCAAGAAAGTTTTCAATAATTTCAAATCTAAGGATGCACCTCCTTGTAACCTGCAATTTTGAATTATTACATACCCAGCGTAAAGGATATGGTCTAGGATGTTGAATGGTCTCTAAGTTTAACTTATTGACAATTTCCTCTAAAATAAGATATGCTTGTGAACCATTATCAAACAGTGTGTCAATCTTGGTATCTTTCGAAATAACTCTAATATGGAAATTTTTCAATTCTTGTTTCTTCATCTAAAGTATCCTCTAGACAACTTGAAGAACTATTACTTGTTATTTCATTACCTTTCCAACCCATCACTGTGATATTTGTTTCATCTCCGAAATCATAACCTAAATCAAGTTGTATTGTTGCAGTTTTCTTCTCCTTCTCCTTGCTTTTTAGCTTCTTGGGTCTCATTTATGGATGAAGTTTCCAGCAATGATTTTCATCATGTCCATATTTGGAACAGTATTTGCATGTGAGTTAATATTTCTCCAACTTTATGGATGCATTATTCTTACCTTTTCCTTTGCAATTACCCTTTCCTTTTTCTCCAGACTCATAGGTACTCTCACTTGTCTCGTCTGAAACATGTTTCCCTCTTGCCTTTAGATGTGTGGCCTGAAAAAAGATTTCATCTAATTTTGAAGGATTAAACATGAGAATAGTATGTCTTCGGTAACTATGAGAACCTCCAATGTATTTCAACAATGTTTCTTGATATGTCAAATCTACACCCAATATTAGTGCTCTTATCCTAAATTATTGAGTGCAGCTTTGCACACTTTGTCCTTTCCCTTGCCTAAAGTTTTTCTATTCCATTATAGAATTTTTCATGCATGTTAATGGATAAAATTGTTTTCTCAAGGAAGCAACAAAATCATTCCAAGAGGTTAAGACCTTACCATGTTTCTTCATGTCCCCTTTAGTTTTGGATTCCCACTAAATAAGTGTTGAACTCTCCAATCTTAGTGAAGCAAGTTGCATCCTTGATCCTTTGTATCCTGCAATACACTTCAATTTGACTTACCCAATTATCTAATCTTTCAGCATTTAACTCAACATAATACATAGGAAAATCAAACTTTATGTCAAGTTTCATAAATGGAGTTTTACGATGACCTTTTGGAGAATGTGGAGGTTTTTGTGAAGGGCTTATTGTGGAAGAATACGATGGTGAAGATAGTTTTGAGGATGGAGGTGAAGAGAACGGTGGTGTCAAAGGTGGTTTTTCACCATTCCCTCCACTACCTTTTGGAGCCTTGTCTCCATATCCTCCATCCCCTTTTGAAAACTTATCTCCCTTTGGAGGATTGGAGCTCTCACCTTGCAACCTTGTATTTGTCTCCTCATAGAGAAATTTTGCCATTTGTGTCATATCAAAGAATGCTTTTATGAAGGATTTTTCATCCTCTAACATATTTTCAGGCCATCCTTCATGTGCCATAATTTCTAAAGCTTCAGCTATAGATTGAAGTGAAATTTGTGGTGTATATTGAGTAAAAATTTCTCTCCTTGTCCTTGACCTAGCTTGAGTACTTGCAACCACAAGCTTTCCTTCTGCTCTTATGAACTTCAACCTTGTAAGCATCAAAAACACTTTAAAACAATTAAACCCTTAGAGAAACAAAGAAAACCTAAGCTATGATACCAAATTGATCTGTATATGTAATTTCTTGAGGATTCTGTAAAGTTTTGCAAGTGATTAATTAGGGATTTTTAAGCCTTTTAAGTCCACTTCATAAACACATAAACATGAATTAAAATTTTAGTTTTTGAAGAAAACATGAGACAACATTACCATAACAACAAACACAATGCAACAAGTGATGAAGGAGTTCACCCTTGCTGGGCTACATCTCCTGGTCCAACTTCCAATGGTTGGGCCTCTTTCATTATGCTCAAATAATGGTGCTTGTAGCAAGTTAAAGTGTTCAAATGGCTTCAATGATAGCAGCTCCAATGGCTTCAAAACTGTCAAAACCCCTATCTAACCTCTTTCTCCTCCAAAAAAGGAAAAAAAAAACAAACTTATGATCTCCCCAATGTTCTCTGCTATTCGTTCTAAAAATCCCCTTTTTTCGACCCTAAGTGACAAATTGTGCCCTTTTCGACGTCGCGGAGAAACATTTTCACCTAGCACCAGCGGGATTCCCATCGGCAAGGAGGCAAATTGTCTCATCCTTAATCGTGTCAGTGAACCCTGTACCCAGCCAAATTTCCACCACATCACATTAATCCCGTTGTTGATTGTGCAATTACCACCAGTTTCAAACCTGGCATGTGTTTCAGTGACCTATGGTTAGAGATGAGTTGGGTTAGCAAAACCCTGCCCCGAATACGTCCCACAAACCTACATTGGTTTGCCCTGATGGTGATATAAATTACCACAATGAAACATGTGAATGCTCACAACCTAACCACCAGTAGACTCTCTGCTAGCCAAACCTTGGAATACCTATTAACATTCCGTAGTGTGATCATATGTGGATGTTGCCACGTGGTTAAATGTTCTAAAACCACCGAAATATGTGTTTCAAATTTGGGTAGATGGGTTATGCATTAACATATGGTTCTCTGTCAGAATATACACCATGCAAGACTTTTGGTTATGATGGTTTTTAACATTCACCATAATCTGGGGTCAGGGTTAGCCCCTAACCCTAGTCTACTGACCAGGGTCAGGCGTTAACCCTGGTCCCAACCTCCGATGCCAACTTTAATAAATTTTAAATACAGGTTGTAATCCTAAGCGTTAAGAACCATTGTGTGGCGTAGTCGGTTGGAGGTATTGTTGTGCTGTTGGAGGTCTGGTTTTCGACTCCTCGAGTTGTTTTTCACCCTTAGCAAATTTTTTGTGGCCACCAGGAGGCCACCTGGAAGCCTCTGCTTGGCTCACATGGTCCCTCCTAGTTGGTTCACTTCACCAACCTCATAACCAATAGAAATTAACCAATTTGTAACCAATAGAATTGTGACAAGTGGAAAGCAAAGAGTGGCCAACCAATCACAGTCGGCATGTATATTCAGGGTCCAGTCAGTAGTACAGACTGCTAACTGTGCAACCATATATATCCAAAAATAAAATAAAAAATTGTTGTTTCCAGAAACAAACAAAATCTGATAGCAGGAGCATACGGTGTTGGTTTTTTCCAAATGATTGCACCAAATTCAGAACAACGAGATCTACGGGATTGTTCAAGTTCCGAAATATTCTGAAAACTTTCAATTTTGAGCATAAAATTGATCCACCGAATTAAAATCACTTAAAATACTAAAAAAAATGCATTGGCGAATATCTTAAAATTAATCCCACGCAAAGTATTAAAATAGATAAAAACAAGGTTACATAAGAGATGAAAAGGATAAAATTCAAGGAAAGGTTGTGAAAAGATTGTAAAAGGATATAAATTAATGGTATCTTTCATGTCTCAACAATTCTAATAACCTAATTCTCTATGCATTTACTAGCTCCAACAAGTTTTCCTTATCACCACTATGGTTTTCTTCTTCCATACACTCAACTCTCTTTTTTTCTTTTCCCCCATCTGTAAAAATAGCCCTCTCCCCCAATTTCAATTCCTTCTCTTCCATGCATGTTTGACTCTCACAACTCCCCAAAACTATTGTAATCACCATATAATTTCAATAATGATGTGAAGTGAATTCACTTTCCCACAAAACCTCTTACATGCATTCAATGATTGGATTTTTTAAATAATAAAAAATGAAATAGGAATTTCATAACAAATAAATTATTTTAGAAAATTGATTTGGCTTGATTTGGTTTTATTAGGCATGTGGAATTTCCCCTTTGACCCCTTTTAAGCCCCCTTATCTTATGAAATAATAGCCCCCATTACTCCATCCTTACCTTTTTGGAGGATGTATTTCATTTTATTCTTTTCACTATACAATTTTTACACATTGCATCACTTGGCCCATGACCATACATCATATCTACAAATATACATTGATAATATAGGTATTAAAAATTAAAATGTTGCATTTATCCCATGAAATTTTCCCTAACTTACAAATCCAACATATGGACAACAAGTGTGATTTGAACTTATTCAAAATACACAATGTCTTTGTACTTGAAATGGTCGAATATTTAGTAGAAATGAAGAAAATGAATTTCACAATAAGACATACATTAGAGGACCCGAAGGATAGAAAAATAAATAAAGTTGATTTCCTTCTACATATACAACACTTGTGTAGAAGTTGTAAGAAAACGCCCTTAGAGAAAACACCTCCAGTGTCAGTGTCACATCATTGACAACCACTTCAGATCTTGGGTAGAAGCACATAAACTAACCTACCAATTGTACAAAGCCATCAACCTAGACCACCAACATTTAAATCAACAAGTTATACGAGTTTTTGAAAAATTCTATTTACATATCATTTTATGCAAAACTCTTTTACATATATCATCCTTTGTAGGATTTTTTAAACCATGAATATTTATTTGAAATTTTATTTAAAAATATTAGTAACAATGCTCCAATTATGGAGGTTTTTAAGTTTGTTCTTAGATTCAAAACTCAGAATCTCCACAGTCCTCATTTTTCAGTCTACGTTTCGGGTATAAAAGAAGACCCATCTTCAGGACAAATCTGCAAATAAGAGAAACAATTGTGTTAAATAAATAGAGGAAAAGATGAAAGGAAAAGAGAGCTGACTAGTTATCAACTTAATAATTTAATTTCTAAATATTTTCAATTTATTTTTATCCATATTTAGTTTAGTTTAATTATTTTGTTTTTAAAAGTATCATATAATTTGTTATAATGCTTGATGTTAATGTTAATAATGTTTAATATTTTTAATATTAATTATTTATCCTTGTTTATAAAGTCCTATGTTTTTTATCCAATTTTATTTTAATTTAGATTAATTATTTTGTTTATAATTATTTTATAAAATGTTATAAAGCCTTATTTTAATGATATTAAATTCTAGTATTTTCTTTAAACTAATTTTATGTTATAAGGTCCTATGTAGATTAATGATTTAAGGATTTGATTATATTAATTTTATAAGGCCCTATGTAGATTATAAAAATGTTTAATCTTTTAATATTAATTATTTATCCTAGTTATAAAGTCCCATATTTTTTATCCAATTTTATCTTTAATTTAGATTAATTATTTTGTTTATAGTTATTTTATAAAATGTTATAAAGCCTTATTTTAATGATACTTAAAGTTTAGTATTTTCCTATACTAATTTTTATGTTATAAGGCCCTATGTAGTTTAAACTTTATTAAAGTTTGTTCTTGTATTTTACTTTGCATGTTATTTTTCTAGTTAAAGTATGTAAAACCAAGTCATTACGGATGATGGGAAAAAAAAAATTATCCATTCTTTATATCATTAATAAAAAAAATATAAATATAAATTTACATGTTAATATTAAGAAATTTAGTACTAGAAAATTATCTAAAACCATATTATAAAATTGCTAAATATTATAAATAGAAAAAATATCTATATAATAAAACCATAAAAACTATAATAATCATCCATAATAGAATACTTAATTAAAATATATACGGAGAAGGGATACCAAAAATATCAAAACAATTCTCTGTCGAGTATGCACAATGAATAAAAATGGCTTTAATATTTTCATATGTCTTTTATATCTTAATGTGAATATCAATTACATTACAAGAAACTTTTAAATTTACTAAAAAATTAAAATAATTTTTTAAAAATAAAATTATAAAAAGCATCATTCTAGAACGATAATTACCTCAGCACCTCATCATTCTAGAAGTATAACAACCTATTGTTAAGTACATTAACTTGATGTTAAACGTTAACTTTATTATTGAATATCCCATATATCCCGTTAGTAGTTGATCAAACAAAAGTTGGTGAACCTATGTGAATGTTAAATTTAATGGTTGAAATATTCAAAAAATCTTATTAACCTTTCAAATGCAACGTGATTGTGTTGAATTGTGAACATGGTCGCTATCCTTTTGACCCTCCAAACCAAATTATAACTTTTCTCTGATTAGAGTAGAGGAGAGATGGATCACCACCATATTGTTTATGTAAGCAAGCTTTAATAATACTTTTAAAGCTTAAAATATAATATTGTCCATGCAAACATGGCCTAAATAAACACTTTATTGATACATTAAGCAGCTTTGAATATTTTCCAAGAAATTCCTATTTTGGAAGTGCAAACTATATAATAGAAAAAATATTTATGACATTGCATTATCAGTCACATCCAAGAAACCATCTGAACCAAGGAAAAACTCAACAACTCCTCAATATATGTCTGGTCCTTGCCCCAGCTATACGTTTATGTAAGCATTGTTGCACTACATATACATTCGAGTACGGTAGAGCTGATCCCACAGCCATTTCTCTGCCTTCTCAAAAATTTCTCACCCTGAATCTCCTTTAAAAAGGAAGGCCTCCCCTTCATTTCCACACCTCTCAGGAAGCTCTGCATAGCTGTTTACATTTCACTGTTTGCTCCTTCTCTCTGTTAAGCTGTTTATCCGAGAGTTCCAGTCGAATAATAAAGCAATATGGGACCAGATCAAATGAAGCAGGAGAAAAAAACAAATGAAACTGTTTGTGTGACAGGAGCAGGGGGATTCATTGCCTCATGGCTGGTCAAGATGCTCCTCAGCAGAGGCTATACTGTCAGAGGAGCAGTTCGCACCAACCCAGCTGGTATACCAACCAACTGGCATAATAGTTTTTACATCATTTTAACTGGCTTGATAGTTTTTACATAATTTTAACTGGCATAATAGTTTTTATATAATTTTAATTTAGTACTTTGATCTTTTTACATTCAATGGGTTTTCTAATGCATGTGACAATTACAGATGATGATTGCAAGTATGAGCATCTCAGAGAGCTGGAAGGAGCAAAGGAGAGACTTGAGCTTGTCAAAGCTGATATTCTGGATTATCAAAGCTTAGCCACAGTTATCCAAGGCTGTCAGGGTGTCTTTCACATGGCCTGCCTTCTAAATGACAACCCTGTAATTTTCATATAGAATCTCTTATGTTCTTAGTTAATGAACGTAGATGTTAGAGCTTAAAAAAGGAATCCATCAACTTTGTTAACTTAATTGCAATGTATCATATACAGTAGATAAGATAAAGGCATGTTTCTTTGTTTTTTTTATAAGTTTTGTTTTGGTGGTAATTTGGGGTTTAGTTTGCAGGAGACCAAGATAGAGGCATTTTTTTTAAGTTTTGGTGGCAGTATGGATTTTAGTTTTCATCTACTTGTGGTCAAATTACAAATCATATGAATGGTTTTCATGTGTGGTCAAATTACAACTCATATGAAGGGTGATCATATCAGTTTTGTGTAGGTGATCATCTCAATATTGTGTGTGGGTAAATTTGTATATAAAATGCTGATCTCACAATTTTTTTTGGTAGTTATAAATAAATTTCTACATAAAAAGTCCACTACACTTTTTTTTTTTTTAATATATGGTTGGGAAAAAAGAGAGTTTAACTAATGTATTTTTTTCAAATAACAAATTATATTTGATAGGCTATCTTTCTTTACATTACAGATCATATGAAGGGTAACCATGTCTAAACAGATTTTGCTGAAAAACAGTAAAAATTCCGGTTTGATTTTAAGAAAATACTGTTAAAATTTTTGGAAATTTATATTATATTGGAATTATCAAATTTTACGGTTTTGGAGCATTAATAGTTTTTTCAAATAATAAATTATATTTAGTAAGCTATCTTTCTTTACATTACAAACCATATGAAGGGTAACCATGTCTACACAGATTTTGCTGGAAAACAGTAAAAATACTGAAATTTTTGGAAATCTATGTTATATTGGAACTATCAAACTTTAGGGTTTTGGAGCCTTAATAGTGCTGAATCCATTTAGATCAAATATCTTAGGAAATTTCCACTGGATTCCAGTTAGGCTTAAAGGAATTTTTTTGCCTCGTTAAACAACGCCCGTCAGAACAATTAATGAATAAATTTATACATATGAAATCTACCACACAATCCCTTGATATATGTGTAGTTTTTTAAGGAAAATTTAATTGAAAGATGTTCTTCAAACTTCATTTTGGATGGCTGGTTACGTTAGGCGTGCTGTCATTCTTGATTGATATTTATGTTATGCTGTAAACTTTTTTCTTCTTTTGTGACTGATTATTAGGTTACGCTGCAAGCATTTTAGTTATTGAAGTTGTGTTACAATTCCACGTTAGTTATTTGTTTGCATTTGTTCAATTTCGTGAATCGTGGGTTAGTGATTAATATTTGTGCAAGCATTTTAGTTATTGAATTTGTGGAACCTGTGTTACAATTCCACATATTAGTTATTTGTTTGCATTGGTTCAATTTCGTGAATCGTGGGTTAGTGATTAATATTGGTGTTATGAGTTACGTTACATTTTTATATTATTTTGTTTTGACCTAGTTGTTTATGTTATTATTTTTGTTCTCGTTTTTGGCAGTAGTTTAATGATTGGGATGGGAAGTCATCATATGTATATATTTCCAGATTAAGTTAGGTATAGAGTCTTAGGTATAAAGGTAGGTATTTGACCTTTAAAAATGGTTGTTCGCCTTAATATAGTTAATAATCCAAATGGTTGATTGATATTCATATTACGACGCAAATCATTGGTTAATTTTGTAGTTCATGGGTTAATTTTGCAGTTCATGGGTTAATTTTGCAGTTTAGTGATTGATATATATGATATCGTTGATTGATATGTATATTATGATGTAGCTCATTGTCTTTATTATATGTTGATTTTAAATTATAATTTAGTAATTGGATAGGCTTAACCTATAAAAGTTTAAATTCAAATCGAAGTAGATGCAAAACTCTTATTTATGAAGGTATATGAATGATTTTTGTGGGTATTATTTTAAATATTTAATAATTAGTTTATGAAGAAAAAAAAGTTAGGTGTTGGGATAGTATATGAATGATTATTTTAAATATTATTTTAAATATTTAATATATTTTTTTATAAAAAAAAAAATTAGATATTAAAATAATTAGTTGAACAATTTCATCTTTCTTTCAGTTTTAAACCAAGGTAGTTGGTAAGTGGCCAGCCCAGAGTGTATATACTCAAGAGTGCCACATGCTTATTCTATTATAGAACTTAAACATTCAATTAACATAATTTTAGGTATTGGGAACTTCAGGGAAAAGAAGTGGACTTCCTACTAGTCTAAAGGAAAGAGAAGGTTTGATGATTCCTAGCCATTGCATAGTATATACTCATTTAAAAGTGTCATTTAGTTACTCTATTTCAAGTTAAATATATCAATTTACTAGACTTAAATATTAATTATTTTACTAACCACTCAAATTAATTGAAGAGTGAGTAAATTTGAAATATTATATAGTAATTAAACTAATCAGAAAACTATAATACAAGAGCAGCCATGTGAATTAAATTCTTGATAAATATTCAATCATCAAAGTAACTATGTGCCATTTATAAGACCTAGAATAATTCAAGTAACTATATGCCATTGGTAAGACTGAGAGGAGTTCGAGTAACTCTAAAAATTTGTAAAGTTAAGAAAGAGTGGAGATCAGAAACTAAAAACAATTTGGAAAAACTGAAACATATACTACCAAGAATTTTCATACATAATTAAAGCTACACCATTCATATTTATTTATAAGATTGAACATTCTGTAACTTCTATTCCAATATTTACTTATGTGGTTTGGTTTGATGATACAGGAGCAAGTGATAGAGCCGGCGGTCAATGGAACAAGGAATGTTATGGAGGTATGTGCAGAAATGGGAGTGAAGCGTGTTGTGGTTACATCTTCTATCGGCGCGGTTTACATGGACCCTCACAGAGATCCACTCGCCATAGTCGATGATGACTGTTGGAGCGATTTGGATTACTGCATGCAAACTAAGGTATTAAGTCATTTTTTTAAGAAAACAACAGCAGGAGTATTGTGAACTTTAGGTATAATATTGTGGAAATCTTATGAATTCTTTCATGTACTAATTTTATCCTTGGTCTGGTTCATGCATTACAGAATTGGTATTGTTATGCAAAAACTTTGGCAGAAAAATTAGCATGGGAGATTGCCGAGAAAAGAAATTTAGAGATGGTAGTGATGAATCCGAGTCTGGTTTTGGGTCCACTGTTGCAGCCCGCCATGAACGCAAGCACTGCCCATATTATGAAATACTTGACAGGTGGGGAATATCCAGTAGAGTTAGTTGGTTTATAGAGTTGGTTGGCTTATAGAGTTAGTTGGTTTTTGCTGTATGTAGTTAGTGGAATAGTGTTTTAACATCTACATGAGTGGACGTTGGGATGATGATAATCAGGATCAGCGAAGACGTATGCAAACTTAACTCAGGCATATGTGGATGTGAGGGACGTGGCAGAGGCTCACATTTTAGTATATGAAACGCCTTCTGCACGTGGCCATAGATATCTGTGTGCAGAATCCAATCTCCACAGAGGAGACCTAGTCCAAATGTTGGCTGAACTGTGCCCACACTACCCACTTCCTACCAAGTATGCAATCACCATGAGACAAAAAAAAATCATTTTTTTTTCAAGTTTGTTCAAATGGCGTATAGATTCTTAAAAATCATAAATTTAAGTTAATTAATTGGTGAAAGAGTTAGTCTCTCGAGGATTTTCAGAGTGCTAAATTAATTTAAGATTGTATAGTATTACCACGTAATATATATATATATATTATTGACCCTTCTCATGGATGTTTCAGGTGTTCAGATGAGAAAAACCCAAGGAAGCAGCCATACAAGTTTTCTAATCAGAAGCTCAGAGATTTGGGCCTCTCATTCACCCCATTAAACAAATGTTTGGCTGATACAGTGGCCAGCTTACGTGACAAGGGCTTTCTCCACAAGATTTTAGGAGCTTGAAGACTTGAAGAGAACAAAACTGCAGGTGGTGAAATAGTAATTGAGCGTATATGGCTGGTCATTATGGTGTCACACTTTGTCAGACTTATTAGACTTGTATAAATTTCATGGTTGTAATAATTGTGACACCCAAATAATTTATAAAACATTATAAGATAAACAGCTTTTGTCAATTCCTTGAATCATATTTTTGTGATGTCGATGGACGCTCTTTGACTTCTGGTCATCTTTGTCCTCCATGAATTAAGTGATCTCTCACGTAAGCGATCTCTCACGTGCTGGCCCTCTTGTGTGCGGTTGGTGGAACCTTAAAATTGTGATCTTTGACTGGATGCCTTCTTTGACAACAATGGGCGTTTCATGAGAAAATCTGCATGAGACTTACATTAATGTTTACTTTTACTCCAAGTTTGGACATTAAATGCTTCAATCAAGTTATTAGCATTTCCATATTAATTGAGTTTCAAGGAAAATAAAGAGAATCCCATGATGGTAAAAGGAATATGGTCATGGTTCTTCATTTCTAAGTGAACAAAAGATATGCAATAGATTGCATTGTGGGTTTTAGAAAGGACAAATCTTTGTAAAGAGAGGTTATTATGTTAAATTTTAATAATTTTAATAAAGAGAATATTAAAAAAAAAAATTAGTTTAATTTTTTATGTTTTGGTTTTTTAGAAGTATATTTGTTTAGTTAATTTTAGAGAATTTTAAGAATTATAAATTATGTAGTGTATATAATTTAATTGTCTTTTAAAAATTTATAAGTGTTGAATTTATTTATGTATTCAAAAACATATTTTAAATAATAATAATAATAAAATATATAAATACAATTTTGTGCAAAATTATCATCAAAATAAACAAAATAAAGAAAAATTAAAAAACACTCCAATCAAATTTATCTAGAAAATATTAAACTAACTGTGTTTATACGTATCTCAAAAATATTAAGCTAAATATTTATATTTATTAAAAATTTGTTGACATCTATTTATATTAATTAAAAAATTGTTTACATCAACTCATTTTAATCATATTTTTAATGATTTAAAATTATGTTTGTTACTCAAAATGTAAACAACTAAGTAAAGACAATTTAAATTACCCCATGGTATTGTCAAGGCTTCATGTCCAATAGAAGCTAAACCTCCTACTTATTTAATTTTTTTAATGTATTTTATATATATAAGGGTAAGTTTACAATATATGTATTATATATATAAGAGGGTAAGGTTACAATATAGTAATGAATTCAAGGGTAAAGTTACATTACAGTAATAAAATAAAATAAATTGTTATATGATATTAGAAATTAAAATAATGCTCTTTAAAGTGAATTTAAAATAATCTTCAAATTGGAAGTAGAATTTATGGTTAATAATTATTTTATAGAGTAAAGTTAAAACTAAATTATTTAAATTGTGTTTTAAGTATCTTTTTGAAATATATTAATCACTATTAAATAGGATAGTTAATGAACTAAATCATCACACAATTTTCAATCAAATCATTTATTATTCATATTTTTATTATTAATTTATGTGAATATTTGGATAAAGAGTATATTTTCTTAATTAATTTGGGTGAGAATTTGAATAATGATTTTATTATTCACATTTTGATAATATGTATAATTAATGTATGTAGGAGCAATGTGAATAAAGAAATTTAATTTAGGTGAAAATTTGGATAAAGAGTTTTTAGTGACATTTTTATAATTATTTTATATAAATAGTTGAGCAGAGAGGCTCATTCTACCGCCTAAGCAGATGTGTAAGTATGTATTAAAATAAAAATAAAATAATAAAATATTTTTAATTAGTTGTCCTTATTATTTAACATAATTTCATGTAAATTATATATATATATATATATATATATATATATATATATATATATATATATATATATATATATATATATATATATATATATATATATTATGCTTTTCAAAAATAATTTATCAACTTTTAAAAGAAATCTATTTATGTTGTACATAAAATATCTATTGTGGGTTATGAATAAAATATTTGAATATGAATTAATATTGACTTATCTTAGAAATATATTAATAACAAAAAATCTTGATAAAATGGTGCAATGCACATGTTATGTAATCTTTATAACATTCAAAAATACAATTTAAAAAATAAAAAAATACACATTGTATTTTGCACTGTAAAATAAGTTATGCACTTAAAGAAATTTGATCCCTCTCTCATGTTAGATATGTGGTTAAGATGGATGTTAGCCACATTAGCCACATTTTCATAATTAATTTGTATAGGAGCAATGAAAATTGGACGAGTTCCTTAGAAAATTTAGATTTCTCTCACAAAGGCTTGGGAAGTTTTCTTGAACCCTCCATATGTGACTCATCCTTTATGCTACCAAGGAAACTCCATGTCAATGCGAAGAGAAGAATGTTATGAACCAAATACCTTCAAAATAATAAAAAATCAATGAATACAATCACTTCAAGGGAGAAACCTCCCTTTACAGTGAATCAATGCACAAGGCAAGATGAGGTGATTAGAAAACTAGGTGTCCTTAATATATATAGAGGAGAAAAAGGATATACTTATGATTAAAGGGTCTAATCCTACCACACAAATATAACAATCAAAGTATAACTCACTATCTAAGCCTTTGCATGGGATTTTATTTTTAACATGGAGCTTTGTTTAGGAATTAACGAAGAAGGAAAAAAATGGACTATTCATACATTACTTTAAGTAAAAAAAAAATTATTGAAATTTTTAACATGTTAATATACATAATTTTTTCCCAAAACATGCAAAGTTATTGCAAATATCCACTAAAACCTTTTACAAAAGTTTCAACTAGTGAATAGAAACTTTTATAGAGGTTTGGCTAGTAATGCACCTCTTAAAAAATATGCACCAATTATGATCCATAAATTGTTGTGGATATTCCATGTGGATAGTTTTTCACAACATATATGATAAAATTATGAAATTTGCACTATAAGGGTTTATTTCTGTTTAAATTTTTGGATATATATATAGTTTATTATGCATGCATTGAAATTAAAATTTATGTAGAAAATAGAAAACAACAAAATAGAAACTCATAAACCACATTTGAGACAAGATATATCTGAGGAAACCCTTTCGAAAGAAAGCATAGCGAGAAGGTGAGGCTACTTTTCTCTCTTTCTCTAGATAGAAAATGGTTTGTGAGTACAAAGAAGTAAGGCTTATGGCCCATGAGCTACTAAAATGCGCAAATCCTCTTTGTTTGCTCTCTTCCTATCCCTCTTGACTACCCTACATGTCTATGGAACAAGTGCGCTTGAAAATAATGGAACCCCTTTTCCTCCTAGTTGTCTAGTTATAACACAACCTAATAACCTAATAGTGGTTATGTTTAACTCCCTCAACTCTTAACTCAAATTACAATATAGAATATTCTAAAGACTCCTTCATTATGATCACATGACTAGCCCCTTTTCCATAAATAATGGGGGTTGATGTGGAATCCTCTCGAATTATGATGACCAAAATAGGAAGGTCAAATTTTGAGTGGCAAAAATCCTACATACAGACTTCGTATGAGGTGAGTTTTATGTAGTTGGAAAGGTTTCTATCTATAGAATAGGAAAACAAGGTGTGGTACTAAGGCAACAAAGTTTTACCCCCAAAATTTCATGTAATGCCTCAAAATTATTCTGAAAGGTTTCAATCCCTAATTTTCCAAAATGGATCCCATAGGTGAAAATGGTCTTCTGAGCTAATTCCTCCACTTTTTCCATTCAAAAATCATCGAGATGGATGAAAAATAATATAATGATCCAATATGGATCACACCTCCCCATTTTGGGAGGTCTTTGGTTCCCAAATATTCTATTGAATGAGGTGAGGAAATTTTTCCACCACTTTCTCTTGGGTCTACCATTTAGCTTTTCCTAGAAGTTTTCCTTTCAACCCAATTTTCTAAAGGTCATGCTATCCCTATATTTTAGTTCTGGACATCTTTTGAAAAACTGTATCTTTTGTCAACTCTACCTGAACATCTCATGCCAAATCCTCCACAAGAGGTAGGATTTGTTCATCTTCTTGATCTAGCATGGAAGGCTCATAAAGTTTTAGAATTTCCACACCACAAATAAGTAAATGTACATGTATAGGGGTATACTAAGTCTATAGGTGTTATCTTTGACCTTTCCTAGTATCTCAAAGGAACCATATCATAGAGCCTTGATTTTCTTACCAGGACTATGTAGACTCTCATTGCTCAACTATGACCATACTTTGTATCCCACCTTGAAATACTTCTATGTTCTATGTTTATCATGCTTAGCCTTGTATTTTTCTTGTGAATTCAACAATGTCTCATGTACATATAGATGGATTTTCTTGATATTTTTTACAATTTTTTTGACCCTCAAGGTGTCTCCTGTAATGTCCTCCCTCTCTCCTCCTTGTTGAAAATATCGAAAACAAGTTTCAAATGGGGACTTACTAGTAGAAGTGTGGATTGATTTTTTGTAAGAGTGTTGTATATATACCAAAGTTTCATCTTAGATCTTTGGATGTTTTTTATTGTAACCCCTAAAAAGTTGCACTAAAGTCTTGTTAGTTACTTCTGTTTGCCCATATATTTGAGGATGGAATATTGTAGACATCTCCAACTTCATGTTCATCTTCTCCCAAAATGTAGTCCAAAATGCACTGAGAAATCTCACATCCATGTCTGAAATAATACTTCGTGGTATCTGAAAGTGCACCCAAACCTTTCCAAAGAAAAAGTTAACTACTTCTTTCTTGTTGATGGTCATTTTACAAGGAATAAGAACACACATCTTGTTGAACCTATCAACTACCCTAAATAGGTAGTCATGTCTCTTCTTGTTTGTTGGTAAATGACCCACAATGTAAGTGGAAATGCTTTACTGGGGATGAGTTAGTATAGGTAAGGGATGATATAGACAATGCTTTCTATCACTAGTCTTACTCGTACAACAAAGCATGCATCTTGTTAAGAACCTAGCTACTTGTTATTACATATTAGGTCAATACACATACCTCTACAAGTTTTCAAATATATTTCCTACACCAAAGTTCCCTGCAACCTTGGAGGTGTGAGCCTCTCTAATCAGTTGCAATCTATGAACTTTAGGAACAAATAACTTATACATCCTATAGAGTGACTTGCCCTGGAGATGGTAGTCAATTCTAATGTCGCCATTGTGCACATGAATCTCGCTTTTCAACTACTGATACACCTCCTTGAAGTCTTCATCCTCTAAATATGCCTCTTTGTATGCATCATGGGTGAATGACTTCATGTACATTAGAGTTCCCAAATTTGTGATCTTTGATGTGGGTGGCCTTGAAATCATGTTATCTAACTTGTTTTTGTTTCCCTTATTATACTTGATTACTAAATGAAATTTATATAAAAACCCCATCCACTTGTAATGCTTTGTATGTCGTAGCTTACGTTGGGACTACATGTACTGTAGTTGTTGGTGATATATGTGGATTACTATATCATTTTCCATTAGATAGTGCTTCCAATTCTTCATAGCTTGCACGAGGGCATAGAGCTTCTTGTTGTAGGTAGGGTTGTTAATAACTTCCCCATGAAATACTTCAAAATGGTAGCATACAACATTCCTCCTAGCATCAAGATCACTCTCATAAAATATCCACTAGAATCTTGCTCCACTTAAAAGGGTTGTTTCAAGATTGATAGTGTTAGAATTGATGCTAGATTGGTCTTCTTATTTAGCTCATCAAAGGCCATATTTTGACCCTTGATGGCGGGGTACCCCTGTCTTCCCCACATTAACAAATCTCATGCATATGATAATTCATTCACAAATTTTGTAACCAAAACCAATTTCAATCTGGGAAAACTTAACAGTTAATGTTGAAGCTTCTTTTCAACACTTAGGGTTTAAACCTTCTAATAAACCCTCCTCACAAAATTTAAATCAACATTCCAATCCACGCATTATACACCCAAATATAATGGTCAACATACTCTCATTAACCCGAATGTTATTTGAACCCACATTTCCTTGAGATGTATATAAAGATTCGCATCAACATTCAAGACTTTGGAACAAACCGATTATATAATCACTATATAAATAATGACCATGCTATATATTCAACCTCCACTATTCGGTAAACATTTGAATTGGAACACACAATCAGACCCCTAATAATATTATATTAGGACACAGGCTTATCAATTCATTAGGATTCGACTTTGGATAACCTCATATAGCTTCGGGTCCCTTCATCACATTCCAAGGACTTTAATCCAACCTTACTCATGCACTCACACAAACGTCCATTTCATATTAAAACTCTGACCATTCAACACACCTTTTAGCTGGGCCCCAACGCCCTTACATTGCATTAAACGCCGAATGGATCCGATGGCCCACGTTCCATCGCACTCCACAACTCAATTAGATGTACATCCGATGGTTATCGCGTTGTGAAAGCGCTCGGGCTTTATCACATCAAAATCGTGTGATAAAAGTGGTAATCGAATACCACTTTAGGACATGCTTCGTTCAATTTGTGATATCACGTTTTTTTTTTCGCAATTCCACTTACCACTTTTAAAAAGTGCGAGACTGTTGGTTTAATTCTCAAACCCAATTTTACTATTCACCCGCTCTCGGTTTCATTTATTAACTCAAGGCTCCGCCTCTTCATATGTAACCTTCGTTCATCAACATTTTAACACGGCACCTTTGCATATCCGGTTCAACATTTCGGTTCGAACAGATCAAATGAACTAACAACCTCTCGTTCCGGCCCTTCAACTAATGCAAATCAACATCTTTAATTAAGGACTATACGCTTCCATTCTAACTCATTTCATTGTTCATTATAATCTCACTCCCATCAATATTTGGTTTACCGAAAGGACTTTTCCTTTCAATTAAGTCCACAATGACTCTTTTAAATCCCAATTCCTCATCCTCAATCTTGATCTTCCTTACGGTCTATCAGACGTGTTCTAACTCAAGTATCAAAATACCAATTAAGAGTTCGATTCCTCTATTGTTGCCATCGATCCTTTCAGTGATCGATGGCTACAATCTTCCTACAGTTCCTTCAAAGATAATTGCAAATATTCAACTCAAATCACAATGTTGGCACTAACATCGGTTTTCCAATTACATACAGAGCATCACTTAAAACCCCAAATTACAGAGCATATTCATACACAGTTCACGAAGATTCAAACATTTTCACACAAGAATTAAATCAACAAATGCACATGTAATACTGAAACAATTTCTTCCATAATATATACTTGAATTTACTTACAAACTTCTGGTTTGGCCAGATCTTCAATTCGACAACCTCCTACCTCACTACTCTATCTCTCCAGATCTCCAACTCTGTTTCTTAATGCCTCTAAGGCTTATTTTATACAAATTGATAATCAATCGATTCAGCTCCTTCGATGACTCAATAAAACTCTTGGATTTCCCAAAGTCCTAAATTTTTCCTAAATCCCTAAACAAATTGAAACTGACT
Organism: Pinus albicaulis; assembly: GCA_034641835.2. Taxonomy (NCBI): domain Eukaryota; kingdom Viridiplantae; phylum Streptophyta; class Pinopsida; order Pinales; family Pinaceae; genus Pinus; species Pinus albicaulis. The sequence continues at coordinate 405,703,223 of CM076573.1, forward strand.
CTTCACATTCCTAAAAAATCAACTTCTCTCATGTTCTCAAATCACTTGGGAACATTTACAAATCCTCTCTAAATTTACTCAAAATACTAATAATTACATAAGAAAGAAAAAACATGAGACCCCCCTATGTCTATTTATATAGAAAGTATTTTCTTGAGCCTAATGCTCCTGCATCAGACTCCCCAGGTTAAAATAATTCATGATCTCCTGATCATGTGCTTTCATCCTTGTCTTCCTGGATCCCACACTTTGTTCTGTAGTTGATCATTTTCTGCAATACTCTTCTTCTGCACTTCACCAGGCTTCCATATCATATTCTGTCTTGCTCCACTAGATGCACTTTTACATTCTCTATCTATCTTTCTTTTGTTGTTGCTGCTCCTTTTTTTTCTTACTGCTGTCCTTTTCTGAGACACCTCCTCCATCAATCTTCTTATAAATTCAATTTCCTTATCTAATATGTCTTCTGACTACTGGATACTACTTCCTCTTGATTGTTGAATTCTTACCTCTACTTCTGCTTGCTAAACTCTTACTACCACCTTTGTTGTAGCTTTATTCCTAGCTTTAACTTGCTCAGTCCTTACTCGTTCAGTTCTTACTACTGCCCTAGCTCTTAACTGCTGAGCCATTGCTTGCTCAATCCTTACTTTTTCTGTCAATTGCTGATCTCCCGCTGTAGATCTAGCTTTAGCTTTAGCTACCAATTGCTGATCTCTTTTTATAGCTGCCACCCAATCATCCATACCCTCTTGTTTTCTGCAATAGAAAAGCTCTTCCTGATTATCATCCATGACAATTTCTTCATTCTCTGACTTCAGCAATTTCTTGGACTGGTATTTAAATTTCTAGCCACTGTCATCATCTCTTCTCCTTTCATCCTGGACCAAACATTATTTAGTCCTTCCATTAGTACCTGCAATCATAAAACAAACATCAAAACTACAAAATATCTTTGTGTCTCTTCCTCCTCTGGAAACACTTCAAATTGTTGCTCTAACATTTCCTCTGGCAACACTTCAATCTGTTGTTCTGCCATTTCATTCTCTTCTCTGAATGTTTTTAGCAAAAAATTCAGCCACTCATTTTGTACTTGTCTTACATCATCAGTATGCTGCAATTTGAATTCAGCATCTTCTTCTTCTCCTTCTTCTTCTTGGACAATCTTCAGCAATTTTCTTGCACCTTCTTGTTTTATTCTGGCAATCAAATCAAGTTCTTCAACCACTGTATCCTCATCCTCTATCAAAATAAAATTCTAATTCTCCACTGCTCTAGCAGTCCCAAAATTCTGTCCTCTGGTCTTCTCTTTATCCATCAGAAAAATCAGCTCCTTCTTGTCATTATCAGTAACAACAAGTTCCTTTACATGAGGCATGATAGCCTCACCTTCCCTCTTCTGCAATAGTTCATCATCCTTCAAGACAACTCCAAAAGATGGATTGTCTTCTGCCATACCTGTCAACACAACCAAATCATCAGTTTCAACACCACAAGACCCAATGGCCTCAATTGATGATTCAATCACCAATTCCTATTTCCACAGTTCTAAGTCTCCTCCAAGACCCAGAAAATATTCACTGTCTTCATTCCCTTGTATCTTCATATTCTGCAATCCCCAATTTTGAAATTGAGGTTATCCTCTCTATATTGAATCCTGGTTGCTTAGCATAATCTTCAGCAATCCAATTTCCTCATTCCATGGATTAAATTCTTCCACAGAATCTTCCTCCTCATTTCTTTGGCTGTCCAGTGATGTCAAATTTCCTCCATCACCAACAGAATCTACATTCACAAAACAATTGTTAAGACAAAAATCATAAGGCCTCAGTGCCTTTCTCTCCTCTGCCAGCATTTCAGTATGTTGTCCCGAAATTCTCTCCTTCTCTGTCAGCACATCAATATGTTGATCCCAATCCATTAAAAAATTCTCGAGACTGTCATTTAGTCTCTCTTCTGCATCATCCTTCTCAAGGATGTCTCTCTGCTCTGGTTCATAAAAATGAACTTGCTCATTCTCATTCATCTCTGACTTTACAATTTGAACACTTTTTCTCGGTGTTTCTATCCTCTGCTCCAGAACACTTAACTCATGCCATAAATATGTCATATCATCTGAGAAAACATTCATTCTTTCTTCACTATCTTCCTTTCTATCACAATTCAAGTTTCCTACTGTCATTATCTCCTCATCTTCCATCAAAATAGAATTTTGTTCTTCCATCTCTACAATAATCTCAGTTATCTGTCCATCACTTTTCACTTGGCCATTTAATAAAAATAATTTTTCATTATCAGCATTAATAACAAATTGATCATCATCAGACATAACTATCATGTTACCACTGAAACAATTTCTTTCACTAAACAAGGAATTTATGAATTCCTTCTGCTACAGTAATTCAGATTGATCTTCATCTGAAGATAATCATCATATGTGACTTGGAAACCTTCAGCTTCATTTATCACAGTTTCATCATATGAACTGTCTTCTTCAATACCTGCATTCACACACAACTTGTCAGTTGTAAAACCATAAGACCCCATGGCCTAATTTGATGACTTGACCATCAAATCCTCTTGTTGTTCCAAGTCCTCTATACATCTCAGAAATTCTTCAATGGTCCTCTCTTCAATCTCCTTGAGTTGTCTAATTGACTGCCCAATTTCCAGCTTCTGGCCATCATCATAATTTAAGTCTCCTCTACTTCCAATATGTTCGAAAGAAAAACCTTTCCCCAATTGTGTATGGGCATTTTCAAAATATCTGGTTGTTCCATTTTCTTCCTTAGTGACAACATCAGCAATTTTTCTACCTCCACATGTTTTTCCTGCAAACATACAAAATTTTTCAGATGTAAGGCCCTTGGACCCCTTGGTCTCACTTGAAGTTTCAGTCTTCAAATCCTTCTCCAAATACTCAATCATTCTGAGTAATTCCTCCTTCAGCCAAGCATTTATCATTTTCTCTCTCTTCATCTGTAGTTTGTGCCACTTTACCTTCTTCTTCATGAGCCAACCAACTCTCTAGCTTTCCTTTATCATCAGTTCCAATTTGTTGAACTACTCCCAGATCTCAGCTACCTCTTTCCAATATTCTGCATCAGGTAATTTCTTCCTTATGCCAATTTTCCTAGCATCTTCTTCCTATTTTCTATTGTGGCCTCTCTCAGAACCCCTGCAATCTCTGCTATGACTATCAGTAGCCATTTTCTCCTTCATGAGTTCCTCACTCATCAGCTGCACCAAGATTCTACAATAGCAAGCTCTCTTACTGCAACTTATCTCACCAATCCTTTCCTCCGGATCTGGGCTTTTGGCAAGTACTGGTCCCCTTCTGCTGGAACCTTCAGAGCACTCTCTTCTGCTCTCTCTAGGCTTCACTCTGCAACTTTTCAAGAACACATCCGTTCTTCTTTCATCCAACCTCTATTGGGAATCCTCCAGGTTCTGCCACACTTTCTTCTTCACCTTAGAATCCTCTGCTGGAATCTTTCATCACTGCTCTCAAAGCCGTGATCTTCTTTTGCTGAGATTTCCTCAATTGCCTGCAATTTGAGTTATGCAAACAATACTTCAAACCAGAGTTAAGCACTTCTCATCAACTCACCTTCCAATATCCCTGAGTGATCTTGATGTTCCTTTCACCTGCACTACATCTTTGTATGTTGCAATCTTTAAAACACTTGTCTTTCAAATTTAGATTCTGCAAATCTGAATACCTTCACTGCATATTTTTTCAATTCTGAAATTTTTGTTAAACAAATTTAAAAACCAAACTTTATTCCCTGCTTTCAGCACATATGCATTTCAAAAATTAATTTTCAACAAGATCTATTCCTATTCTAGCTCTGATACCACATGATGGAAGGGTACCCCTATCTTCCCCACATTAACAACTCTCATGCATATGATAATGCATTCACAAATTTTGTAACCAAAACCAATTTCAATTTGGGCAAACTTAACAGTTAATGCTGAAGTTTCTTTTCAACACTTGGGGTTTAAACCTTCTAATAAACCCTCCTCACCAAATTGAAATCAACATTCCAATCCATGCATTATACACCCAAATATAATGGTCAACATACTCTCATTAACCCGAATGCTATTCGGACCCACATTTCCTTGAGATGTATATAAAGATTCGCATCAAAATTCAAGACTTTGGAGCAAACCCATTATATAATCACTATATAAATAATGACCATGCTATATATTCAACCTCCACTATTCGGTAAACATTTGAATTGGAACACACAATCAAACCCCTAATAATATTATATTAGGACACAGGCTTATCAATTCATTAGGATTCGACTTTGGATAACCTCATATAGCTTCGGGTCCCTTCATCACATTCCAAGGAATTTAATCCAACCTTACTCATGCACTCACACAAACGTCCATTTCATATTAAAACTCCAACCATTCAACACACTTTTCAGCAGGGCCCCAGTGCCCTTACATTGCATAAATGCCGAATGGATCCGATGGCCCACGTTTCGTCGTGCTCCAAAACTCAATTAGATGGGCATCTGACAGTTATCGCATTGTGAAAACGCTCAGGCTTTATCACATCAAAATCACGTGATAAAAGTGGTAATCGAATACCACTTTAGGACACGCGTCGTTCAATTTGTGATATCACGTTTTTTTTTTGCAATTCCACTTACCACTTTTAAAAAGTGCGAGACCGCTGGTTTAATTCTCAAACCCGCTTTTACTGTTCACCCACTCTTGGTTCCATTTATTAACTCAAGGCTCCGCCTCTTCATATATAACCTTCGTTCATCAACATTTTAACACAGCACCCTTGCATATCCGGTTCAATATTTCGGTTCGAACAGATCAAATGAACTAATAACCTCTCGTTCTGGCCCTTCAACTAATGCAAATCTACACCTTTAATTAAGGACTGTGCGCTTCCATTCTAACTCATTTCATTGTTCGTTATAATATCATTCCCATCGATCTTTGGTTTACCGAAAGGACTGTTCCTTTTAATTAAGTCCACAATGACTCTTTTAAATCCCAATTCCTCATCCTCAATCCTGATCTTCCTTACTGTCTATCAGATGCGTTCTGACTCAAGTATCAAAATACCAATTAAGATTTTGATTCCTCTATTGTTGCCATCGATCCTTTCATTGATCGATGGCTACAATCTTCTTACAGTTCCTTCAAAGATAATTGCAAATATTAAACTCAAATCACAATGTTGGCACTAACATCGGTTTTCCAATTACATACAGAGCATCACTTAAAACCCCAAATTATAGAGCATATTCATACACAGTTCACGGAGATTCAAACATTTTCACAGAGGAATTAAATCAAAAAATTCACATGTAATACTGAAACAATTTCTTCCATAATATATACTGGAATTTACTTACAAACTTCTGGTTTGGCCAGATCTTCAATTCGACAACCTCCTACCTCACTACTCTATCTCTCCAGATCTCCAGCTCTGTTTTCTTAATGCCTCTAAGGCTTATTTTATACAAATTGATAATCAACCGATTCAGCTCCTTCGATGACTCAAGAAAACTCTTGGATTTCCCAAAGTCCTAAATTTTTCCTAAATCCCTAAACGAACTGAAACTGACTCTTCACATTCCTAACAAATCAACTTCTCTCATGTTCTCCAATCACTTGGGAACATTTACAAATCCTCTCTAAATTTACTCAAAATACTAATGATTACATAAGAAAGCAAGAACATGAGACCCCCCTATGTCTATTTATATACAAAGTATTTTCTTGAGCCTAATGCTCCTTCATCAACCCTTTCCCCACCAGAAACTCTTTCTAGTTGGTCTTATGGCATAGAGTGGTGCTACTACTACTAAAAATGATACTATGGATTTTCCCAAGTACTTTTTTACCCCAAAAAAACTCCTAACCTCATAAGAATTAGTGGGCATTGGGCATTTCATGATGGCTTCCATCTTAGCAAGATTTATCTTAAGCTCCCCTCCACCTATCACATACCCCAAATACATTAAATACTATTGTGAAAACTCACACTTATTGAGATTTTCAATTAGTCGGTGCTTCATTAATGTATTTAGCACCTACATCAAATGTTAGATTTTATCCTCCGAGATAGAATTATTTTTGGGTGATTTAATTGTGAGTTAAATCCCTATCATTTAATTTTCAACCCAAGGTTTCGTAAACTTATGAGGTATACATGTACTTTATGTACTAGGTGGTTATCTTTCATATTAGATTAATCTAATGCAATTAAAACTTACAATAAAACATAATAAATTAATCCAATCCAAACCAAATCAAACCAAACATAAAGAAATTGAAATCACGATTGCATAAAGGAGATCACTCATACAGAATAGAAATCACACCACACTTGCATAAATGAAATCACACCACACTTTCATAATTGAAATCACACCACACTTGCATAATTAAAATCACACCTGCTAGAAAGTAAATCACACTTACTGAAAGGAAAAGGCACATTTTAATAAAAAAACTATAATGAAATAAAAAAACTATACTATGTTACCAATATGTACAAAGATTTGTAAATTGTGGTTGATGGGGGCCCTCCATTCCTCAGCAAGCACACTGAATCAACTATCACATCTTGGAGATCAAAATAGCTGTATGTATTTCATAAATATGAAGTTACAAGATATTACAAGAATTCCCTCTCCTCACTTTACAAATCACATCTTGGATGGAACTTGAAACCTCCAACTAGCAACTAACAACTAGCTACCTCTAACCTCTAACCACCAGCTCACAACTTACAATTAACAATCTACAATTGACAACCCTTTGTATGAAAGGTGCATTCCAATTGATATAAAAAATTAAGGATAACTACACAATAAGTGCAAATCCTCAAATCTCTCCTAAATCTACATTTATCTCTTGTGGTGACAACCATTCATCTAAAAATGTAAGATACATATCCTCTCAAAAGTCTCTTATCCATGATTCTTCTCCTTTGAATGTGCTTAACTTAATGATCCACATATTCCTCAAATATTCTACAAATCCTCATGAGTTGGAATTTGAAATTCGAATTTGTAGTTAGGTGGCCAAATAGGATCCTTCTAGAACCTCCAATTAGGCCTACAATATCACAAAACTCATAACACTTTTAGATATATATGAAAACATATTAATTTTATAATATTTAATCACAAATTCACATAAAATACTTAAAATTAATTACTTGTAAAATATTAATGTTAAACCCATATGGTAATGAAAATGGTTACTTAATGTAAGGTTATGGGGCTATAGAGTTACAGAATGAGGGTAAAATGTTGGAAATGAAGGTGAAAGTGGATCACATTTTGGAGGCCCAACATACCTCCCAACTGAAGATATTGCATGTCCTCATGCAACTATTGCATTAATTCTCTTAATCATAAGTAGATCTTCTTGACATGTTTTTCTTATATATGAGCTTTGGCTTTGTATTGATTCTCTTTTAATTTTGCATAATCATATCATTTGAAAATTTTATTCTTTTTGCAAAGTGTATTTTGAAATACATTTGATTGCAACATATATTTCTTATGGTTGGTTCTTGTGTGACAACCAAAATTTTATGATTATTTGTTCTTGTGTAACGATACTTTCGATATTTTTTTGTTGCATCAAAATACTTGAAAACATTGAGAATTATTTTTTAATTCCCATAGTGATTGTCAGCCATTTAATGTGCTCATCAATTGATCATTGCAAAACATATAAACTTTTTGAATAAAAAATGCAATAATATTTGATTTGGGAAAAATATGTTGGTTAGGATGAAATTAAATGTAACATGTGGCATGAAATGTGAATTTATATCCCTTCCCCCAGCTAAAGGTGTTTTCAATTTTTGGAAAATTAAAAACGGAATATGAATGTGGTGAGGGATTTTCCAAAATCACAATTTTAGAATTTAAGGAATTACATGATTAAAGATTAGAAAATTAAATACCTTCACTTACCTGAAAAGTGGACAAGCTATGTATATAGAAGAGTGTGGTTGTTGTTGTTGGATCATGGAATGTGAAGTAAAAGAATCTAATCTTGCTTCGTATTTATCTTGGTTGTATGAATTGAGGATGAGATTGGAATCTTTATTGCTACGGCTAATGAATTTTGAATTGAGTCTTGCTGCAAACTACTGAAATTATGTAGTCTTCAATCATTCCCACTTGCTAGCATAATTATTATCTATGTGAATAGATGTGTAGATGTTGAACATAGAAAATAAAGTGTTGGATTACTAGCCATTAATGAATGTCATTAACCAACACGAGACTACTCACCATTGATGTCAATGAGAGTCAATATTCCTAAGTACCTCTTACTAGGTATGAATAGATGTGTTGTAGTCGAGTCACCTAGAAAATCTGACAAACAAGGGAGATTGGTGTATTCCCACTATTTATTTTCAAGAGAAATTTCCATTATGGCATGCAAGACTCAAGGTGTTTGAAAGATCTCTAGTTTTGATCCTAGATGATATGTCGAAGTCGATGGGTCAAAAATTGTTAGAAGGGAGGCCCTGAAGAATCCTCCATCATCAAATGCGAGTATGAAATAAATATTTGAAGGACTATAGATGGAAAATTTGCATTGAAGCAAGGTTTGTATGACAGAAAGGAAAACGAAAATGGGGTGACTCAACTTTGTAAGGGAGTTGAATGACCTTATTTTTGGATTAAGGGTGAGTGAAAATTAGGCAGGAAAGTATGAAGATTGCAAAGGGAAATGAGTTTTTCATAGTAGGGAGATGGGAAATTATGGATCGAATGCAGGCTTAAAATGTGTAGCAATGGTAATATTGGTATGTGTTTAGTAGAGATGGTGTAGTGGATCTGATTTTACATTGAATGAAACTGCTCTTTTGAAAGAAACTTGGTCTTTAAAATGGTACTTATGCATATAGTACTCTTCTTGATCATCCTGGAACGTGTAAAAACTTAGCAATTTCTACAATAAAATGTAAGACTATCAAGAGAGAGGTGATTAGTCCCTCTTAATTTGATGTATACACAAAAAAAACTCAGAAATAATACTAATAAAAACAATTCAAGGATGAAAAATTAAATGCACTTTTACCTTATCAGTACCATGGATCACCTGTTATTGTTTTGTTAGTGATTTCTTCATTTTGTTTCTAACCAATTTTGAGCTTGAGGCTTATTCTTCACACACCTAATGCTTCATCAATGGATCATAAACCAAATTTGTATAAGCTACTGATTTTTGTTGATTCTACAACTACCAAAAATCTAGATCATTGCACTGCCTTGCTGCTTTACAACCTGCAATTAGACTCAGATGGTGGATTTTTCAATTATCGCAACTACATTTTTAAATATTTGTATGTTTTTATGAAATTCTAAGTCTATAACTATGTCTGTTATTTTTCTCTAATGCTCCACCCTTGCCTATGATCTTGAGGATCAATAAAATGCTCAAAATTCAAAATTATTGGATCAACTTGAAACCAATGCCAAAGCGTATATCTCGTTGCTCTAAATCCAACACAATTCGTTTCACTAAAATCCAACTTTGGATGCTCTTGGAATCGTGTTCTAATCGTTTTGTGAAACAACTAAAAAAATGAATTTTTGAGTTGCAGGAATGCCCAGTCAACAGTCCGTACACTAACTGGGTCATGAAACTTGGCACTGTTTGACAAGTATTGAATTGGCCAATGAGTGATTGACACTTTTCACAAGTTGATTGATTGACACATGTTAATTTTTTTATTGGTTAATAGTTTGTTTTGGAGGGCCAACGAGTGAGTGCCACATGGACCAACCAATGGTTTCCACGTGGCATCCTCCTGGTGTTCAAAATTTGTTAAAGGCCTAAACTTCCCTCCATGAGAATCAAACTCGAGACCTCATACCTTGCAACAAAGTTCATTACCAACTCACCTAACCATTGTTTCTTGTTAACAATGGTTTAAAAAGTTATTTAACTTTTAAAGGGCGTGAAAATGGGGAAGGGCTTAGCCCCAAGGCACATGGTGCCATATGACCACAGGTGCAAAGGATTCGGGAGCAGTTTTAACCATCCTACAAATTTGACTGGCAATCACAAAGGCTAGATTTGCGCGTTGTTCATGTTTTCTAGGCACGCTGGCCAAGTTTGGGTCGAATTGTAAGATTATTAACAACATAATTGAGAAAAAAACTTGAAACAAACATATTTTACTCAAAATTTGGCCAAATGAGGTGCAAAAAGAGAAAAAACAGGGGTTTTCGAAAATTTTGGATCCATTGGAGACATTAGTTTTTATTTTTGAGCTTTGTAAAATCCCGTAATTATACTTTTGATTATGAATTTAGATCTCTTACCCAATTTTTATTACAATATTTTAAAACTAATTTTGTTTAATTTTATTTTAAGATCTTCCGAATCGCAGAGAGCACAAGAAGATATCATACTCAGAAATATTGAAACTCTTAATTCATTTGGAATGTGAAATTAAAAAGACAAAGTGAAAGGATTTGATCTCTAAATTCAGATTGTGGCTCTCAAAACTCTTATTTATTCTCCTTCTTATCAAATATTCCTTCTCTTTCTACATTTTCCTGCAAATGATTAGTGAGATGTGTGGCTCTTACTACACTGCCAATAAATAAAATTACAAATAAAATGAAATATAACTTAAAAAAAAAACATCACCAAACTTGGTTTTATTCAATGATTCTACCCTACTCTACTCTACTGGAAATAGAAGAATTTATCAAGTGTATGAATATTTCCAGTGTAACCATGTGCGTAACAGAAGTAAAAATATATTCATGCGTAGTTCTGAAAAATATGCATTAGCACACATCAAAGCATGAGAAACCAATTGTTTTGATAATGCAATTAAAAAATAAGGTGATTTGATCCTTGATTGGAACCATATTTCAATAAGGCCATGACATTCATGATTCCTTTCTTGGTTTAAATCACTTTAAATATCCTCCTTCATTATGCATTCCTCATATTCTAGTAGTTTCTCCCCATCAACACTATTGCATGATTCTTCATTCTCTTCAACAAATTGACAAGAGAAATAAAAAGAGACTTGAAGATCTTCTTGTGGAGATGGAGAGGGAGATAAATTTTTTAATGTAGTTAAATTATACTCTTCCTGAGAAGAAGATATCCCATTTGTTGCTAGAATTCGAGAGAGTTCTTGGAAGGAAATTCTTCAAACTCCTTAATTATCTGTGAATTACTCCAACTCGTTGACAATTCCTGTTGTGCACACATATTAGTACAAAGTGATTTTTTTTTTTAAATTTAACATGAAAAATGATTTTAATATGATTTTAACCATGCATCTAATGCAATTATCATGAGTTGTCTAATATTTCAAAATAAACACCTATGTATACCTCCCCATCAATGGCGCCAAAATGTTGGGTGATTTAATTGTGAGTTAAATCCCGGTCATTTAATTGTCAACCCACTGTTTCATAAACTGATGAGGTATACTTGTATTATATGTACTAGATGTCTATATTTTAGATTAGATTAATAGAATGCAATTAAAATATATTGAAAAACATAAAAAATTAATCCAATCCAAACCAAATCAAACCAAACATAAAGAAATTGAAATAACACTTGCATAAAGGAGATCACTAATGCAGAATTGCAATCACACCACACTTGCATAATTTAAATAACACCCGCTGGAAATTAAATCACACTTACTGAAAGGAAAATACACACTTGCATAAAATAAATGAAATAAAAAAATTATACTATGTTACCAATATGTACAAAGATGTGCAAATTGTGGTTGATGGGGGCCCTCTATTCCTCAGCAAGCACACTGAATCCACTACCACATATTGGAGATCAAAATAGCAATATGTATTTCATAAAGTTGAATTTACAAGATATTGTTGGTGTCCAGATATGAACAAGATTCAATCCTTTTTCCACATAAATTATCAACCCGAGGGCGTTAGTTATTTCAAGGCTAACGACAAGGTACATGTAGATGCAAGCACATGGTCCACCGTAGATCACAGGTTTAATATATAACACAAATACCACTGTAATAGCAATGAAATGAACTGCAGAAATAAAAGGCGTCCACAACAATTAACGCGACTATAACATCAATTAAAGAATCACACCAAACACAACACTGCAAAGAAAGGAAAGAAGAACGCAACACCTAATCACAAGAGTGGGCCCAACTCTTGGATCAGGGCTACGGAAACTCAAATATTACAGGAGAAACAATGAGTTGCTGTATATTCAATTAATGATAAAAAGATTAATTACAAAGTCTGTGTATGCGAAAGGGCCTCCTGATTCACAGCCTGTAGGCTTCTTTATACAATAGTCCTGAAACCCCCAATTCCTCCCAACGACTCCATTTTTACAAAAATACATATTGTTACAACGGAAACCGGATTACCCAGCAAGAAACTGTAAGAAAACCAAAGATAGCGTTGATACACCCATGGCTATCACGTTGTAGCAGCAAATAAGGAAGACGCTGGAAATGATGGGCTGTGCCTTGACTTGCAGCCGCAACACGCCTGTTGTAGCCAAATCTGAAGAAATATAGGATTTAATATGTAAAAAGGTAAAACCTCCATGAAAAATACATCATTAATTAAATATCCCATAAAATATAGGAAGATGGGTTTTACCTCATGCTTTTAAGATAAATAATGGCACAAAGAGATAGAAAGATAGGGTAAAAATGATAGAAGAAAGTATACAAATCCAATGCCCAACATCTCCCCCCCACTGGTCTATCTGCATGTCCTCATGCAGCTCATCGTCTCCTCAGATCCAGATTGGACTGACTATGATTAGCATGAAGCTATGTGAGGTCATATTCTGCAGCCATCTCTATCCCTGGTGGTTTATATCCTTCTGTCAAAACAACGTCTTTCCACCAGTCGGGTTAAACATTACAAGTAGGAGTATACTGTTCAACTGGCAGTCATAAAAGGGGAAATTGAAATCTTAATCCCATCCATCTAACCCCACAGGTATGAATACATGCCACATAACGTGACATTCTTTCTAAGGCACGTGCAAAGTTAGGTGCCCCAAATGGTTCTCTTCCCCTGACAGTTGAAGAAGACAACATCCATCTTTTCTGACAACTATCCAGGGCTTCCTTGAGAAATGTCATAATCTGGCCGACACACAGGTTAGCGCACCACTTCTGAGTTGCCGTCATGTGTTCCTTACGACCCTCAATCTATAGAAAGGTATAATGATTATTGTAAATGTTCGAGGAATGACCATGCTCTCTTCTCACCATTAATGGTTTTCCGGCTTTATTTTCTTCAAATGTATCCTAGGCCTTTCTCCATTTAATCTGATTGATGGTATAGGAGGTAAAAGCCCTTAAGTGGATGTCCCCCATAAATGGAACGGGGTTAAAGGACCGATCATGCTTTAAATAATACCCATGCATGTAGAGCTCACACATTAAGTGTTGTCCTATAACATCATGAATTTTTAAAATATGGAGAAATTGAATGGCATCCTAAATTTCATACCAAATATCCGTATATATACTTTCAAGAAAAAAGAAAAGAAATTGGTCATGAAGGAATAAGGCATAGCTATGTGTAGGAGGTCTACAGACCATTACCTGCCATGCTAGGGAGAACATTTTCTCCTTGTGTGTCTTTAGCAATTGAAATTGTTCTTCCAAATCTTCTATCCTGGCCTTCAATTTGGCCTGCTTCAACCATGCATTGTATAATTGATCTATATACCCTATAACGACTCCAGCAACCTGCTCTCGAACCCTAATTATTTCTTTCTTGTGGTCACTTGTTGCAGACTGCCATTTTTGAATTTCAGCAGCCAATACAAATTCTCGACCTTCAGACAATTCTTCGATTGGGTCAGTCTGGGTAGCCGTAGTGGAGACTTCAATCTTTAGCTTTATTGCCCTCCATTTGTAGATTTTACCTTCCTTTTTAAATGTGAAACTTGCTTCTTCAAATCCTGAACCTCTCTTTTCAGTCTCATGGTTTCACTGAACTGCACCTGATACCTCTTTTTGAGAGGTATCCTTCTTTTCTCACACTGTTTGACCCATTCCTATTTAACAGTGAATTCAAGTTCTGGACCTATGATAGGCTCAGAAGGTGGAGGAATGCTACCGGAATCCTCTCCAGCTTCTTTCGTCAATCCCTCTTGGCCAGGCCCCCTATCCATGGGTCCTTCTTCTTCTACATTTCTTTTGGAAACTCCTGTTGTTTGGTCAGCAATTTCATTGACCCCTCTGCATTATAATGTTTCTACAGGAACTATGTCTTCCTGGTGAACCTCCAATTGTTCCAGTTCAGTAGTGTTTGGGCCAACCTTGGTCGTGTCAACAAATTTTAGTACCCGGGGAATAACGACTTCTTCCATTAACCATTTGGGCAAGAGAAATCCCCTCGCCCCTCTGGGAATCAGGGCCTGGAACGGTGAACAGGGAACAAACTCACCATCATCATTTCTGGTTTGAACCGGGACTTCATGCATTACTACCTCAACTGGAGTCGATGCTAGGTCTTGTGGAGCAACATTGATTCCGTGGCTCAATTCCCTTCTTTCATCTTTCCCTTTTCTTACCACTTCTTCTTCATGGGTCAATACTGGTTCTTGTGAAATATTATCGACCACCTAACTCATTCCTTCTTCAACCTCTTTTTCCTCAGGAATCACCTTTGTTTTCACAGTTGGTACCGATTCTTGAGGTCCAGCATCGATTTCGCGGGTTGAATCCTCCTGTTTTGGCCGAATTGGGGGTGGTTCTTGTGTAACACCCCCAACTATATCAACATCGATTTTTATCTGGGCAGGTGATGCTGTTTCTTGCGAAACATCATCACTCTCCATTTCTCTGTCCAAAATTTCGTCCCTTTTTCTTCATTGGCAAAGGTTTCCGACTGTATATCAATATAAATTTCCTACATAATGTCCATAATCACTTCCTCTGTGGGTTCCTCAAGTGGATATGGTTCTTGTGTGGAAACCTCGTCTGTGCCGATAATTATCTCTTCCATTCTTATTTCCTCTTCTATGGCCTTTTCTAGCAAGGTTGGTTCTTGTGTGAAAGCCTCAGTTGTGTTTTCAATTACGTCCTCCATACTCATCTCTTCAGGTTCTTCCTGATCAATCATCATCTCTTCTTCCTTAGGTTCTTCCTGATCAATTACTGTTTCCATTTCCTAAAGTTCCTCTTGATCAATTTCCTCTGAAGGTTATTCTTCCACCTGACTAGCCAGAGAGGCTAGTTCTTCTTCTCTAGCAGCAATCATAGTTGCTACCGCTTCGTTTGAGGATCCACAAAGTTCCACCCAAGAAACCCATAGCCTTCCAATTGCATGCATGACCAATAATTGCACCAATACATGGTTATAAAGTACTACCATCATCCAGCGAGAGCACCGAGAAGACTGTGCCATATGCTGCAGTTGTTTTAATAGGAAAAATGGCATGTTTATGGCATGCACCTGATTCTGTGGAAATCAGAGGTGTGTTAGATTTTTAAAGTGATAATTGAATAGAGCTGAGGCCTGACCCTCGCAGGTAATGTATTTTATTACGAAACCTGCAACTTTGTTCCAAGGATACGGCACAGTTCTGTGCTCGTATCCCCTGCCCAATTGGACTACACTTTCTCCTTCCTGCAAAAAAAATTCGGGAAACTCCGAGAGAGAAAATTTCCGAGCAAACCATTGTTGCCTTTGCTGTCTTAGCCCGCTAACCTCTGCAATTACTTCCTTTGTGACAGCAACTTCTAGACCTATAACCCGAGAATGATTCTCCTCTAAATTGAGTGTGAATTCCATTGTGATACCTCCATCGAATCCCTGCAATTTGTCAAAGTAGATATCCCATCCTGCGTCAACAAAAAACTTGCCAAACCTCTGGATTTTTGCGAACTGAAATTGTGTTTTTAGGCTCATGCTGCATAGCCAGCCCACCCATACTATGGAAACTTGTAGCAGCACTTTCTGTAGTAGCAGACCGTTGGGCAAGGTGGTGGGTACTGAATTCAGAGGAACAACATAGTGAAAATGGACAGGTGGTAACGGTAAATACGGTTGGTAATTCTCTAAAACTGAGAAAAATCATAAAATATTGTGGTAAATGTCACGGTAGAATAGAAATAGTAATTGTTCATACAGGGTGGAGGAGACATCTTGTGAATCCCAATACGATTTAAATGATGATACCACATATTGATGTGATTCTTAAGGTGTACCATGAGCGGAATGTCATTCGTAACTTATTGGGCAATTATTACATCGTCCTTGGTATGACAACACCCCCCCCCCCCCGGCCAACTTAAATTTTTGTCATTCGCGGCATTAAAATCTTCACATGGGATATTCAATTAAATCAGTAAAAGTCACGTGGAGGTGTACCTGACGGCCTACCTGGATGATGGGATGGTTGGTAGGATGGCGGAGGAATAATGATGTGGATGGTGTGATAGCATCGGTGTAACAGCAGGGGAGTAACAACATCAGAGTAAGAGCTTCGGTTTAACAACATCAATGTAACAGCATTCGGTGTAAAAACAGTGGAGTAATAGCATTGGTGTAACAGCAGTGAAGTAACAGCATCGGAGTAATAGAATCGGTGTAACAGCATCAATGTAACAACATCCGGTGTAACAGCAGTAGAGTAACAACATCGGTGTAATAGCAGTGGAGTAATAGCATCATGACTAGCAGCAACCGAGTAACAACATCCGGTGTAGCAACATCGAAGTAGCAGCAACCAAGTAACAACAACATGAGTATCAACATCGGAGTAGCAGCAACCAAGTAACAGCATCCGGTGTAGCAGCATCAGAGTAGTAGCAACCGAGTAATAGCAACATGAGTAGTAGCAATAAGAAAATTCCTTGATTTTCACTCCTTAGTCGTAGCTCCTGCAAAAAGACAAGAAAATAGAACAAAATTATATATATATATATATATATATATATATATATATATATATATTCTCTTTCTTTTTTTTTCTTTTTTCTTTTTTTTTTACAAGAAGGGTGCAGAGGAAGGATTCTCTGCATTGATAACCTTCAAACCATATTTCTCAGAGAGTTATTTAATAAAAGCATCCTTAGAGGCTAGCTGGTGGTATAGTCTCAGGCGATGTCCATTGACTATAAAGGAAGTACGTGTATCGTCAATTGTGACTAGCCTGATTGTTCCATTATCAAATACAGCATTCACCTCATAAGGTCCCATCCAACGAGTGCAAAGCTTCACCTTAAAATCCTTAAAAAGAGAGTCATAAAGTAGTTCCCAATCTCCACTTCGAAACACCTTATTTCTAATAAACTTATCGTGCCATTTTGTTCTCTATTGTTAAATAGTAGTAGTTCGTTGGACAGCCATTGAACGTATTTCGTCAATTTTATAAAAGCTAAGCCAATAGGTGTTTCTGGGCATCTGATATATCTAAACCAACTTCAGAGCTGTTCTGAGCATACTTATTTCAAATTCAATTGGAAACAACAGGGATTTCCCATAAACCAAATCGAATGGTGAAAACTCGGTTGTATTCCACCATGTTGTTCTGTATGCCCATAGAGCCTTTGGGAGTTTCTAAGCCCAATCCCGACGATGGTATGCCACAGTTTTTGTCAACATATTTTCTAATGTTTTATTTGTGCTTTCCACTTGTCCATTCGCTTGGGGATGGTATGGAGATGTCACTTTGTGCTTGACCCCATATTTTTGCATGAGCTTTGCTATCTTTTGTGATGTAAATTGTGCTCCTCCATCTTAAACAACCTCTCTTGGAGTACCGTAACGAGCAAAAATTTCTTCAAATAGAAAATCTGAGACTACCTACTATGTTGCTTTTGCAACTGCCTTGGCTTCCACCCACTTAATCACATAATCAATACAGACCAAGATGTGGACTTTCTGCTAGGAGGATGGGTTAAAGGGTCCAAAGAAGTCAATAGCCCATTTCTCGAAAGGCTCTAGGACTAACTGTGCATGCAAAGGCATTTCATCAGATATACTGGGCTGCCCCATACGTTGGAAACTATCACACCTCCTGACATAATTCTGAGCATCACGAAAAATGGAAGGCCAGTAATATCCCATTTGTAGCACCTTATGGCATGTTCGTTTGTCTGCAAAATTCCCTCCACAAGGGCCATCATGGGCAGCTTTCTATACTTCATAGATATCATCTTCAGACACACAGTGCTGGATCTTCTTATCTGCTCCTGTATGAAAAAGGTACCCTGCCATCCAAGAATATCAGGCACTATGATGAGTAATCTTTCGTTGTTCCCTATATGACAAATGAGGAGGCACTTTCCCTGTAGCAATATAGTTAGCAATATCTGCATACCACAGAGGTTTAGTAGAGACTTCAAAAAGATGTTCATCGGGAAAATTGTCTTCTATTGGTGTGCATTCATCATTGCTATCCATTCTAGATAGGAAATCAACTACTACATTATCTTTTCCTGGCTTATATACTATTTTAATATCAAATTATTGAAGTAATAGTAACCATCTCGTAATACGGCTAGGAGTAATAGGTTTATTCATCAAATACCTGATTGTTGCATGATCAGTATGGACAATGGTAGAGTACCCGGTGATGTCAGTTGCTGAAACTTATTGATAGCATAAATGACAGCTAATAATTCTTTTTCTGTCACCATATAGTTTAGTTCAACAAGAATTAGATTCTTACTGGCGTAATAAATTGCATATGGTGTTTTTTCTACCTGTTGTCCTAAAACAGCCCCTACTGATGTCTGAGAAGCATCAGTATGTATGTGAAACGGTAATTCCCAATCAGGTCCTCGGAGGATTAGGGCCATGCACACCAGCCCCTTAATTTTCGTGAAGGTTGTCTCACAATCTTCAGTCGACAAAAATTTTGCATCTTTTGTTAGTAATTGAAATAGTGGATGTCCTATTTTAGAAAAAAATCTATAAAGAGCCTATAATAACCAGCACAACCAATAAAGCTATGTACCTATGTGGGTGTTTTGGGTACTGGGAAATTTAATATTACCTCTACTTTAGCCGGATCAACTTGAACTCCAGCGGCTGAGATAAAATGTCCCAATACTACTCCTTCCCTCATCATATGGAATTTGATTGTACTCAATGATACATGAGTCTATTTACATCTTTTGAGTACCTTCTCCAAATTTTCCAATCACTCCTCAAATGAGTTCCCATATGGAGTAAAATCATCCATATATATTTCGACACTATCATCGACAAAATCAGAAAAAAAATTCCCAAGATTGCCCTCTGGAAGGTAGCAGGAGCATTACACAGGCCAAATGGAAGGACTCTATATGCAAAGGTTCCCCATGGGCATGTGAAATTTGTCTTATGCTGGTCTTCCAGGGCTATCTGGATTTGGTTATATCCGTTAAATCCATCTAGGAAGGAAAATAACTTCTTTCCAGCCAAGGTGTCCAGGACTTAGTCAATGAATGGCAAAGGAAAGTGGTCTTTTTGTGTCGCCTTATTTAATTCCTGTAATCTACACAGATCCACCATTTGCCATTCTTTTTGGAATGATAACTAGTGGGGATACCCATTGGCTATCTAAGATGGGATAAATGAATCCTACATCCAACAATTTTTGTAATTCTTCTTTAAAAATGTTTTTGAGAGTAGGATTCATCCTCCGTTGAGGCTGTCTTACAAGGTGGAAATCTTCCTTAATGTAGATATGATGAGTGCATAGGCTGGCAAGGATACCCTTCATGTCAGTATAATCCCAGGAAAAAGCTTCCTAATGATCTTGAAGGAATTTCAAAAGCTATTTGTTCTGGGATTCAAATAGGTTCGGGTTGATATTAAGTGTTTTCCCTAGTTCAATCTCGATTGGAGTACTATCATGGAATGGGGTTACAGGAATATCTTCTATGTCATCTTCTGGTTCAATGTTTTCCTATGTCTCACAGCTCATAGAAAATTCTAGAATATATTGAGTTCGATCGGGAACAGAACTGGAATCATTAATGAAGGCGTTAATGGCATCATCTTCAGTTTCTGTTTTAAATCGAAGGGCCTGGCCAATAGTGAGAACTGGTCTAACAACTTCATTTTCAGGTTCAGGTTCTTCTGCAGGTAGAGGTTCTTGACTAGTTGATGATTTTTCAGATGGGCTTGGTTTCGCAGGAGAATAAAGCTTAAGATCCTTCGTAACTGTCCCATTTGATATGATCATGTGTCCAGATCGACATCCTATGTAGGCATCTGCAGTTTCCAACCAGGCTCTTCCTAGGATCAATGGGTGGCCACCTGCTGAAGATCGAGTCTGCAATATAAGGAGGTCCACAGGGTAATGCCATGAGTCTACTAAAATGATCACATCCTCTAATTTCCCTACTGGTTTAATTGTGGATCTGTCTGCGAGTTCTAGGATAGTAGGGGTTGGTTTAATGTTTCCAAGCCCTAATGTGTTCATTGTTTCAGTAGTGATAATGTTAATGGATGCTCCCAAATCCACTAGTACATTTGGGATTTCAATCCCATTAATTTGTACTGTTAGAATCGAGTTCCCAGGATCTCTGTATTTTACAGGCATGATCTCTCCTAACATGATATCGGATAGTCTACCCATTACATGAACAGTTAATGGATCCTTAGGTTTTCTACCTGGTTTCTTTGAGCAGTATTCTCTCAGATTTTTTGCATAAATAGGTACATCCTTCATAGCTTGTAAAAGGGGTATTTTAACAAAAATATTTTGCAGTTCCCATAGAAAGTCAAATTCTTCTTGAGGGTTTGGTTTGCTCAAGGTCAATCTTTCAGGATCTGGGGGAAATGTTAAATGACCTTGATTAGGAACAACTTGGGGAGGTGTCTGATTTATTATGTTTTGATCTGCATTCTCCCTTACTATTCTTTGTTCTGGTTATGTATCTTCACTGTCAAGTTGCTCTGTAATAATGGGTGAAGTAGGTGTATTTACTACCCAGCCAGACCGTATATTTATCTCATTGAGCCCTACGGTATAAATGTTGTAGGATGGAAGGTGCAGAGTGTCTGTTTGTTGAACCCCTTTATTATTCATATTTGGGTTGGGCTGGATAGGAAGCTGAGGTCTAATGGCTAGGTTTCCTGGGGGCATATTGGAAGGCAACTGAAGTTGTTGCTGAGGCATAGGCTGAGAAAACTATCCAGTGGGAGGGGATCCATGCCAAGTCTGATTCCATGACAGATTCAAACTGGCTTGAGGAACCCATTGCTACCAAGGGGGATACTGGTATTGAGGCCACATGGATGAAAATGGTGCAAATTGGGGACCCATACTAAAATTATGAAAGTACTGAGATGGTACCTGAAACATACCTAGATTCACTGCTGTTGGTCAAGGTTTCCATGGCTTCTTTTGCCCCATAAAGTATAGGTGGTCCATTGTGATTTCCTCGCTTGCTCCTTGGAAAACCGCTTTCAGCCCGGGCAAGGAAGGACATGCACTGGTCGTGTGAGTATGTTCACAGATTGCACAGGCTTCCACCGTGTTCAGCGAGCATTCCTTCAAAGGGTGTTTCTTCCTACACTGAGGGCAGAATATGGCCATGGTTTTTTCCAACTCCATCTGCTTCTATTTTGCCTGTAGAGTGTCCATCTGGGCTGATAGCATACTCAGGATATTAATCCTCAAATTATCTAATAGATTCCCAATCTCTTCCTTTGTGACCCCTCCACCGGAGGTCTTTAATGATCGAATACCCTGTCCACTTCTTGCAGCCCCCCGCGAACATTTGATAAAGTAATCTCAGATAGTTTCAAAGTTTTATCTTGAAATATCCCCTTTTCCCACTATATTGAGGAGTTGCAAAGAGTCTTCCCTGAGTGCTCTGAGAAGAATGATCTTTAGAATGTCCTTATCCAAGTCACTATGTCCAGACCTCTGCAGTATGTATTTAAATCATTCTACAAAGTCCTCCATATTTTCATCTTCCTTCTGTGAAAATTTAAATATTTCCTCCTTAATGTCACGAGACTTACAATAATCTTGGTATTTTTCCAAGAAGGATTTCTTCATTTCTTCCCATGAAGTAATCGTGCTTCCCCCTAAACCCATAAACCATCTCAGGGTTGTCCCTTTTAGGGTAGCAGGGAATATTTTCAATTTTTGAGTATCAGTCATATAGTCGTATCCTCGATAAACAATATCAAATTCAAAGAGGAACGTATCAGGGTCTTCCGAAGAGAGCCCATGAAAACTAGGCAAGGCTCTCAAAGGTATGGGTCTCATTGGTGCATCACCTGTAATGTTTCCTATGGGAAAATCAATGGAGGAACTTACAGGTGCCATAAATACTTTCCAATAGTCACTTGGAATTTTGATCAGTTTCGCAGCCAATATCTAGAGTGATTCAACCGAATATGGTCACACCGCACTCCCCTAGTGCCTTGGTGACTCAAAGTCCTTCAAAAATTTCTTTACCGGATCAGAGTCTCTTAACTCAGCAACGAGATTTTTCACAGCGTTTCCTTGGTCTCTTGGGGACGAAAACCTTTTTTGAGGTTCTTCTTCCAAGTTAGAGTTGCTCAATTATTCTGATCCCTTAATTGCCACTTCCTTACACTTTGTTAAACATCGCTTTGTTTCTTTATAATAGAACAGGTTGGAAATAAAGAAGAGATAAGAAGGTGCTTTTGGAAGAATAGAAGGGGGAGAGTACTGAAGGGTCAGACCTAGACACAGACTGAATGTAGGTACCACTATAAGGTAATACAAATGTTATAAGTGCCCAAGCCCTTCCAATATCTCTCTGTAGTAAGGAATTATTTCTATTCCACTGGTACCCTGTTTATTAAATCTTCTGCTGTAGAAAGAACATCTTCTGGTACCGTGGATGGCACTGGTTGTTCCACATACTACCTTTCAAACTTCTTCTGAACCCTAACCCTAACAGCAGCACGGGATGATGCCTCAGATCTAGATTTTTCAATAATTTCTTGAATATATGTCTTCCTTCCCAAATCCTTCCCTTTCTTTGGGGGTCTTCCTCTACCCCTCTTGTTCGAATATTTGTTCATAAAAATTGTGGAGAGGGTTCATTAAAGAAAATTAATCAATCGCTCAAGACCCAAAGTAGAACAGATAAATTCCTCCCTGGGATGAGAGAAAAGATTCACAGGAAATGAAACAAAATAAAAAAAGAAAATAAATCATAGTTTAGGACCTGGAGCAGAGTGATAAAATACCCTCCCCAGGACGATAAATTGGCCCTTAGAAAGAAAAACAGGAAATAAAAAAAACAAGAAAGAAAACTGGACTACGCCCAGGACTTAGGGAAAGTTTTTACAAAACACCTTCCCCAAGACGAGGGTTTAATTTTATAGAAAACAAAATGACACAAGAAATAGGAAAGAAAGAAAGCAAAAAGAAAATACAAGGCTTACGCTCAGGACTTGAAGCTGGGAAATATGTTCCCACCTCAAGACGAGAGATCAACTCTGAGATCTATTGCAGATCCTGTTCTTGCACCTGTTAGCCTTCCCCAGCAATGACGCCAAAATGTTGGCATCCCGATATGAACAAGATTCAATCCTTTTTCCACATAAATTATCAACCCGAGGGCATTAGTTATTTCAAGGCAAACGACAAGGTATATGCAGATGCAAGCACATGGTCCATTGTAGATCACAGGTTTAATCTATAACACAAATACCAGTGTAACAACAATGAAATGAACTACAGAAATAAAAGGTGTCAACAACAATTAACGTGACTGTAACAACAATTAAAGAATCACACCAAACACGGGACTGCAAAGAAAAGAAAGTAGAACATAGCACCTGATCATAAGAGTGGGCCAAAATCTTGGATCAGGGTTGTGGAAACTGAAAGATTACAAGAGAAACAACGAGCTATTGTATATTCAATTAATGATAAAAAGATTAATTACAAAATCTGTGTATCTGAAAAGACCTCCCGATTCACAGACCGTAGGCTTCTTTATACAATAGTCCTGAAACCCCCAATTCCTCCCAACGACTCCATTGTTACAAAAATACATATTGTTACAACAGCAACCGGATTACCCAACAAGAAATCGTAAGAAAGACAAAGATAGAGCTGATACACCCATGGCTATCACACTGTAGCAGAAAATAAGGAAGACGCTGGAAATGATGGGTTGTGCCTTGACTTGCAGCTGCAACATGCCTATTGTAGCCAAATCTGAATAAATATAGGAGTTAATATGTAAAAAGGTAAAACCTCCATGAAAAATACATCATTAATCATATATCCCATAAAATATAGGAAGAAGGGTTTTACCTCATGCTTTTAAGATAAATAATGGCACAAAGAGATAGAAAGATAGGGTAAAAATGAGAGAATAAAGTATACAAATCTGGTGCCCAACAGATATTACAATAATTCTCTCTCCTCATTTTACAAATCACATCTTGGATGGAACTTCAAACCTCCAACTAGCAACTAACAACTGGCTACATGTAACCTCTAACCACAAGCTCAGAACTTACAATTAACAACCTACAATTGACAACCCTTTTTATGAAGGGTGCACTCCTATTTATACAAAAATTAAGGATAACTATACAATAAATAAAAAAATCCTAAAATCTCTCCTAAATCCACATTCATCTCTTGTGTTTACAACCAATCATCTAAAAATGTAAGATACATATCCTCTCAAAATTCTCTTGTCCATGATTCTTCTCCTTTGAATGTGCTTAACTTAATGATCCACATCATGGCCAAATAGGATCCTTCTAGAATCTCCAAGTAGGCCTACAATATCACAAAACTCATAACAATTTTACATATATATGAAAACATGTTAATTTCCTAATATTTAATCACAAATTCACTTAAAATACTTAAAGTTAATGACTTGGAAAATATTAATGCTAAATGTAGAAATTATACAAACAATATCTATATCAATGGATTCAATCTGATCATGCAATATGCTAAAGAAAGACACTGAATCCTTATACAAATTAATTGTGGAAAATAAACACGATCTCTAATCACAACAAGTAAAGAAAGAAGAAAATCAATCCACAACACAGATGTTTTCTTGGGGAAAGCTTACTGCTCAAAACCCCTCTATCTTCTATTGTATATTCACCAAGGAACCATGAAACAATTACAATGCACTCTTCTCACAAGAG
This sequence comes from Pinus albicaulis, assembly GCA_034641835.2. Classification (NCBI taxonomy): domain Eukaryota; kingdom Viridiplantae; phylum Streptophyta; class Pinopsida; order Pinales; family Pinaceae; genus Pinus; species Pinus albicaulis. The sequence continues at coordinate 405,728,374 of CM076573.1, forward strand.
TCTCACGCACTCTCACAACTGTCTTACACTGATCCGGACAAAAATCGACCAACACTTAGCCAATTTTCAACCTCTTCTTAGCCTACCTTTCTTGTGTGATTCATGTGAAATGCAATCCCTATTCTTTAGGAATTTCAGCCTTCCAAAACTATGCAATTCTCATGGGAAATCCTATGGATGTTTTACTACACGCGGGCAGCCTACTAATAATACAACTGATAGTTAACATCCCTTTAACCATTGTCTCAACTTGGTCTCCACTGGAACTGACATACATATAGATATTAATAGTAAATCATCAGTTACATGACAGATCATTGCATGTGAATTAAATTTGATTTAATTCACTTGACCTCTCACTAGTGCAACAAACAGTTACAACTAGTTAAACTAATTTTAACTCAATTAATTGAGTTAACTGATTTCTCATGCATTAAACTAATGAACTAACTGCAACTTGGAATCAATAACTAATTGAATCACTCTGCATGCCTCAGCAACCACCCTCAACTCGAAATTCATGAGCTAACTGAGTTTATCACACTCATTAACTATTACAAGTGATTATAAGATAATATTACATTTTATTTTCCAATTTAATTAAGAAAAAATTAAATTCTTGTTGAATTTCCAACACTCCCTCTCAACAAGAAAGGGATTATCATCTACCCCGATCCTGCCTCTATGGTATTCGAATTTTCTCTTGGTGAGCACCTTTGTCAGAATATTTTCATCCTGATCCTCCGTGGGAATGTACTGAAGTAACATAATGCGCCTATAAACACAATCTCTGAGATGGTGGTACCAGATTTCTATATGCTTGGACCTATCATGGAATACCAAATTAATCGAGAGTTTAATGCAACTTTGGTTATCACAATGTATCACTTTTAGATCCATCTAATGACCAAACAAACCAATTAGAATCTTCCTCATCCAGATGGCCTCACATGTTTCCTGATTGGTTGCCATGTACTCTACCTCGGCTGAATTGAGTGCCAAAGATCTCTGCTTCTTGTTGTACCAAGAAACTGTTGTCGATCCTATGCTGAAGATCCCTCCTGATGTGCTCTTTCTGTCTGATGGACTGCCTGCCCAATCTGCATCATTGAATCCTTGAAGATTCAATCCCTCTATCCATTTGTACCATAATCCATTCTCTATGGTGCCCCTGAGATATCTCAAGACATGCTTCCCCACCTTCCAAAAAATATTGGTTGGCGTAACCATAGCTTGACTCAGATTTAACTAAGTATAAAATTTTTGGTCTAGTGTTCACCAAGTACAAAAGTGAACCCACAAGCTGCCTGTAAATAGTAGCATCCACTACCTCACTTGAATTAGAATCCTCCTTCCTCCAGTTTCCTACAAGAGGAGTCTCCATGGGCTTACAGCTCTCCATGTCAAAATTACTCAGAATCTCTTTGGCATACTTGCCTTGAGAAACAAATAGCTCACCATCCTGCTGCCATATTTCCAAACCAAAGAAATAGTGAAGAAGTCCCATGTCCTTCATCTCAAACTCTCTTGCAAGATCATTTTTGCAAGAAGTTATGAGTTTCTCATCACTTTTCAAAATTATATCATAAACATAAAGTATGATAATTAAGAGCTTACCATTAACCATAATCTGGTACAGGTTTGCATCCACTTCACTCTTTGTGAAGCCAACCTGGTGAAATAGCTATCAATCCTAGAGAAGTTATGAGCTGCTCATCACTTGTCAAAATTATATCATAAACATAAAGTATGATAATTAAGAGCTTAGCATTAACCATAATCTGGTATAGGTTTGCATCCGCTTCACTCTTTGTGAAGCCCAACCCGATGAAATAGTTATCAATCCTAGTGTACCAAGCACAAGGTGCTCGCTTTAGCCCATACATGTGACTCACTCTCAAAGGTCTCAAAAAATTCTAGATTCTCTATGTACACTTCTTCCTCAATAAATCCATTGAGAAACATAGTCTTCACATCCAACTAATGTATTTGGCACCCCATTTGCGCTGAGACTGAAAGGATAGATCTAATCGATGAGTATCTCACAATCGATGTGAAAGTCTCTTCATAGTCAATCCCCTCAACTTGTGAGAATCCCCGGGATAAAAATATACCCTTGTACTTCTCCTAACTCCCATCTACCACTTGCTTCACCTTATAAATCCATCTAGATCCAACCATTAATTTTCCAACTAGTCTTGGGACAACTTCCCATGCACTGTTCTTGACTATGGATTCATACTCAACCATGGCGTCAACCCAAATTGGTTGTTGTACTACTTCCTCAAAAGAGGATGGTTCTGTCACAATACACTTGCTCATAAGAGTCATGTATTAAGTAAAACTATCTAGAGACTGTCTCTGTCTGTGAAGTGAAGTATGTGCTCCTACATGTTCTGTTGCGTCAAGTCTCAATCTATCATCTTTCGAGGTGCGCCTTCTACCATGTCCGGTGGATGGCTCTGCATGAGTGTTTTCTGCCACCCCATGATCCTCTGCATGTGGCTACTCCACATCTTGAGGTTCATCCTTTGGAACCAAGAGTTCCTCATATGCATGTAAATCAAGCTTCCTCTCAAGGGACAAGCGCATGGCTTTCTCCTCATCAAATTTTGTATTCCATATCACAACAATCATCCTGTGGTTTTGAAAATACACCCAATATTTTTGGGGAGTATCATTGTACCCCATAAATATCCCAAAATCAACGGTTGGTTCTAGCTTCTTCCTGGAATCTTTGGTCACATGGAACTAGACAGACGAGCCAAAAATTTTAAAATATGAAACATCAGGTTTCTTACCATAAAAATCCTCCTCTGGTGTACTCATGCCAATATCCGATGAGGACTACAGTTTTTCACAAATACCGTTGTGTTGCATGCTTCTGCCCACAGATGCAATGGTAGGCCCTGATCATGCAACATCGCTCATGATGCACCCACAATTGTTTTATTCTTTCTTTCTATGACCCCATTATGTTGTGGGTTATGAGACACAATCAACTCTCTCTGAATTCCTTCTTTGCTAAAAAAGTTCTTGAATTCATTTGATATGTACTCACCACTATTGTTTCTCCTTAGAGCCTTCATATGATTCCCTGTGGCTTTCTCAACCATTGCTTTGAACTCACAAAATTTTGAGAACATATGATCTTTCTTCTGCATGAAATAGATCCAACACTTTATAGAAAAATCATCAACAAAGATCACATAATACTTGTGCTTTGTTGTCGAAGCAGTAGAGATACTCTACACATGTTCAAGTGAACTCTCTCAAGGATTTCTGATGCTCAGTTCTCCTTCTCGTGAAAAAGTAGTCTTTGCATACTTCCCCATGCTACATCCCTTGCATGTGTCTATCTGCGCAAGGGTACCCTTTGGAAGCCCCGTATAAATATGTTGCATGACCTTCAAGGCACCGTGGTGTAGATGGCCCAATGTCATGTGCCATAACTCACCCTCATCCCGAGTCACCACTTTGTCTGCCTTACCCATCAATGTTGTGCAACCATCTACATAAAGTTTGTAGATATTCGTCACACTAATCCCAATCTTCTTGGAATTTCCTATGGCTTTGTGATGAAGGAATTATTTCCATTCACTGCAAACCACATCATAACCTCTATCCTCCAACATAGAAGCTAAAACTAAATTATTTTTCAAGTCTGGTACATGCATTACATATTTTAATAAGAAGGGTTTACCCGACTGTCTTTGGAAAGTAGCTGTACCAATCCCAGTAGCGCTATACCTCTTGTCATCACCCATTTCGATATGCATCTGGAGATCCTTCTCCTCCAAGCTACTAAAAATTTATTTGTCTCCCGTCATGTGGAAAGATGCACCACTATCCAAGTACCACATTGATCCCATCACACTAGACACCATGCATGCGATGTGCAAGAATTCCAACACAAATTGTGAGGCCAAAGCCTCACTAGTTGTAGATCCTGAAGTCTTATTGTTCTTCTTCTTCTGTGGAAAATTAGTGGCATAATGTCCATGCTCGTGAAAGTGAAAACATTTCACTCTGGACATGTCATGCTTCTTGCCTTCTTTTCCTGTCTCAGATTTGGAATATGATTTCTTTCCCTTCCCCTTCTTTGCCTTACCATCGAAGGCATAATTTTTCTCATCATCTGTCCTAGACGAGGATACATCCCTGGTATTCCACCTGAATTCTTCTTGCACCAAATCTAACCAATATCGCTCCCAATCTAGCAGCTTCTCCCTCCCATTGACAGAGTCCTGATAACTATGCCAACTCTTGGGAAGGCCTAGAAGAGCTAGGCTCACCAAGTCATCATCCGCTACAGTAATTCCGATGCTCCCAAGCTCATCTCGACATTGGACAAACTTGGTTAAATATTTCGAAATCGTGTCGCCTTTCTCCATTTTTATTTTCTTGAGCTTGTCCTTCAGTGCCAATTTTTTGCGATCACTGCTACTCTGAAGAATATTTGTCATAGGCTTCCACATTGCATACGGAGTCGCTTTTCCATGGAGACTTGAGATAATTTGGTCTCGTACTCCCTCCAATAATATCCTCCTCGCCTTTTCAACCTTCTTTTTTCGAGCATCAAGAAGAGAAGCATCTGTTTCTGTGGGTTTTGGAATGTCATTATCAATGAATTATTTCAACCCGTTGTCCTCTAGTACTTCCTCTATCCAGTCTTTCCACACAATATAATTATAACTACCCTCGAGTGCATATTCCAATCTCAAGCCATTGAAATCCATCTTGATCCGCATGTCGCACCAAAGAATATTTTTTGCAAATTTGAATGCTATTCAACACAAACTCAATTTATTCTCCACTATATTGATTTCTTGCGCTCTGATACCATGTATTAATTATACAAACAATATTTATATCAATGGATTCTATCCAATCATGCAAGTTGCTAAAGCAAGATACTTAATCCTTATACAAATTAATTGGGGAAAATAAACACGTTCGCCAATCAAAACAAGTAAAGAAAGAATCAAATCAATCCACAACACAAATATTTTACCGGGGAAAGCTTACTGCTCAAAACCCCTCTATCTTCTATTATATATTCACCAAGGAATCATGAAACAATTACAATGCACTCTTCTCATAAGAGTCTCCTGCACTCTCACAACTATCTCACACTGATTCAAACAAAATTGACCAACACTTAGCCGATTGTCAGCCTATTCTTGGCTTTCCTTGCTTGTGCAATTAATGTGGAATGAGATCCATATTATTTAGGAATTTCATCCTTCCAAAACTGTGCAATGCTCATGGGAAATCCTATGGATGTTTTACTGCATGCGGGTAGGCTACTAATAATACAGCTGATATTTAACATCCCATTAACCTTTTTCTCAACTGGGTCTCCACTAGAACTAACATGCATGCATCTATTAATAGTAAATCAACAGTTATCTGACAGATTACTACATGTGAATTAAATCTGATTTAATACACTTGACCTCTCACTAGTGCAACAAACAGTTGCAACTAGTTAAACTAATTTTAACTCAATTAATTGAGTTAGTTGATTTCTCATGCATTAAAATAATGCACTAAGTGCAACTTGGACTCAATAACTAATAGAATCACTCTACGCGCCTCACCAACCACCCTCAACTCGAAATTCATGAGCTAACTAAGTTTATCACACTCAGTTAACTATTACAAGTGATTATGAGATAATATGACATTTTATTGTCCAATTTAATTAAGGGAAAATTAAATTAGACACACATTTATTGTTGAATTTTCAACATTAAATCCATATGGTAATGAAAAAAATTACTTAATGTAAGTTTATGGGGCTATAGAGTTACGAAATTAGGGTAAAATGATGGAAAATAAGGTGAAATTGGATGACATTTTGGAGGCCCAACAATTGTCAACCAATATATCATCCAAATAGAAAATAAAAAATGAATCTATCAAAAGGTGTAGTATGTCATTCATTAATATCATAAATGTAGATGGCATATTACATAAGCCAAATGGCATGACTAACCACTCATACAAACCTTGCCTAGGTTTTGAAGGCGGTCTTTTAGGTATATTCTTCTTTGACTCAAACTTGGTGATATACAAAATTTAAACCCATCTTGGTGAATTCTTTCACTTATTACAAATGATTTAATAGATCATATATTTTGTCAAATGGATACCTATTGTTAAGTGTAATGTTATTCAACACCCTATAATTTATACATTCACGAATTCTTATCCTTCTTTGGCACAATGATGATGGGTGACCCACATGATGAAGTATTCGGTCAAATGGCATGACCCTATTCTAGTAGCTACTGCAATTGTTTCTTCACCTCAGTTGCTGCTATAACAAACTACCTTTACAATCCAATGTTTGGAAATGGGTATTTCATCAATAATTGGATACTGTGATCTAACTTTCTCTTTGGTGGTAACCCTTTAGGCTCCTAGAACACATCCCTATATTCTTGTAAAAACTCTTAAAGTTGATGTTTGTGTTTCTTAGTACACTCCTTCAGGGATGCCTTTTATCTTACTAACTAGACTAATTCTCTCTAAAAAACAATGTAACAAATTTTTTTCTAGAACTGATTAGTGTCTTGGCTTGGTTAACACTTGTGAGAATTTTTTTTTACTTGCCTTTGTGTGCGTTTATGGTGAATGATTTTCCATTCTTTATGAGTCAGTACTAGTTGGTTCTCTACATGAATATTACATCCTACATGTACATGGAGGAACTTCTAAAAAAAATCGATATATATCAAGGGGAACTACATCTAGTTCTGCTTAATTAATAAAATCAACAGTGATAGAAAATCTAATTTTTCATTATTTTGTTACTTTTAACTCTTCATCCTTATTTACCCATCCAAATGGATATCGACTTGGATGATCATGAAATTCCAATCATAATTTGTTTACCAGCTCTACTACAATGATATTTTTCTACAATTTTGAGTCAAATAGAGCATCAATATATGTCTTCTTAACCTATATATTTATGTGGAATAGTTTGGTAATTTATTTATCTTCTTGTTGTTGAAGCTTACTCATATCAACCTCCTTCTACACTAATTTATAAAAAATATTCTCATCCATGTTTGAGATACTTTCAACCTGGTTACTCAAATTTGTGGCCATGAGATTCTTCATCTGATTATCTTTCTTTCTATTCTTCAATTTAAGATTCAGATGCAACTTATCACACTTCTCCTCTATATGACCATTAATGTTACAATGGTTGTATTGATTGCTAGGATCCTTGCACTAGTGTGTTGTGGTTTTCAACATTTTATCTTTACCCCTTTACACTTCTTCTTCCCCTCCTTAGAAGCATCATGGTGCTCCTTTTACTTCGATCCACTTGATTTCCCTTTCTTCTTCCCCATGCTCTCTAGGTATTATTCCTATACACAAGCCTTATCCATTGGTATGGTATTTAACAGCATCATTTACTTTCGTAGATGGTTGTGTAGACCCCCTACATACTTGAGGAGTAAATTAGGATTCTTTGGGAATATACCTAAGATTATTGCCATCTTTCTAAACTTTGTTATGTACTCCTATACACTCTGCCCCTACTTCTTCCTGAAGAAGTGCCACTGTATCCATTGGTCCTATACATACCCAATAGGGTAAAATTTTGACTTTATGATGGATTTAAATTCTTCCCACTTAGGCACTGGAGTATCTACCTCCACCCTCAAGGTCTCCATGTGGCTTTCCCACCAGTTCAATGCATGACCCTATAATTTCAATCATGTAAATGGAATCTTTTGTTCTTCCTCTATATGATGAATACTAAAATAAAATTCTAATTTCTTAAAATTGTGATTTATCTTACAACTGTTGATTTCACCTTACAAATACTTAATATTTACCTTTTTTACTATTGTGAGCATGGATTACGAACGGTTCACGACACTCAAACTAGGAGGATATTTTTTGGGTCCTTTATTTAGCTCGTTCTTTATTTCTTCTCGATCTCTTAATCTCCAATTTGATAGAACCTCTTATTTAGAACTCAAATTTTCTTTGAATAGCCATATATTATTAGTTAAGGCTTCCATGAGGAGATTCATGTGAAAAACCCACGCATGTTTCTCCCATAAAAATTCACCCTCCCATAAACAATCACTCCCAAAAGTGAGATGTTTCTACAGTACAAAATGTCGAAGAGCTGCTACAGCGTAGTCATAACATTCATAACTATAGATGGAGATCATACAATGATACAAGTATAATACTACATGCCTCAACAGATGTTTTACAAATAGATCTAGGCCCTAGATCACCTTTCCAAGACAACCCAAGTGGGTTTCCGGAAAATGCACACAATGTGCCAATGTAAGTTGCAGCCCTAGGGCTAAAGGTATGTTGAAACACCAGAGATGAGAAGATATGGAAAAAGCTGATGTAGGATCCTACATCTCTTCTCCAATAGATCCCTCAGATGAAAGGATGCCTCCTCCACTGAAGAAATCACCTCCAAAAACATACACTACAACCACCCCTGCAACTCCTCCCAAAAATAATGCAGATCTGGACTAAAACTACACTGTAGGTGATAAATACTCCTTGGCCTGATGCCAAATATGGAAATAAATCCCAAGGGGCTTCTTTATTGGCCTTCCAATGGAATGAAACCTTCCTCCACTGCAAAACTAGCTCAGAAAACACCCAATGAAAACCTCCATCGCTGCACCCCACAACACAACACAATACTCTGCAGAAAATGCGTTGTAGAAAAAAGATGGAGCTTGGCCTAATGTCGGATGGTGTATAATGTAGTGAAATACTCTTCCAAGAGGCCTCTCAAATAAAGAGGTGGGATTCCCGATCAGGAACGCCCAGTGTTAAACAACACTTGCAATATTAGCTAAACAACCAAAGAAAGCAACAAGTCTAAATAGACCATATACAAATAATAATCTAAAACATGAATCCATATGGCTGCCATCCTCTTCCTTATATAATTTGTTAGCTTCCTAACCCTAGGCCCCACTCATTTAAGTCACTACTTCCATGCAAATATTCTCCAACCCAAATTGTTTTGTCCCTCATTGAATGCCACTCCTCCATAACAACACTATTGATTTGATCAAAGTTGACCCAGTCTTCATGCTCCATCCCCTTTTCACACCTAAAGGTCTTCAATCTAGATTTTTAGATGACCTCCATTCACACTAGGAGTGTCTTTATTCCTACTAAGGAGATTGGGTCTCTATACCCTCTTATTCTCCCAAATAATAAGCAAAATAAATTTTTAATATTCCAATTAACTATATGCTAATTTAGGTATATTAAAATCCTCCCCTCCCAAGTGTTGCTTGTCCCCAAGCAACTACAAGGATAGAATTGAAGAGCCTCTCCTCTTCCTCCTGTAGCATCCTCATATGATAAAGTCCTCCAATGAAAAAGATGTTGTCTCATCAATAAGTCTCTAATTTTCTCCTCCCAAGTGTACAAGTTAGCTTTTGGTGACAATTCCAAATAGCTATCATCATGAAGAAGTGGGATATCCATGGAGGAAAATAAATGTGGTTTATAGGCCTTCTTGAGGCATGAAATCAGAAAATTATTGGGAACTTTCCTCCCCATGTGAAGCTCCAAGCCCCAAGCTATCATCCATACAAAGTGAGTCACCCTCCAAAATTGCAACTCATGAAAATACTCCTCCACCTTAGGCTCCTACAAAGGAGGTGGGTTGCATTGTTGAACTTGATAGACCAATTTGTCAATCCCATGTTGTCTCTCTCTCCACTTATGATAAGTGTAGAGTAGCTGGTGATTTTGGGCTACAATAATGTTGCCTTCAAGAGGCAATAAGAAAACTGGATCTTCAAAGATCCTCTCTCTAGAGTCATGAAAAATGCTGACCCAAACCATCCCATATATGATGAATAAGACATCATCACCATCTGGCATCCAAATGAGAAATATACTGAAGGTTTCATGTAGTGTTGGAAGGTACCAACAGTTTCCCAAGTGGTCACAGTGCAATTTTATGAACTGTAGTTTCAGAACATGATGTGGCAAGTTGTCTCCCAACAAATTTCTAGTTGTGCATGTCATCTCATCTACTAGTAAATATTAAATGGAATTATGTATCAAATGAGCATACAAAGATAAGTACAATACTTTCCCAAAGCCATACAAGAGATGTCTATTCCCATCAATGATGTTGGTCCCAAAATTACCCTAAAGCCCAAATAGAGGCTTGCCCTCTTGTGGAGCAATGCACTGTATAGAAATGGTAAGAGAATGAAAATATTGTGTTAGGTAATCAATAAGTGCAAAAGCATAACTCTTACCATGCAGTGAGAGTAGGTTGATAATAAGATCCATGAATGAGCCCTCCATATAGGTATAACGTATCTCCATGAAAAGGAATGAAGAATATTGTTATAGGTCAATTTGGGCATCATTCCCAATGACCTGGTTAAACTGGACATCATCCCCAGAACCATGAATAGGATCTATCATCCCCTATCATTTTAGTTGCTACATGCCCTAAGACAAAGAACAAGAACAAATCATCTATGACTTCCATTGCAAGGTTTCCAAGATTTGAAGTATATGTTATATCACCTATGATCTCACCAACGCAGTCTCTCAATGGGCTAAGTGGGTTTCATATGTAGTTAACTCCATTCAAAGGTGCTCTGCAAAACACTTCCTAACACTCAAGGATGTGTTGGTCAATTGGGAGCGAAATTCTCATTGTTCTGGAATCTCCACTTGGCCAGTGCCTTCTAGAAGAGTGCATATGTGTCAAAATTCGAATCCATGTGTTCATTTGATACCTCTAAGCTTGGGAACATGTCTTGCCTATTATTATAAATTCATTGATTTTAAAACTACCTTTAGCTCATCTATAAATTGAGCACAGATCCTAGTGCTTGAGAAGGAAGAATTTGAGTAGAGAAATGCTGGTGGAATTTCAATTGAGGAATTGATTTGAGTGATATGTTGCTGGAGAGATTTTCATTGTGATGAGGTTGGGATGATGCTAGATATGGTGACATCAAATCAATTGCTGGTTGTAACCTCCCCTTCTATCCATTAATAAATATTGATGTTTACTTTTCCACATATGTATTTGTATAAGCTTTTGTCTTTCATATTATGAATTCTTATCTCATGTATATGGTTCATGTTTAATTGATTTAATTGAATAACTTGAATAGGCATCTGTATATTTCAATATATTTGTTGTTTAGTGTTCATTATTGCAGGAAATATTTTGGCGATCTAGCTTGGATTTGAAGCTACAGCAAGAGCGACAGAAGGAGAATTGGAAGCGCTTGACCTCCAAGTAAGTTTCTTGATCTGTTCTGTGTGTCTATTTACTATTAGGAAAATTATCTGCAAAGTCTTTAATATTTTTTTTTTATGCATAGCACCACATTTAGGGAAGAATGTTTTATCCATAATTCATAATTCCACATAACAAATTGGCAACTCCACTAGCACACTCTATGAAAAAATTCCTAATGCATCGCGATCTAATTTTACTATTCCTTCACAATTAAAGGACTCTCATGCTGGAGACGGTTTGATTGGTACTGCAAGCACACATCATACTACTGCATCTGATCCTGCACCTTCTTCCGAAATCAATGTCATGTCATTTGACAAAGGCAAAAGTTACAAGCAACCCGAAAGTAAGAAAAAGGGGAAATCTAAGAAAAAGCAAACTTCTAACCTGTAGGAAAGATCATCTGATCAATCATATAGAACTAGGAAAAATCGTTATCCATGCATAATCTGTAATGAGGAACACATTGTTCGGTATTTTCCTCACCATGCTAAAGTCTCAAAAATAATTAATACTTCACATGAGTCAGCTGTGTTGACAGATCTGTTTCCAAATCCAGACACAAACTTCGTTGTTATGGATCTAGCTTCTAGTTCCCAAGTTCTTATGTTATCTGTCACAAAACCTTCAACATATATTTTGGTGTCAATGCGTAATAATGATTATGGTAGTCAGGCAATTGATCAACCTACTACCTTGACTATGAATCCATCTACGGAATCGGTACCGCCTACTGTTATTCCTGAATTGACGATTAAGCCACCTAAGGGAGTCATTCATAAATTGACATATAATCCTCGAGAAAGAGTTGCTCAAAATTATAATATAGTTGAAGACTTGACTCAATCCCCTTTAGCTATGTCTTCTCTTGAGGTATTACAAAATTTTCCCTCCCAGAAATAGGCTTTATTGTCAGCTATTGGTGGAATTTTTCCGATTGATTCTAATCTCATCGTATTTAATCATACGGGCTATGTGCCACAATACCAACAGAATTGGCATTCTCCATACAAGTAAATGTTCTCAATCACCTTGTTCATTGCACTATTATTGATGAGGGAGCATCTACATGCATTATATCTCTAAACTGTTGGAAGTCACTTGGCTCGTCGCGCTTATCTCAATCATCAACAGCGTTGAAGGCTTTCGATGGACATACATATAAGCCTTGTGGTATTATCAATAAGCTAAATGTTGAAATAGGGGGGAAACAGTGAATGTTGATGTCGAGGTTTTTGATGGATCCCTTGACTATAATATTCCACTTGGAAAGCCATGGGTATATGCTATGACTGCAATTGTTTCTACATATTTTAGAATGCTCGACTTTCCATATAAAGGTACCATCACAGTCATCAATCAGCTACCTTTATTTTCCTTCGCTTCGCAAGTAACTGGAAGTGTTCCATTCATTCACGCACCCAAACTAGCACTTCAAAACATTGGTTTAGGACTCTTAAATGATTCCACAATCGCGAGAACCTTTGCATTACCGCCGCCTGGGAAGTCAGTAGAAATTGCAAGTATAGAGACCTGCTACATGATCTCTTCCACTCCATCTGGCTTAAGGAAGAGTACTGGTGATTTTGAATTTTCTACGTTGGATGAGTTTCTGCCACCCAGCCCTATTGAGCTGGAATAGAAATCAATATATATGGTTTTGGCGGCGAATCTGAAATCAGCTTTGCGAGTTTTTTGGGTTGATCGTTCCTTAGATTTTGGTACTCCATATGATCCTTTTTCCACAACTTTCTTAACAGATGAGAATATTTTGGAAACCGTGATGTCAGAAGGAGAACCATGGGAAGATTATCATCATCATTCCCATCTTCCTAATTATGAAGAAAATTATCTTAGTGAACTATATGACCCATCAATCAAAAATTCCTTTTCGAATTATTTATCGATTAATGCAATCGATTTTGAGCGAAATTTGTCAAATATTGAAGAAACCATTTCTATCGATATTTCAACCAAACCTGGCATTGTAGAAAATATTCATGTCAGTGTATCTTGTTCTTCATTAGAACTCAAAACATATCGCTCTCTCTTTCATGAATTTCGTGATGTATTTTCTTGGTCTTACGAGGAAATGCCAGGCATAGATACTAGTATCGTTGAACACACTATTAATATGTATCCTGATGTCAAACCGGTGCGTCAATGCCTTCGTCATGTTCATCCAAAGAAGGCCACTGCCATTAAAGTAGAAGTTGAGAAAATTTTGCATGCTGGTTTCATTTACCCTGTTCCACTAACAGAGTGGGTTTCCAACATCGTGTTGAGAATTTGGAGGGCTTAAGGTTAATACAAATTCTCTTCTTGATAATTACTTGTGAGCTTGCTTGTGTTGCTTATGTCTTCTCTTAGTTATTCTTTCATCAAGCTAGTTATCAAAATGCATAGGACACAAATGTTAAGAAGAAGTAATAATTTTATTGTGGGAAGGTAAATCACAGATTTACCTTCCTTAATTTACACTTTAGAATTCATCATAACCCTTACACTTGTATATCTTAGTCCTGATATATTTTCTTATACCAAAGTTGTATAATCATAATCCTGTACTTCTTGATATCCACAATCATCTTCCTATATCTTTGTTTCAGATCCGCATTTTATACTGTCATTTATCTGCACTTACATCCTTCCTTCATCCGTACTGTGTCCTTCCCTTATCCACATTGTAATCTCTTCTTTTATCGCATTTTATTCTTGTAAATGTCTACATTATCTCCTTGTATATATCTGCATTGTTTCCTTGTAGATATCCACACTACATCCTTGTATATATCCACACTATGTTCTTAGATATGTCTAATCTTATCCCTTTGATAATTACTGCACATGAAACATATATATATATATATATATATATATATATATATATATATATATATATATATATATATATATATATATATATATATATATATATATACTATATCTCTTTAAGCAAGCCAACCATATAGTTATTAGACAGACTAGTTTCATGGTAAATGAGGTCGACTAGATCATGGTGAATTTCATGCATTGGAGAGGCATTTCTTCACTGCATTTAAGGGTTGTCTTCCATCATTGTATTGAGGTTTGTGAGCTTCTTTCAAAAGGTCCTGGAGCATACTTAACTCAAGCCTAATGGACATCAAGAAGAAGTCCATTTACTTAATACAATCTTGCTTATGAAGCCCATGAAGCAAGTAAACTAAAAATATATTTTATTTACTTCGTGTTCTTCTTTTCATAAATACATAATTACATAGTCAACATGAAGACCGACCTAGTTACACTTTTCAACACTCCCTCTTAACTAGGGATGTATTCATACAGGTACATGGTCACTTGCAAACTGAATAATCTCATAAGAAGAATCGGATTGGTAATTTCATCTATATAGCATCATATCAACCAGCATTATCCTAGTGCAAGGCCTTGACTAACATCCCCATCTCTCAATGAGACAATGGGCTACAATGCTGGTGAGACACATGACTTAAATACACCTTCGTCATTGTCTCTCGAAGATACATACTCCACCCAGGTGTTCCCAAAGTATGACCTTCTTGGACTATTCTTCTCTTGGGTAGCTAGCCCTCAAAGAATATCATTCCCTGACTACTCTTATCTTGAATTCCCTAACACATTATCAAAGAGTATTGAATGCCAGATGATTACCCAATCCTCCATTATGTCTTCCCAAGACCAGAATGATGTGTCTATCTCCCCCTCTCAACTAGGGAGGACCTTATTCCACAAGGGAATGTACTCATTTCTATACAAAGAATGTACCTAAGCCCATTCTTAGGAATTACCAAGTTTCTTCCAAGTAAGAAACTTATCATCGGGCTCCCTCTTAACCAGGGACCTCCAACAGCAATGGTGAGACACCCAGTTCCTCATGAAGAATTCCTGTCCTCGATTTCATGCATTTCGATATTGAGGAATCTCCAAATTTTAGCTTCATAGGGCACAGATCATCCATCACTTTCATCCTGAGTCATGTCAACTGTCAGAAAGTGATTCATCAGACTTCCTTATTTGGTCCACTATTGTGCCATGTTGTTTTCCTTTGAATCATCTCCGAGGATCATACATCCTTTCTAATGATTAGCAACCCTGCACAAATTCATTCAGATAAACATATACATATGAAATTTTTAAAACAAAATTTACCTTAGTGATGATCTTTCACCATGACACCTTCTTGTAGGCATCAACATCCTTCATACAGATTGACACATCTCCTAATGATATGGTTTTCCAAGGGTCTTATTCTTTACCAAACTTTTGTCAAAGTCTACATATCTTTCCAGGAGATTTCTTAGTCACATCTTCCTGGCCTCTAGATGATAACTACCTCTTGACATGGTTGCATTTCATGATCTCTTCTTCCCTGCACATTCTTGATTCCTAGGAACATACAACTTTTCTAGTTTCTCGTTCATATACATCTACCTCATATTCCATGAGAACATATTATGTTGATTTCATCTGTCCATGCATTGAGAGATACTCCTCCATAGATCATACTTATAAGTACAAAAGTCCATTACCTGCAACCATATGACATGACTTTACAACATCTAATTTTAGCATATAAATATATACATACCTCATACACTTTTTCCCTTGAGTCATCTTGTATAAATTTCTCAAGAATGAAGAGTTTCATTCTCTTGGCATGCTCCATCAATATCCCAGAAATTTGTTTCCATGATGACCTTTGCTCTTGATGACTGCTTTCCATTAGTGATGTTATCAGATAGGTTCTCCTGCAGATGATTCACTGAATGCTTCTATCGAGATGCTTCTTAATTTACGTAGAGATACTATATTAATCATAGTAGAGACCTCTTATTCCCTCTTTCCTTGATAATATTTTCTTCAGCTTCCTCCTTCTTTCTGGTGATGTCTGAATCCTTTAAATTTCAACAGTTTTCCCTCAACTTGTCTTCTTCTATATAGCATAGAAGTCGCAAGTTGTTGGATGAGATAAATTTCTTGTACCATGGACATTTTTTACCTTGCTTATTAGTTAGATTAGTGATGATTATCTTTTTATCATTTCTCCATATCTCACAATTGAGATTCTATGAAGATGTTCCTTCAATTTTATGTAGATCGAGTTTAAGTGATATGACCTTCTTTACTGCATCTTCAAAGAATATTTATTTCAACTTATCATATATTCCCTTGAGGTCTCCAACCCAACTATATGATGGGATCTTTCATATGAATCCTCCTCATGTATTACTATTCATAGGAGACCCTTTTTCATGACTTCACTTTATTCGAGTATTATGTCTATCCTTATTTTTCATGCAAGAAGTTTTGATGATCCAACCAATTTATGGATATTCTTGCAAACACGGAGTCATTTTACCAAATTTGATTATAGAATTAAAGATACTCACTTGACAAATGAAGATGAAATCTTCAACCTTATCACTTTGATGGTGGTTGAAGAAGATGTATTGGTGCTTTCTCGAATGATCTTCTTCAAGGATGAGGATGAGATCCTTGCCGCAATGATAGGGAACTTGCCTTATTGCCTTCAAGATACTTTGACTTCTTTGAATGAATGTAGATCATAAATGATTCTCTATACTTTGGGATGCTTATCCTTGTAGATCTCTTCTAAACTCATAACTGAGATCATATCATGATTCCATTTTATGATTAGATCTCCTTTATTACTGCACAGAGATAGTTGTATAATTTATTGTTCCTTATTCTTATATTCTTCAT
Source organism: Pinus albicaulis (assembly GCA_034641835.2). Taxonomy (NCBI): domain Eukaryota; kingdom Viridiplantae; phylum Streptophyta; class Pinopsida; order Pinales; family Pinaceae; genus Pinus; species Pinus albicaulis. The sequence goes on from CM076573.1 coordinate 405,745,424, forward strand.
TACTGTCATTACTGTCATTGTCCAGTGTCATCCTAGTTACCAAGGGTGTAACATCGCCATTATAATGACAAATATAGCAATGAGATCCAAGATTGTAGTAGTACCAAAGTCATGTGACACTTGGTAGCATTTTGTAATATCACCGAACCATATTGTTATACCACTGAGTTATTATGTTCTTGCAAAACAAACTCTTAAAAGTATATGATTCCATTGGAGCTTTGTCATATATATACTATCCAGAATACAGTGATATCTTTCTAAGGAGACCGAGATTGTCTTCACTGTGATCCACACTATTTGTGCTGAGAATATCATTGCCATTCTACCAATCTAAGATTTTTTGATTAGCCGAGACTACATATGGTGATCCGAACTGTGGTTTGTGTCTTTGTTCTGTGATATCTTCCGAAAAACTTAGAGAATTTGAACTGTGTGAACTATTCCAAAGATCTGATTTTATTTGTGTCTTATCCATACAAAACAAATATCTCACCGAACTGTTATTTACACCTCATCACCGAAATTCCAAAGGAGATTCATACCTATGAACTTCTGTGATCCAAGCTGCATTGAGATCGCTTAGATCGTGTGTATTGTTTTACCGAGCTCCTTCTGGAGTGCCTCTTAGATGAACTATTGACTATGATCTAATCCTTAAGTGCCTCTTAGATTCCCTCCTTTGATTCTCACCTTAGCTCTGATACCATGTTGAGAATTTGGAGGGCTTAAGGTTAATAAAAATTCTCTTCTTGATAATTACTTGTGAGCTTGCTTGTGTTGCTTATGTCTTCTCTTAGTTAGTCTTTCATAAAGTTAGTTATCAAAATGCACAGGACACAAATGTTAAGCAAAAGTAATAATTTTATTGTGGGAAGGTAAATCATATATTTACCTTCCTTACTTTACACTTAATAATTCATCATAACCCTTACGCTTGTATATCTTAGTCCTAAGACATTTTCTTATACCAACGTTTTATATTCATAATCATGTACTTCTTGATATCCGCAATCTTCTTCCTGTATCTTTGTTTCAGATCAGCATTTTATATTGTCATTTATCTGCACTTACATCCTTCCTTCATCCATACTGTGTCCTTCCCTTATCCACACTGTAATCTCTTCTTTTATCGTATTATATTCTTGTAAATGTCTACAATATCTCCTTGTATATATCTGCACTATTTCCTTGAAGATATCTGCACTGCATCCTTGTAGATATCCACACTATGTTCTTAGATATGTCCAATATTATCCCTTCGATAATGACTGCACATATATATGTGTGTATATATATATATATATATATATATATATATATATATATATATATATATATATATAGCATATCTCTTTAAGCAAGCCAACCATATAGTTATTAGACCGACTAGTTTCATGGTAAATGAGGCCGACTAAATCATGGTGAATTTCATGCGTTGGAGAGGAATTTCTTCACTGCGTTTAAGGGTTGTCTTCCATCATTGTATTGACGTTTTTGAGCTTATTTCACAAGGTCCTAGAGCATAATTAACTCAAGCCTAATGGACATCAATAAGAAGTCCATTTAATTAATACAACCTTCCTTATGAAGCCCATGAAGCAAGTAAAATAAAAATACATTTTATTTACTTTGCCGCCTTCTTTTCATAAATACATAGTTACGTAGTCAACATGAAGACCGACCTAGTTACATTTTTCAACACATCATTCATGTCATGAAAAAACAAGGAACCATCAGAGTGTGCATCGATTATCAGGATGTCAATCTGGCTTGTCCGAAAGACAACTATCCTACTCCCTTTATCGACGAGATCATTGACGATTGTGTTGGATGTGAAATATTTTTGTTCATGGATGGATTTTTCGGCTACAATCAAATCAATATATGCCTAGAGGATCAAAATAAGATAGAATTCATCTATCCTTGGGGCACATTCTCTTATAGGAAACTATCGTTTGGTTTAAAGAACGTTGGGGCAACATTTCAAAGAGCAATGGATTATGCTTTCAATGATATCAAGCACATTTTTCAACCCTATCTAGATGATTTACCCATACATTCACGAAATTGGACTGATCACACGATGCATTTGAGAGCCATATTCTTACGCTGCCAACACTACAAAATATGCCTCAATCCACATAAATGTGTGTTTTGTGTTGTTTCTGGTAGTTTTCTTGGATTCGTAGTCTCAAAAGAAGGAATTCAAATCGACCCATTAAAGGTTCAGGCCATTTTTTATTTTCTTGCGCCATCAAATGTTTTTCAGATATAGAAACTTCAAGGAAAGGCTAACTTCCTAAGGAGGTTCATACCCAACTACACCAAAATGGCTAAAGGATTTACTCGGCTCTTGAAAAAAGGGGTTCCCTTCCATTGGGACAAAGGTGCACAAGCTTCTTTTGATGTTGTCAAGGATACTCTTGTCCGGGCATCATTAGTGTATCCCCCCAATTATCAGAGTGATTATTTCCTATATATCACCGTGACTGATACGACAATTGCGATGGTTTTGGTCCAAGTAGAAAATGGGATAGAACATCTGATCCATTATTTGAGTCGTAATCTCAATGATACGGAAGTGAAGTATTCATATATAGAAAAGATTTCCTTGGAAGCTATTCAAGTTGTCCAAAGATTTCGCCACTATATCCTGTTCTGAAAGACCATTGTCGTTTCGGATTGCAACCCCATGACTTATATCTTATCACGTTAATTGCTCAGGGGAAAATATTCAAAATGGATTGTCATTTTGCAGGAAATTGATTTGGAATTCATCGAATCTAAGTCAAATAAGTCTTTAGTTTTGGCTGAGCTTCTCTGTGACCTTCCCTCTAATAGTACTACTACTACGTCAGAACCATCAATTCCTGAAAAGTCTCTATTTTTTATCGGATCATCTGATCCTTGGTATGGAGATTTCATTATTTATCTCCAAACTCAAAATTTTTGGACTAATACCTCTCACTCTGAACAATGATGTATTCGATACCAGGCCAAAGATTATCTGATCGTCGGCAACACCCTTTATCTTCGTGGTGTCGATACAACTTTAAAAAGGTGCCTCACTCATGAGGAGGTTGAAAAGGTTTTAAATGATTGTCATGCTGGGGCTTGTGGTGGACATTTATCTGGATACGCTACCGTACAGAAGATACTCCATGCCGGTTACTTTTGGCCTGCCATATTTCGCAATTATATCCTCGTGGTTAGAAGTTGTCGTGCGTGCCAAATATTTCATGATAAAATCGCAAATTGTCAATGCCAATGCATCTTGTTGTCTCCGTAGAGCCATTTTCGAAATGGAGTATTGACTTCATGACCTGTAACCCTCATTCATTAGGGGGGCTTGTTATTATTATTGTCGCAGTAGACTACTTTACCAAATGGGTCGAAGCGATGCCTACATTCAACAACACAGGAAAAACAACTTCATTTTTTTTCTTTAATCATGTTATTTCATGGTTTGGGGTCCCACAGGCTATAGTTACAAATCATGGGAAGCATTTTTGTAACCACATGATGACTGAATTGACTGCCAAGATAGGATTGTCACATGATAATTCTACTCCTTATTATCTACAATAAAATGTACAAGTTTAGGCTATCAACAAGATTCTTAAACGTATGCTTCAACGAATGATAGGAGTTTATAAAAGAAACTGGCATTTGAACTTGTACTTGGCCTTGTGGGCATATCAAACCTTGGTGAGAAACACAATTGGATTTACTCCCTTTCAATTGGTGTATAGTCTGGAAGCTATCTTACGAATCCAATGTAAAATTCCATCATTAAAACTCGCAATCGATTTGTTACCTGACACCTCAGAAGAAGAAGTGTGTCTTTTTAACCTCATCCATCTTGATGAAACATGTCGTGAAGTCCCAATTGGCCAACGAAGCACATAAGAGACGTATAAAGGCACAATATGACAAAAATGTCCACCCTTGTGTTTTCTCAGAGAGCGACTTGGTCCTTCTTTATGATCAAGAAGCTGATGTAATAGGAACAGGGCAATTTGAGCCATTATGGCATGGCCCCTATATTTTCAAAAGAGTTATTGCTAAGGGTGCCTATGAGTTGGTATATTACGATTGAATTCCATTGGCGCAACCCATAAATGGGTTTTATCTGAAACGTTATTATGCCTAATCGTGAGCATAGTAATTTTTTGTACCATATTGTATATATATGCGGTTGATTTTCATTCACTGTATTATTTTGTTTTTTAGAGTTTTCTTGACGTTAATAATCTGCTTTACATTTCATCGCAGATGTCTAGATATTTGGAACCATTTTTTGGATATGTTGATGCTGCTAGTCATAGTACGCAAAATCTATCCTCTGTAGCGTGGGCCATTTTTGCTCCCAACGACGAGTTACTGAAATATCGAGGGATTTATATTGGTATATCGACAAACAATATCGCTGAGTATATCGCGTTGATCAAACTTCTCTCTGATTCCATTTCATTTGGTATTAACTGTATTATCATAAGGTTAGACTCACAACTTGTGGTATTACAACTCACTAGTGTTTATACTGTTAGAAATCCAACACTGCATTGCTTGTTCCTAAGATTTTGACATTTGGAAAGAAACTTTGATTTTATTCAATATCAACACATTTCCAGAAATTTGAATGCATTGACTGATTCTTTGGCTAATAAAGTTTTAGACAGACATTTGCAACACATGTAAAGAAAACATTCACATAATTCAATAGGATTGCGCAATAAACATAGGAAAACACTGAAATAAAAAAGATAGATAGTTATAGGTTTCTACAAAAAATTGTGCCCAAGACACATTGGTCATCTAACCTCAAAATGTATGCAACATGTCAAAATTAAACTAGTGGTGCTCATGGTAACATGCTATAGATATATCTATCCTACACAGTAACCGCATCCAGTGGTTAGGAACACCTATAGTGTGGCACTGCAGTCGCATGGGTAACTCTTCGATCTGGCAATCTGAAATCCCGAAGGTCAACCCCTCTATGTGTTGCCGAAGCTCACTCAGAGTCTCAGCCATGTCTAGATCCTAAAGTACGACTCTCCCAACAGCCCTCTTTGTTGGCTCATCTTCTCCATGCTTTGGTTCCTCCAACGGTTGAACTCAAACAACATCTGCATTACATCAAAACTTTATTTTAGTCTTGGGAAAACATCAAAAATAGAAAAACATTGTATAAACCTTAGGAAAATAAAAAACATGGTCAAAAAATTCTTACCTATTGCACCCCACTGAGCGCCTTCTAGTAAGGTTAAGTCTGGATCTCCTCGGAAATTGATGCCTGCGTATGCATGCTCATCAATGGAGACAACCTATCACCTAAACCAGGTGATGAATGCAATCGAGAACACAATGGTCGATTGGCCTGCATGCCTATCCATTATTTCTACCCATATCTGCATCCTCAAATATCTAGGGTTAGACACACCCAACGTCACATGTTGAGGCTGCATCAGTGGAATCTGCTCTAAGGAAAATGAAATGAGGATCAAACCATAACTGAAGTTCTTCTTCCCTCCTCCCTTTTCTTTTTTCATTTTTTCCTTTATTTGGGAAAGTATAGCTTCAGACCAGTTGAAGACTGTTGTCTCCATGCACTCTAGCTCATACTGCATATATGATCTATTCGCTACATGTAATGTAACGGTGCCGACAAGTTTTGCGATTGTGAAAAGAATAGTTTTCAAAGGAAAATATCGAACATCCCAAATGTTTATCTTCCCATATTTTCTTGGCTCTACCCCTAGATGAATTGATTACTGAAAGAGAGAGAGGGTTCATGGCACTAACCTGGATCAAACGGCGATGAAAACCATCCACAGAATCGATCGCAATCAGCAGCTGAAGTTTGGGGGAAAAAACAGGTTCAAAGCTCCAAAATGCAAATGGTAACTATTGAATGGTAAAAATGAATAGTAAAACTCTTTTTATTTAGTCATTTAATTGTTTTCAATGAATTTTTATTACTGACTATGGTTTTATTATATTTTTATCATGAAACAGGTATTTTTAATCCATTTTATGTTGTTCTAAACAAGTTTTACAACTGATGAACATATTAGTCGTGGAGATTTATTTCGAGAATGATTTGATCACAAAGCATACATTTATCCTTGTTTTTTGAGCTTTGTTAAAAGTGAAAAAGGATTTGAAGCGCACTTTTATCTCTTTTTCGAGCTTCGATAATAGTGAAAAAGGAACCCCTAGAGTCTTCTTTTAGCTCTTTTTAGACTTTGATAATGTGAAAATATTGCTAATAACTTTTCCTTTCGAGCTCGTAAAAGTAAATGAATTGATATCTACTCAGTATAAGTTTAACCCTTCTTTGGACTGAGATAGATTATTTACGAAAAAGGAATACCTTGGTCAACTTTTGGACCTGAGTGACAACTTTACGAAAAAATTACTTATGGATTTTTCTTTTCGTCCTCTTTTTAAAACTCTCTAAACATGAAAAAGGATCGGGTTGTCACTGTCGTTAGGCTCGTTAAAACATAAAATAGCGACGGGCTTGTCGATTATGGCAAGAATCGAGTTTCATTCATCGCTAGACTCGTTAAATTATTAAATAGAGATAAATTGTTCGCCCAAAGGGTTGAATTATAGATCAAGCATATGTTATCCTCCTTGAGCTTGTTAAAAAATAAAGAGGTCTTGGTCGACAAATGATCGGGGTAAATTTGGGAAAGTGAACAAAATTTTTTACAGTAGCAGGTTGCTCTTGAAAATGACACTTCACTCCATCACCATGACTATTTGGTTTGGGTAATATTCTTGATGGTTCATTCATACCTATGGTTCATCATACCTTCACTTCGGTTCGGGTCAATGCTGCAAACTCATCTCATTGTCGCCAATATGTTTAAGAGAAGTCATCCAGTGAATACTCATCCTTCTGCAATACTCATAAACCTTCATTCTCATGACAGTCATCCCTGAACATTTCTATATCAAGTCATACCTTTGTCTCTTGAAACAGTAACTCCCAATTTGCAATAAAGTGGCTTCATGTCGACGAAAAATCATCATCCAGGAATTTCACTTAGAAACATCATATTCCAGTACCATGAGGCTTGTTACAACATCGACAAGATCCTTGCTTCTGGATTTTTGACCAAAATATTTTTTTTTCCATTCGACATCAAATCATCTATTCATGCCTTAAAAAATGTACTGCAGTACCTTGAGGACCATTGACATCAATGGTGGTTCTCTCGCGTTTGTTAACAACTCACATGATTGGCTAGTAATCAAACAATTTCCTACCATGTTCGACTACAAATCATATATTCGCATGGCTAGACTTGTACCTAAATGATCGAGTGAACTACATAAGAAGACCCTGGATCTAGTTTCAGCCATCCAGGTTGCGATTTTAGGATTGTTGCACACATCATCTGTACGGTGACCTTACATACAGATAGTCATCCGAACATGGGCCTATATCTATAGGCATGCCTATATTGGGAAACATTCCAATGTAGACGACTTTCTGCACTATGTACATGTTAATAGATAGTTTATGTGCTAAGCATGGGAATGCCTTCCCTCAAAAATTCATGATCAAGAGGATATATCATGATGTAATGTATTGTAAGATTGATGCAGGTTGCCACTCCACTTCAGCTCCATCCCATCACAGTGTAAAGCATCTCATTCAAAAAATATTGTTATTATTATGACTTCATGCTTTAGGGGGCAATCTGTTATAGGTCAATTTGGTCATCAATCCCAATGACCTGGTTAAACTAGACATCATCCCCAAAACCATGAATAGGGTCTATCATCCCCTATCATTTCAATTGCTACATTCCCTAGGACAAAGAACAAGAACAAATCATCTATGACTTCCATTGCAAGGTTTCCAAGATTTCAAGTATATGTTATATCACCTATGAGCTCACCAACGTGAAATCTTAAGAGGCTTACTGTGTTGCATATGCAGTTACCTCCATTTAGAGGTGCTCTGCAAAGCACTTCCTGACACTCAAGGGTGCGTTTGTCAATTGGGAGCGAAATTCTCATTGTTCTGGAATCTCCACTTGGCCAGTGCCTTCCAGAAGAGTGAATATGTGTCAAACTTCGAATCCATGTGTCCATTTGATAACTTTGAGCTTGGGAACATGTCTGGTCTATTATTATAAATTCATTGATTGTAAAACTACCTTCAGCTCATATATAAATTGAGCACAGATCCTAGTGCTTGAGAAGGAAGAATTTGAGTAGATAAATGCTAGTGGAATTTCAATTGAGGAATTTATTTGAGTGATATGTAGCTGGAGAGATGTTCATTGTGATAGAGGTTGGGATGATGCTAGAGATGGTGACATCAAACCAATCGCTGGTTGTAACCTCCCCTTCTATCCATTAATAAATATTTTTGTTTACTTTCCCACATATGTATCTATATAAGCTTTTGTCTTTCATATTATGAATTCTTATCTGATGTATATGGTTCATGTTTCATTGATTTAACTAAATAACTTGAATAGGTATCTATATATTGCAATATCTTTTATGTTTAGTGTTCATTCTTGCAGGAAATATTTTGGCGATCTAACTTGGATTTGAAGCTACAGCAAGAGCGACAGAAGGAGAATTGGAAGCACTTGGACTCCAAGTAAGTTTCTTGATCTATTCTATGTGTCTATTTACTGTTAGGAAAATTATCTGCAAAGTCTTTAATATGTTGTTTTAAATGCATAGCAACACATTTAGGGAATAATTTTTTATCCATAATTCATAATTCTACATAACACATGTGTTGCATGCAAATCCTTCTTCTTATGCTTGGAGATCCAAATCAAGAAGATCATATTAGGGTAATCGATGTCTCCATCCGCTACTCCATCACTCTTATCTCTTACTTTCCCATCAATTGCATCATATGTGAAGTGATCCTGGGAACACTCCATCAACAAATCCAACCTCCCAAGTGACAACATTGTTGGCCTTTGTAATAAGGCTTTTGTCATCTCATAGCTCCATTATTTAACATACCAAATGCAAAATTCATCTACCATAATGCTGCTATATATGGGAGATTCCTTCCAAAGTGGAAGTACCTCTTGATTGAAGGCTAAGGATTAGCCCCTTTGCACCATGATGGTGCCATCACCTACTCCTGCAACATCATGAAAAGTATGGGAGAAAATCAGCCCATACTTTCCTAAGAGTTTCCCACACAACAACAACTCTTGTTGCCTCCTCACACCATCACCATATAGACCATGGAGTAACAACATGATGGTTGATATGAAAGATATCACATCACCCCAATACACCCAAACTCCTTGTTGCCATATGATGCAAGTGTCGTGCCAAGTCCCAACCATTAGTACACCCTTTAGAATAGGATATGCTACATGATGACCAAACTCTTTCAATAGTAGAAAACATAGCCTTGCCTCCTGCTGCCTTGTGTCATAGATCTGCAAGTGGCTTTATAGCCTCTTGCTCATCAAAATCACCCATCTAACCAATGGTGAGTGTCTATCATCATACTCAAAATTGGCATCCCTCCAATGCAGAATACCATCCTCCCAAATCAGATTTCTATATTTGTACTTCATGAGATGTTGAAGTACAACCTCCTGGAGATATCCAAATGAAAACCACTCATCAATGACCAATTTGACCCCATAAGAATCCAAATAATATGTAGGCAAAACTTCTCATCAAGATGTTAAGTGCTCCTCAAGAAGTATCCATCATAATAATGGAAGATGCCATCCATCATAATATGTCTTCCATCAACCATATGCCTATCTATTGTTAAACAAGTGTATTGGTCATCAGAATGTCTTGATATTAGTTAGGCCCCCAACTCATCACTATTTCCCAATACCATCATTGCACTCCAGCCCCAAGAGTTGTGTGCAACTCAATAATGATATATTAGGATGACTATATACCTCCTCCTTAAACAAATCAAGGTCTCTCAACGTAGTGATAGTTTGTTGCTCCAACTCAGCAATTTTCTTTGACCCTAGGTCATGCATTTGTCCTGATAGCAAGTTCCCACAATCCTCCATATGACGTACTGAAACAATAGGAAATGGAAATATGTGCATACCTTGGTAAAGCTTGGGAACATCTTGTATTGCTACAAGGGTTCCTTCCTTTGAGGTGATGACTTCCCCAACTACTGATGATGATGGCTGCTCCTCTATGGTTGCATCAACGCTAGTATAAGTTTCCTCATCCTCATGCATCTCCAGAATAGTGCATGGGACTCTATATGTCAATAGATAAAGACCACTTTGCAAAGATGCAAGTGTTCCTTCTCCTAATGCAAGTTCTCCTGCAACAAGTGGTGGTGGAATTTTCTCTTCCTCTCATTTTCTTCTATCAAAATTCTTGATCAAACTTTGATTAAAATTTTCATATGCAGTCACTTGTGCATGACTAAAATGGCTAAACCACCAAATGTTTACTTCACCTTCAAGGTGTAGCGCTGCAATCTCAAAATATTCTCATTCTACTACTGGATGTAGTAGGAAGAAGGCATCCAACTTCATTCCCCAAGCTCTTGTTGTGCATATGGATGACCCATCAAATGTAGACAAGAGAAATCTATTGCTACAATGTATTATTTCTTCTTGGAGCTGAATGAACTGTGGGAGAGTTAGATTCTCCTTGAAAGCTCTTGATTGAGATTTGTATCCTGCAAGATACTCACTTAGAATCTCATGATATAAGTGTCCTCCATCTCCATGCCTTTTTTCTTCTTCTTCAAAATAAAATGGCATAGTATGTTTCTTTGGAGCTCTATGCAATACCAGTTCTTTTTTCTGCTGATAGGAAGTGCATGGACCTTCCTCATCTTGAAACCTTATTGTGGTTTCATTATTTTTCTCCATTATTCTTTGCTTGACCTCCTTGGTGAGGTCCCTCTTAGATATGAAAAGAGATGAGATAAAACTCATTCCTTCCATCATTCTGATCTCTTCCTCCTTCTTCTTATTCTCCTGATAGCATAATGGCTGTGATCCACAGGTTGAGCCAAAGATCATGCTCTGATACCACTGTAATATTCCCAAATGGAGAAAGAAACAATATAGTGCATAAAAAAGGAAATAGCAGTGTAAATCAACACATCAACAATGGAGACCAATGTGGTATCATAAAATTATGTATAAGAACAAAAAATCAATACAAAATAGTGAGGCGTAAGTCATATGAAATAAGGAAACAAGCCTCCCATAAACAATCACTCCCAAAAGTGAGATGCTGCTACAGTACAAAATGTCGGAGAGCTTCTATAGCGCAGTATAAAATGCATAACTACTGTTGGAAATCATAAAATGATACAATTATAATGATATATGCCTCAACATATTTTGTACAAATAGATCTAGGCCCTATATCACCTTTCCAAGACAACCCAAGAGGGTTTTTGGAAAATGCACACAATGTGCCAATGTAAGCTGCAACCCTAGGGCTGAAGGTATGTTGCAAAAATAGAGATGAGAAGATATGGTAGAATCTTATGTAGGATCCTACATATCTTTTCCAATAGATCCCCCAAATGAAAGGATGCCTCCTCCATTGAAGAAATCACCTCCCAAAACATACACTGCAACCACCCCTGCAACTCCTCCCTAAAATAATGCAGATATGGACTAAAACTACATTGTAGGGGATAAATACTCCTTGGAATGAAGCCAAATATATCAATAAATCCCAAGGGGATTCTTTACTGGCCTTCTAATGGAAGGAAACCTTCCTCCACTGCAAAACTAGCTCAGAAAACACCCAATGCAAACCGCCACTGCTGCACCCTGCAACACAACACAATACTTTGCAGAAACCGTGTTGTAGAAAAAAGATGAAGCTTAGCCAGATGCCAGATAGTGGAGAATGTAATGAAATACCCTTCCAAGAGGCCTCTCAAGGAAAGAGGTGGGATTCTCTATCAAGAACACCCAGTGATAAGAAACAATTGCAATCTTAGCTAAACAGCCAAAGAAAGCAACAAGTATAAACAGACCATATACAAATAATAATATAAAACATGCATCCATATGGCTTCCATCCTCTTCCTTATATAATTTTTGAGCTTCCTAACCCTAGGCCCCACTCATTTAAGTCACTACTTCCATGCAAATAGTCTCCAACCCAAACTGCGTTGTCCCTCATTGAATGCCACTCCTCCATAACAACGCTGTTGATTTGGTCAAAGTTGACCCAGTCTTCATGCTACATCCCCTTTTCACACCTAAGGGTCTTCAATCTAGATTTTTAGATGACCTCCATTCACACTAGGAGTGTCTTTATTCCTACTAAGGAGATTTATGGGTCTCCATACCCTCTTATTCCCCCAAATAATAAGCAAAACAAAATTTTAATATTCCAATTAGCTGTATGCTAATTTAGGAATATTACACAGCCCTTAAAGCATATATCTGATTGTAAATCATATTGCAGCCATCTTTCATCAGATTATGCTTCAGATCTGCATACCCAACAATTGTATAGTGAAGCCTTAAGAGGGTAATTTTCCTAGATTCATAGATCTGGAAAATCCTTTCTGGGTTATCTTGGGTATCGATCATAGAGCCCGGATCTAAAGTTTCAACATCATCGAAGCTCCCAAAATACCTAGATCTAACATTCTATTTTGCTGGAAGTTGCAGTTTCAGCAGTTGTAGCAAGGAAAATGCATTTTTCTTTCCAGCAGTCCAATAGTTACACAATCACTCTTGTGGGATCATTTTAGGGTTATTCTAGGACATCTGTTTGGCTTAATTCTCTCATATTTTGATCACTGTTGTATTGGTTTATCCACCTCCTATTAATAAAATGGCTCATCTTCTCTACACATTCTGATGTTGTATTTAGATTTATTTTTTACCTTGTTGTAGTTCTTATATTGTGTTTTAGTATTACTGCATTCTCCATTTTGGGATATTACAACCTGTCTGTATAATAATAGTCCCATCTTATTAAATAGAAAAATTTAAGGGTTCACGATACCTCTACTTGTATCATGGCAAAGTGTAGATCTCCTGCCAAGGTCCATGGGGTTTGGAGTCCTTACATGATAACATGAAAGGTGAGGAAAGTCTTAGCTCTCAATAAGTTGAAGCAGAGATAATAGCCATGTCTCACCTAGATGATACATCGATATTTGATGAGAAATTGGAGTTCAAGGGACATGTGGATGATGAAACCCCCACTTGGTATAAAAAAAACATGTGGAATGGATGGTTGAGGATGAAAAATATTTCAGTGAGATAGAATTTATATTTGAATACATGGGAGTAAAGGATCTAGAACATTTTACAAGATTCATGGATATTATTAGGTCATAAGTTGGGCAACCCATAAGAAAGGAAATTTTTGGGTCACTAGATAAGATAATGGCTCATGCATTTTCGTAGAAGCTTGATGATAGGAATTCAACTGGGATACCATATGTAACAAGAATCCATGATACTTTAGTCTCAACCACAACGGATAATATTTTTGGAGTAAAATATATGGTGAGCCAAATGCCAGATACCCATTTCCAAGGAATTTCATTGGTGTCAACTTTGGTTACATTAATACCAAATTGGTTGTACAATAACAGTCCAGTACAAGAAAAAATATGGCATGAACAAAGGCTTAGCTTGGAACATGCGAAGAAAGACAAAGGCTTGTCAATTATCTAAGGCATGATAAAGAAGGATATCGTCCTCAAATGAAGAAGACATTTCTGGTTCGCCTTCTGAATTTATTTTTGTCCAAGGAACTGACACTTGATGATATGGTGAAGCCAGAAACTGTGGTATTAAGATAATATTGACAGAAGGCTACATCTCATAGGCTCAATGGTTGTCAATGGAATTTATTTTATACTCAGTTACAATTATCAAATGGATTCCCACCTCTTGTTTCTCCTTGAGTATTGGATATTTTGACAGACTTATCAACAAATCGTTTATCTACTATAAATCTTCTAGTTTATATGGAACCATGTTCAACACTAGAATCATCATGTAGGGCAGTCTGAACATCCAGACTTGAATATTTGAGATTATTTTACATACCTTACTTTGTTGTGAAGGTACATGTAAGCATCAAAATTAAGCTTCGTATAAACTCCTTTTCTCCCTATATACTCACCAACAGAACAATGACATTTTATTTTAAGGAGCTTGTCACCAAGAGATTTTGGTCCAACACAGTCAAATACTAATATATCTACTTCTAAAAGTGATGATGCATTCCCCTTTCTTAACACAAAAATCTTGTTCAGAATCCCATCCTTTGTGGATAAGCATACTATGCTCACTACCGAGTTAAGCCTTGTTATTGGTACACCACGTGCACCATAGTCACAGGCTACCAGTAATGATAGTGTGATTAAATTATTCCTCTTTAAATCAATAATTGAATCAGTTCCAAATGCCCCATATTATCCCATAATGGTCTCATCACAATCTCCTTGAAGACACCCTTTTATGAATTTAGCTCCATGAATATCAACTGCAATACAAGCATCCTCCCAAACTTCTCTATTTATCTATGCACTAAGTGCTTCAACCATAGAATTTTCTCTCAAAACTAACATCTTCATAAGTTCTATTATCTCCTTTGATCCATGGTCATATAGGAATTTGAACAATGTTTTACCACATCTCCCTACCATTATCTCTTGTTCAAATGTGCAACTATCATCATGTGGTATCATCCTTGATAGAGGATAGGAAGGAAACAATGTGATATCATTCTTTTCAAATTGTAATTAATTTTCTCATCATTATTATATGTGAATTTATAATTTTATGTTAGTGATTTATATGTCTCCAAAATGTCAGCTTATTATCATGGTCAAGATCAGGAGTAGCAACTAGCTTCTGTTTGAGAATGGATTAGTAGAAGATAATATAACTTTACATTCCATTCATATTTCATTATGTTATTGTGCTATGTACTAATAAATTTTTTGGATAGAAAGTTTCTTTTCTCAACTTAATGTCTGGTATTTAACTGTTTAGAAAGTTAATGAGTAGAACAGGGTGTTGGAAAATCTGAAAATGTTGCTTTGATGAGACTTAGTCATAATGTTACTTTGGAGAGACTTGTTTTAGGAACCATGTATGAGCACAGTGGTCTGGATGGTCATGTGGAGAGAACATGTGGCATTAAAATTGTTTTCTATGGAATATTGCATTAAGCTAGGGTCGAAGCCAAAATAAATGCGATGTTTATTCTTGGAAAATTGGTTAATGTTTCATTATGTTTGACACAGACCCCGATGAGAAGCTTTCCAGCCTGAAATCTAATGGAAACGATACTAGTGATTCTCATCAATCTCAAAATGTCTTCCATGAAAATGAGATATCAAACCATAGTCCATAGGATGGTGTCTTGGCTGCAAGAACAGAGTTGTCGTCAGACAAGAACATGGACCTTGATGAAATGCTGGGGCCCAATTTTAAATGTTTGGATGTAGAGGCCATTTGATCTATTCTGAAAAGTAAAGAAGCAAGTCTCCTGTATGTGACAAATGTGTTAGTTTATGCTGGTTTTAAAAATGAAAACATTCTAGAGATGGAATTAGGGGAATTTTGAGGTCTAAAATGGGCCTCCTAAGGAAATTATAAAATAATAGTGGAAATAATAAAATAATGTTTGATGACATCATCAAATTTTAGAGGGAAAAAGAAAAAACTACTTTTTCAACTCATATTTTCAACTTATCTCCCAAAGTTTTTACTCAAATTTTGAGCGGGAGTACTCATTGGATGCAAAATTTAATTCCTCATCCAAGTAGTACCCATGTTGCATACTTTTGATCGGTCTTGCTACATGAAAAATGAGAAATACATGAAAAACATGATTGTAATCACGTTTTTTGATGGATTTCTCATTTTTCGTGTAGCAGGGTCCATGGAAAGTATGCAACATGGATACTCCTTGGATGAGGAATTAAATTTTGCATCCAACAAGTACTCTTGCTCGAAATTTGAGTAAAAAATTTGGGAGATAAGTTGAAAATATGAGTTGAAAAAATATTTTTATTATTTTATTATTTCTTAATATTTTTACCCTTTTACTTAAAAAATGGTGAATCATCCCCCATGGCTAACATCATAATCTTGAATCCTATCGGTTCTTATAAAGTTTATTTTTGTTGTACATTTTTCTTAGGGGGCCCATTTTAGACCTCAAAATTTCCCTAATGGAGCCATCCTTCCCATCCTATAGATCCTCAGGTTTTTTACTAGCTTGAAGACTATTATAATGATGCACCAGAAAAACATCCATGCCTGAAAAACATCATTGGAAGCCAGGGATGTAAGAAATCCAAGCTAGCTCTGGAAGTTGTCAATAGGAAGCTGATGTTTGAGCTCGTAAATGAAATATTGGGCAAAAAATTGAAGCCATTCTTAGACTCCTGACCTTGGATAAAGCCTGCAAAATTAAGTTGTAGATATATGTCTACTGGAAAAAAACTACTTCAAGAAGTGTGGGATGAGATTTCCAGGTCCCCCAAGGTAGATTGTAAAATTATAGAAGATGTGGAGGCTTTGATCAGTAAAGACATGAAAAGTAAAACCCCTTGGACACCAAACACTGAGGCTATTGAGAAAGTTGGGTTTGAAGTCTAACATCTGATATTTGATTATCTTCTTCAATAATTTGATTTTACCTCCTTTCTCGATCAAATTCTGTAGGAAAATCATTCTATAAGTGAACATGTGTATTTATTCTAGCAACCTTGATCTGGTAGACTCCAATAGCTCCTCTGAATATATAATTATTTTTTTTCAACAATGGTATGTATATGGAAATATGACAAGCAACCAGATCAATTTGTATAGGGTTTGAATTTAGAGTGGACATGTCTCTCCATATGGGGCATAGGGTTTGGTTTGTATAGGGTTTGAATTCACAGTGGACATGTCTTAATATTTTTCTCCTAATTCGATCTTTAATTAGAGGCATTTTTTAGCACATTTTTAAGCATACTATTCAACCTCCTTCCTAATTTATTTTGAAGCACTTTGCGAGGGTTTAAGGTGAAATATTATGCATAGCTACAAACCTCTACTGGTAATATTTCAACCCTCTCAATACATTGATCTTTGACATACATGGCACTGGAGAATAATGTTTGTGAAGCTTGATTTTTGAGCTTAAATTGAAATATTTTGTTTCTATACATATCACTTCAGAACTGAGAAAATGTAATGTTTTTTGGCCCTCTATATTAGGGACATATTTGAGCTCAAAATACCAAGTAATTTGGAGGAATATCTGTGATAATAACTATGGAATGTAAATACATTTTGACACATATCTTGTCTTGTTGAAAGGAGTTTTGTGCACTATTTCTGCACCTGAGTCAAGAGAGTTTTGACCCCTTCTGTGACTATTTCATTGCACCTAAGGAACATATCTCTGGCATGGACTGTAAATAAATTTTGACACATATCCTATCTTGTTGAAAGGAGTTTTGTGCACTATTTCTACACCTGATTCAAGAGAGTTTTGACCCCTTTTGTAACTAGTTCATTACACCTAAGGAACATATCTTTGGCACTAAATTTCAATACTAATTGTGACATCAAAATGACATTGACATTTAACCCTAGTTCTATCTTGTGACATATTATTTAGGCCCTCTTCAATTAGTTATGTTAAATCAGTTCTAAAGCTTGTTTAGAGCAGTTCACTCTTGATAAGGTTTATTTGAGGTTTGTCCCTTTATGGATGGCATAGTCCAAGCTTACCTATGAAAAAATTCATGCAAGCAATGCAAATCCTTTGATTGAGTACAATTTTTTTTCCGTCAAGGGAAAATCAGGCACCTGGTTACAGTAGTATTTTTTCTGGATTGTAACTACCCATTAAGGGTGATATTAGAGAAGAATTTACTCTAGAAAAAATGGCTAAACCTCTAATCAAAAAATGGATCACCTTCATTCATCACACTGCTGCTACAGTCTTTGTCTGTGCTTGAAATTTTCCCTTGTTTGAATTCTCATGGAAATTAGAAGATGAAACCAGACCTCCTTTCTTCAGGCTGGTGATGCCTGCATCAATTTTCTCTTTGCACTCATCCATGATTATCTGATGTTTCCGACATTCCACATTGTAAATTGCAGTATCACCTCTGCACAGAAAGGGGAAATCAAATATTTATCAGACCAAATCATACCAGATTGAATTAAACTAAACCATGATAATCGATCAGTTAATTTACCTGTACATGTAAATGTCCCAACCATCACTCAAACGTCAATTTCAGAGATGGAAAACATCTAGAAATTCTAAACATAACAAAATTTTAAGAATTTTTTTTTATTCTACAGAACAGAAGCATTAGAATAGCGACGAAGCTTTACAAACATCGGAACAACATCGGAATAACAAAGATTCTTTAAAAACATCAGAAGAACATTGGAAGAGCGACGAAAGCGATGAAAACTTGAAAGCATTGGAAGAGCAACGAAAACTTGGAAATGTCGAAAGAGCGACAAAAACTTTGAAACGTCGGAAGAGTGACAGAAACTTGGAAACGTCAGAAGAGCGACAAAAAATTGGAAACGTTGGAAGAGCGACAAAAGCCTTGGAAACATCGAAAGAGTGATGATAACTTGGAAACGTCGGAAGAGCGACGAAAACTTTGAAACATTGTAATTGCAACACTACAAAAAAAACGACGGAATTAGTGTCGCTCTACCGACAGTTATTATAAGTGTCAGAATTGTGATAGTATAGGAAACAAAATTTTCCCCACCTCATAGTGTTGCTCTTGGGACGCCTATGTGTCACAAGAGCGACATTTTGGCCGTCATAAATTGGGCTAAATATGCTAGTGCATAGACTTTACATTCCTGTAACTAGGGTTAGACTTTACATTTTATGAATAGAATTTTCCATTTCTGCAAGTATAGAAATTGTCTTCATCCCTATTTTTAGAGTAGAACTTTATTTTTTATGCAATTCCCTTCCTTGATCTAGCTAAATGGTATTTTCATGCCTTGATCTGGTCCATTGCTTGAAGGTGGCCTGAGCAAAACTTGACCTAATATGTCTACAACACTGTCACCTCTTAAGTTTGTATGAAGCTTGGGTTGATAATTAAATTTGTTAGCCTTGGGAGTCTCAACAATATTTTTGTGATATTAGGGCTCATCAGAAATTTATCTCCACAAAGCTCTCTACACAGTGAAAACTTTCCATGCAAACTTCAATGATAGTTTAATTTACACGCGTACTCGTAGGTTAATAACATGTCTATTTCGATAGTATAGTTTAATAGGTTCATCGGTAATAATAATCAATATTCATATGTGTGTATTTTGACTCATTGTGTAGGACTGCAGAGCTCCACACAATGAACTTAGCTCCTCACATTGAAAAGATATTTCCTACAACCCTTGAGTTATTCATTACTAGTATTTCATATTTCAACTTTTAACTTGTTGAAGGTTAGAGAGTGACTTCCTCAACATTAGGGATTCCACCTGGTCGGGAGGTTAGTGAAACTCATTGCTACTTCTTTTCCATTGAAATGGTGGCTCTCACTAGGGATATAAGGACCAGTTTCCCGTATAAAAATGATTTTGTAAAATAATGGAATAAAATCAACACAAATGGGGTGCTATATTCTATTGATAACAGAAATAAAACTAATTCTAACTACTTCCTGGGATGGATTGATTTATATGATTACCGAGTAATATTTCATAAGTATACAACAACATAGATAATTTGCATACTAAAATGAATGTAAGCACATTAAAGAAACTAAATCAATGTAATTGATTTAGTTTATGAAGAACAATAAACATATAATAGCTTTCAAAGGCACTTGTCTAACAACATATCATTCAATACATTTTATCAATAGTAATAAGAATATATATCATTTCAATGCTTATCAGAAAGAGACAAACAGATATAAACAAGTTTTCTATAATCTCAGAAACATAAAACAATTAATATATAGATAATAGTACCCGTTGCATCATAGCTTAGTTCCAAAAATATAGCCTCTGGGCTCATAATTTCAATTAGATACTTCTGTTCAAACAATAGTGTAAGTTCCAAAAGCACCTTCTCAAAAATCTGGACCCCTTTCTAAATGCATGAAAGGGGTTTAAATACTAATTAATATTACAAAAATAGAAGACTTGTGAAAGAAGTCTTCTTAATCTAATCTAAACTATAAACTAAAAGCTAGGAAATTAAAATGTAGTAGTTGTAACAATCTCAAGACTATTTCTCAGATCCACTCTCTAACTGTTCTTTGAGCTGGTAAGCTTTGATCATATATTCGATCTGGGGGGGATGCATTGGCTGCATTCTCATCTGGCCCGTGAACATTGCATCATTGAGTGCTAGAAGAATTTTAACTGCTGCATTGGAAATATACCTCAACACTCTCAATTAACTGTGTGGATTGACCAACAGATACTAGTAAACTACCATTTTTATCTTTGTCAAGTTTTCTATGCCAAGAGCTTCCATGCTTGATGTTTCTTGCCAATATTATTTTAAAAGGATGACTTCAGGCATAGTGTCTTTGGAATTTCCTAAATAATATTAGCTTGTAGAAGAGAATATTTCATATACTCTGAGATGTTAAATGACATGTTTTTAGCTCTGATGATAGCTAATTCTGCACTTTTCATTTTCATTTCCTAGTCTTCGAATATTATATCCTTTATTGATTCTTCAAGGCGAGGAATATCGGTCACTCTCCCTTACATTGTGTCTTGCCAATATAGATACTTAGACACTTTATCATCAGTTTCTTCATAAAAAATCCTCAAATCATAAATTTGAGTGACTAACTAATCACTTATTTTAATCTACTCTTGAATCTGTCAGTATTTTGAATAGAAAATTTTTTGTTGGTTTACCAGCAATGTTTCGAGTTCGGTTTCTTATTGCTTTACCTAATTAAGTTATGGATTCTCATGGAGATTTTGAATGTTTTGTTGTAGTTGATGGACTATTAAATCCTTTTCTCTAATTTCATTCTCGAGTTTGATTTTAAGACCTTCAAACTCCATTTGTATATTATTAATATTTTCTTTCAACTCCTGCTCTATCCTTTGTTTTTCATTGAAGAAACTTTACTCCATTTGAGTCATTTTCTGATTTTTCTCTTTGATTAATGACTCAATCTCTGTTGTCTTATGAATATTTTCATCTACATAAGCACCTGCAAACTGAGATAATCGGCTAAGTTATTTTCCTGGAGTTGACTGTGTTCCTTTCCAAAAAACTTGCATTGATGTTGTGTCCATAGGTACTTCTGGAGAATCTTCAATATTTTTCTTCTTCTTGGACATGGATACAATAGCTTTATGCTTTGGATTGTAAAATACATCCAAAGGAGGTATTTATTAAATCTTCAGAATTATTTCTTTTGTTGGAAAAGCAGGGATAATCTCCATGTCTTCTGTTGTTGTTTCTTCTTGTCTATCCTCTGTACCATTGGTCCATGGTGTCTGATTTTGCTAAATAGTGATTTCAAAAACCTCTACAGTGAATGAGATTTCTTGAATTTCTCTTTGATCTTCAGAACCATTTATATTATAGGATACTTGATGAATGCTTGATTCACCTACATGAATTGTTGTTCTTAGAGAATCTTCAGTGGAAAGAGTTTCTAAAAAAATAGCATTCTGGTCAGCAGGAGTATTAGTATCAAATAATGCCTTTTCAAAACTTTCCCAATCTTGATTAAATATCTCTTCTTATGGAACATATTTGATTTCTAACTCTACCACTGGTTCTTGTACTTGAACTGGAGGAATCAGAATCAAAATTTGTTCTGCTTCTGGCACTTGAATTGGAATTTGTTCTACTTCTGGCACTTGAATCTAAACTAGAGGAATTGGAATTTGTTCTGGCATTGGTCTGTGGAACACGTAGTCTGGAAAATGATAATTCCTCTGTTCATGATACTGTTTGAATTGTAGCATTTCTTCTGGAGTGAATTTCACAGTTGCTATTTCAAGAACCCTCGAGAATTATGGAATTGATTCAAAAATATCATCAAATTTATTAGGCTTGCTTGCAAATGCCCACAACTTAACTTGATTTGTTATTTATTTGGCAAGACCATATGCATCATAACTATTGTTGGGAAGAATTTGGGAATTGAATGGTTTTAATCAATCAATTTCAAGACATGCATGCTTGAAATTTTTGAGATTATATGACCCACATGTGATAGGAAAAGTTGGCCAAATTGTCATTTTGGCTTCTTTCAAAAATTTAGTCAACCCATTACCTACAGTCTGATAAGAAATCTCCTTCGCCAATAATTTATCTAGTATACATAAGGGTATGACATGATGGCAAGCATGACTTCCGAAAACTTGGATGTACATAAGAAATTCTTCACCAAACCATCTTCGTATAGACCTGATATTTCTATTAGCTTCATGGGTGACTCTAGAGATTTTCCTTTTGAAAATGATTTGAAAAACTAGGAGCATTACATCATTGCATATTTTAAACATATGGGAGTGGTATTTTGATTCCCAAGGGAATTATAACTATAAAAATATGGGGGTTTTGACTTCTTTGGTCCATTTCCATCCTAACGATGGAAATTCAGTAGAAAAAAAAATAGCATATAAGATAAATGAACTCATATAAAAAGGAGTTACTGTATTGGAGGGAAGATTACGATTTTCTCTATAGACAGCGATACATCTAATCAAAATATCAGACAGAATATTAACCCAATCAATAATATAGCCATCAAATTCTTCTTCTATTAGGGATGTACAATCTTCTTTAAAATTGGTTGTATTTGAAGACCAAAAAAGATGACACATCATTGCAGCAATTTGCGAGAATGGAATTTTAAGAGAAACTACTAGTTACATACCATTATCGTCGTGTTTATGTCGATTAGGATCATTTCTCCAATCCTTAATCACGTTTGCATGGTGCTCATTCTCTTGCATAAATTCTTGGACAAAATAATTGCCATATATTTTCTGGGGTTCGGGAAATTTGTACATTTCCTTCAAATATCCAAGCCTGAGAGAACTAATGATTGTTCTGATTTTGGTAACAAAGTGTCTATCTCAGATGTCCACATGATCTAATACCCATCTTACTAAGTCAGTGTATGGTAGCATTTTAGGAGGTGCAACAATTCTGTGTAGAAAAGAGTTAGCTGCGTCAGACTATGATTCTGAATCTGAGGATGCAAAATCATCAGTGACAACCTTCCTATTCAAAATTACTTGTGGATTCTCATTCTCAAACAACTTATAAATCCCTTCCCAGCTTGGGGAACCAATTTCTGGGTTGCATGTTGTGTCTGATACTAGAGGAGCCATCTCGTGATCTTCTTCTTGTTGAACAACTAACTGAGGTGGGGTGGCGAACTTCCTTCATGCTTTAAGTAGCCTCAACATCTTTTTATGCCTAATTTTCCAGAATTAACCTATTGAAAGAAAAACCATAGAGCGTAAACTAAAATCAAGTCAAATGTTATTAATTGTCATATCACCTTAACTCATGCATAATGGGAATCCTCGGTATTAAATGTGAAATAATTATAAAATCTTTTACTAACCTCAAAATCATAAAACAATTGAATTACCATTAAATTGATAGTATGGGCTTCGTGTGATTGTGACAGTTGTTATCTTATTAGGATCCGTAAATCGATATTTTCATGATTAGGAAAATTTTGACATTTCACAGTAATGCGCGATATGCAACAATGCGATATTGCGATGTTTTTTCTAGTTTAATCACGGAATGTGGTATCGAGATATGTCGCATGATATTTTGCGATATTGCTATCCGTTATATAATGTACTTTGTAACCTCGTACATCGGTAATTCGGCGTTTCAGCTTTTTTCTTATCGTTGTTTTCTGTTTCGGTGACTTCTTTCCCGCTTCTTGTATTCTTAGTCCTTTATGGGTTCCTTGGAGTGCTTTTTCATGATTTTCTTATGTTTTTTATGAAAAAAAAAATCTAATAGGTTCAAATTTCTAGGTTCTAAAATTGATTTAACTTTAATAATTATTTTAAAAGGGTCCCCATTGTTCTTTCTATATCTTTTATTAGAAAAAAATGGGGTGTTGTTGTAATACTACAATAGAACTATATTCAGAACAATAATGCAAGAGTGTGGTGCTTCTTTTGAGTGCAGAGCGTGAGTGTGGAGAAATGTGTTTTCTCCACACTACCACACAATCAACTTCTTCAAACTCACTCTCCACGCTCAAACAAAGCTCCACACTATAAGAAAAAATTACATGATAAATAAATAAATAAAACTTACATAAATTTATAAAAATTACATGAGAAATTATTTTGATAAAAAAAATCATTAATGAGAAAACCTTCATTATAATGTGTTCAGCTGTGCCATATGCTCGACTACGTCTTGAGAAATAGGTTATTTGTGTCTTCATTAAACTTATACAAATATCACTTCTATGTAGAGAGATAGCTCATTACTGATGGAACAATGTAATCTTTGAAACGGGAGCCATAAACCGAAAATGGGAACTCTAGCCAAAAAACCACAAAAAAAACATGAAAAAAAACCCAAAAACAAAAAAATGTGTATTTTAGAATGAGGTTTTATTTTTCTTAGGATTAATTTTCAACATTTTTAAAAAATGGTAGTAAAACCAATTTTTTTTTGCCAAATCAATGGAAAAAAACACATGAATGTTGTTGCTAGAATACCATTTTTATTTTCTGGGTACAATTTCAACATTTTTTTAGTAATGATGTTAGATATAAAATAATGGGATGTTAAACACATTAAAATTCCAACAATTTTCATCCATGTCGTTAAACATATAATATGACACTAAAAATCCCTAAAATTCTAATTTTTTTCAACCATAATGTTAAAGATAAAAAAAATTGACAAATTTTCACCCATAGAATTAAAAAACATTAAGTTTTCAACATATTTGAACCATGATATTATGAAAAAATTATATGACTAAAATAATCAAAATATCAATACTTTTAGGTTGAATGAAACATAAATGATTTCTCTAAGTTATTATTTCATTGTGAATATTCTAAACAAATGAATTCATCATAATTAAAACATATATTCCAACAAACATAAAAATGACTTGCAACTTCATGTAAGATCATATGGAAGTTAAAATATTTATTTTAAGTTACCATGCAAACATCATTTATATAATTTTTCTTACACAATTATTCAAAATCACTCATATGTTTTTACACAGCATCAGAATTCACAACTTCAGATAAATTACTCGATGCAGATGAATATGTTCCATATTCTTATTTGTCATCAACTAGTACCCCATCTGAGTCAACATGCATGCCCACCATTTTAGCTTTAAAAATACTTCTAGATATACTACTAGGTTTAGGAGACTCCCATCTCAACATTTTTTCTTCTGGTAGCAACCTCTTCAGAATCTCTATCGTCCTGAAGCAAAGAGTTCCTCTCTTTGTTAAATTGAAGTCATAAACAAGTATGTCAACTTCCTCCAATTCTAAGAGGTATGTGTGGCAACGATTTATATTTGTAACATTTCTTTTTCTCTTTCCACCAAATGTTTTATCAACTACCATCTCTGACTTGTACACACCATTGAATGGGTGTGTATTTGTGGCATACCAATGTACTTCAACACCTGTAACATCTTCATTTTATGTAATGACCTTTATAAAAATGGATAGCCATATGCATCTCCATATGCTAACACTGTGATCATGGAACCCTCATTAATATCTTTTACTAAACCCCTATGAAGGTCTTCCATGGCTTCACATTATGCATGAGATCTTCTGGAACCAATATACATTTCTCTTTCCTATACCCGTGAAGAATTAATAATATCTTGAGATGGTTGTTGTTCAAAAATTTTTGTTTCCTCATGTTCATGTGACACATTTTGTGGCCAAATAAATGGAGTCTTAAAAAGCACATCTTTTTTTGTTGATCTTGAAAGGATATCACTTTGATCATTAAAAACAACTCTGATCAAACTGAATCAACAGCACCAAAGTACTCATATGTATATCTAATATATTTTTTAATTTCTTATAAGCATTCAAAATAATATATAACCCTCTTATTCCTTTGTGCATTATGAACTTAAACAACTGATTGTAATAAAAATATATTTGACGCAAATATTGGATGATCTGGAATGAACTTCAAAAATTCCAAACCCAATGTCGACGCCTATTCTGCAGTATTTGAGTACTTCTTGCCTCATATAAGTGTTTTCCCGTCAATTTTTTTGATACGAAATTGATGTTGGAAGATAATTTCATTGAGTTGTTCAATGAATTTCTCCTCACCATGCATTCCTAGAATCCACCTTCGCATGTCAACAGTTTCTTCTAACATGTGAAAAATAAGCTCTCGCATATATGATTTCTTAATACATTCAATTAATGATGGAAAGCTCCCAACATCCTTCCTCCTCAACGTTATTGAAAAACAACTGAACATCTGATCAATATGGTCGTAAGTGTGCACAACAAGAAGGAAACCACCCTTTACCTTATGAAAAATTATGTTTAGATATCCAAAAACAATCTGACTTTTGTTTTCACGACAAGTGTTGTCCAATTGTAGATACAAAACTTCAAGGAGATTACCAGACCAATGATAAAGCACATCATGAATTATACTTATTTTAATATTTCCATCATTATGAATATTTGGAGTTGTGAAGTAAACTCTTGACGAGATTTTCCCATTGAATACCATACAGTCGACCAAGTGAAACTGGATAAAATTCCCCCCCTGTAAATTTTTTGGTGTGCGAACAAAATTTGGTAGAAGTGTTTTCTTCTGTTCCATACCATCAATTATCAAACCCAAATAATTTTTTGGATAATCATAACACGTATTTTGATGTTTGTGCAACATTTTCCTTTCACTTGTTTGTTTTTCGCGATACTCTCGAAGTGCTTTGGCAATGGAACTTACACATAACATAAAATAAACCTATTAATAAATACATTTTCATAGTTGTTCACTAAACAATTTAAAAGAATAATGTTATGATTTCTTACCTCTTTTTTCTCCGTGACATTTGTCCATTTTTTAATTTAGAGAAGAACATGTACTACAAACCCCCATCCTTGTCTTCTTAGGAATACGAACATTATTAAATTCTCTCCATATCTGCACTAAATATTGATATGTAATAAAAATACCATTTCCTTCAACACCTTTTTCATATTCCTTGTATAAGTTGTATATTTCTCATCTTGAGAAATTATCAAGAATATGTATTGTATCACTATTTGGAAAACACTCTCCATGTTTTGAAAATAAGCCTTGCATCCATTCCATTTCATTGTTTTTTAATGGCCCAAACTCTCATTTATGACAAACTTCTGAATAATATGTAGGATCTTTTTCCAAATTATCCTGGATTATTGACAGACAAAATTTACCAATTGAATGAAACATTTTTAAAGTATTTCTACAAAGAAATAAAGACCCAATATGATAATCATAACTTGTTATTTTAGACTGCATGCACCCCACTAAATATGAATTCTGTTGGACATTGGGTTCAACGCTCCCCGTGTGTTTCGCAACATGGACTAACCGCCTCTCGTGGATCCTAACTCTGGAGATTGTAGCGGAGACTAACACCTGTGGGTTTTGGTCTAACGACAATCGTGATTCCAACAAGTGGTATCAGAGCGACAGGTCTCGAGTTCAAAACTCACCCGGCTCGTGTTGGGGGGGGAGATTGTTGGACATTGGGTTCAACGCTCCCCATGTGTTTCGCGACATGGACTAACCGCCTCTCATGGATCCTAACTCTGGCAATTGTAGCGGAGACTAACACCTGCGGGTTTTGGTCTAATGGCAATCATGATTCCAACAAATTCTGCATGATTTTATTCATTCACAACTAGCTCTTCCTTTTCTTCAAATTAAACTTGAAATCCATATGTTTCAAGCAATCCTTTTACAATAGTCACTTGAAATGAGATCATTGATACAACTTATTCTCATGAGATATTCTACTCTACCCCTTGTATAACTAGAACATCTTGGATTGATACAAAAAGGTCTACTCCTACTCCTAGATACAATATTTGTTGGCAACATCTCCATCATTTCATCATTCTCTAAAAAAAAATTCCATCATGATTAGGAGGAAACTATTCTTACTATGATCATTTTGAACATAGTTAGGAAATTCACCACCATCATTGTTTTGAAAAATATTGATTACCATCTTCAGCGGCAGAAAAAATTTCAATACCATCATCTATGATTTTGAAATACTGACCTGGAGGATATTCTTCACCATCTTGATCATTCCCTTCATCATTTTTTCTCTCATAGTCCATAGGATTAGGACTAAGTGGAAATTGTGACTCTCGATTTATTGGAAATTATTCATCATGGCCTTCGTCACTGTAGCTCTCATAGTCCGTAGGATTAGGACTAAGTGGAATTTGCGACTCTCGATATATTGGAAATTCTTCATCCTGCCCTTCGTCACTGTTTCTTTCTTACTCCATAGGATTAGGACTAAGTGAAAATTGTGACTCTCGATTTATTGGAAATTATTCATCTAGGCCTTCATCATTGTTTCTCTCATAGTCCATAGGATTAGCACTATGTGGAAAATGTGACTCTTTATTTACTGAAAATTCTTCATCCTGTCATTCATCACTATTGGTCTCATATTCCTTAGGATAAAGACTAAGTGGAAAATGTGACTCTCTATCCACTGAAAATTCTTCATCCTCTCATTCATCAATATTTCTCTCATAGTCCTTAGGATTATGACTAAGTGGAAAATGTGACTCTCTATTCACTAAAAATGCTTCATCTTGCCATTCATCACTATTGCTCTCATAGTCCTTAGGATTAGGACTAACTGGAAAATGTCACTCTTTATTCATGAAAAATTCTTCATCCTATCATTCATAACTATTTCTCTCAAAGTCCTTAGGATGAGGACTAAGTGGAGATTGTGAGTCTCTATTTTTTGGAAATTCTTCATCCTAGCCTTCATCACTGTTGGTCTCATAGTCCATAGGATTAGGACTAAGTGGAAAGAATGAATCTCTATTTATTACAATTTCTTCATTCTTCCCACCGCCATTGTTGCTCTCATAGTCCTTAGGATTAGGACTAAGTGGAAAATTCAACTCTATATTCATTGTGAAAGAATTTTCGTTATATTCATTAATATGAATAGAGTTGTTACGCGACGAATATGTTGATGCTTCATAAAAATAAACTTCAGTATCAGAAGAATCCATAACATTCAAATAGAACATGTTGAATGATGCAAATGCACTCTTCCCCAATAATAATATATAGCTAAAAGAATGAAATTTTCCCTCTAAAATTTTTCGCAGAAAATTTTCCCTCCAAAAAATTTGTTGGAAGTATGTCCCTTTAAATTTGAATTCTACAATTTATTTAAAAATTTTATTCTAAAATATTCTCTTTAATATTAACCCTAATTTCGATCCAAATTTCCTACACGATTTTCTTTTAATAATTTTTTCCAAATTAAAATAAATCTTAAATTATATAACATTTACTTGATTATAGAATTTTGTTTTTAATGTTTATTATAGTTTTTATCCCACATGTAAGAAAAATCAGTGTATTGTCAAAATATGAAATATATATTGGTTTCTTTATAAAAAAAATTAATACCGCATTTGCCCTGCAGTAAAGAAATTTCGTAATTTCCGCTACATAAGAACTTTCATTGTCACTATTCCTCACATTTCATAAATATTTCTCGAGGTTTTGTTTAAAATCTTGGAACAAGTTTTTGGAGCAGCAACATTTTCAATGAAAAAACAGTCAACGGCAGATTATCGCATTTGAAAGGTTAGTTTTCCTTCTACATCGACCATTCAATGAGGATTTTGAGGAAAATAATTTATTGGATGCCAAGAAATCAATTTTTTTCTTGGGTAGCAGCGTAATTTATTATTTCAAAAATTAAGAAATTGTTAAAATAAAGTAGACTCAAGTTCAAATCCCACTGAGTACATTTTTTAAACCCCCATAAGTTTTATAGCAGTTACTCTAAAGGATTCGCCAAATCAGGGCCAACAATGTCTCCACATAACTTCTTGAAATTAATCTCCATTACTATGGTTGGGGAATTGCATTCAACCATTCCAAATATTTCCAATAGCTTTACAACATACTTTCCTTGAGAAAGGAAAATCTATCTGGGTCTTTGTCAAACCTCAAGTCCCAAAAAGTAATGCATCATACCAAGATCCTTCTTTTCTAATTCAGATGCCAAATCCCTCTCACACTCGAGCATCAGAGGCTCACTTCCTCTCAATAATATATCTTCAAATTATAAAACCAAAATGAAATACATACCTTGGACCACTTTGAAGTAGAGGTTGGGGCATGCACTGCTTCTTGTGAATACAAGCTTCACCGGGTAACTATAAATATGGGCATACCAAATTCAAAGAGCTTGCTTCAAACAATATATTTCTTTCTTCAACCCGCAAACATGATTCTTTTGATTCTTCAATTAAAATCCCTAAGGCTAATCAACATATACTTCTTCCTATAGTATGCCATGAACAAATGTTCTCTTTAAATCTATATGGTGGAGTGTCCATCCTTGGCTAGTGGAAAGAGAAACAATCAATGTAATAGTAGTGTAGCAATAAATGGGGGAAAATATATCATCATAGTCTTCTCACTCTTTCTAGGAGAAACCTTGGGCCAAGATCCTTTCATTGTACTTCTCAATTCTTTCATCAGCTCCATGTTTGATCTTATATATCCATTTTGAAGTTATCGTAGACTTTTTATTAGGTCTCATCATAACATCCCATACAACATTATTCATAATAAATTCATATTCTTCGGCCATGGCATCCTTCCAAACATTTTCCTTTGCAGCTTCTTCAAAAGTAGAAGGTTCGTCCTGGATCATAGTGCTCATAGCTAGAAAGTATCCTTGATATCGATATGGATTTTTACTTTCTCTAAAGGTCCCATTGGTAGGGACATATCTCTTGGAATATTTTAAAGTATTAGGAAGCCATAGTGGTCTCTTCCTGGAAGGGGGATCACTTGGAGGAGGATCTAAGAGGTCCATAGGCTCCATGGGATAATCAACTATGTCCTCATCATATTTAGGCATAGAAGTACGTTATAATATGTCATCATTGCCTTTCTTCTCAGTAATAGGAAGGTCCCTTCCTTTTCCAAGGGTAACATCTTCATCGAAAGTTACATCCCTACTAAACTCGATCTTCTTTTGACCAAATATATATATTATAAATGCCTTATAATTTTCACAATAACCAAAAAATCGTACCCGTGTTTCCAGTGGCTTCTAGCTTATTCCCTTTGTCCTTCATCACATGGGAATATACAAGGAAACCAAATATTATGAGATATCCAATTTCGGGCTTCACACTTGTGAATACTTCTTTAGGAGTCTTATTGTCTAATGCTTGATGAGGAACCTATTTTGAACATATACTGTTGTATTTGTAGCTTCTCTCGAGAAGAATTTTAGCAAATTTTGATTATGTGGCATAGATTTAACAACTTCTGCGATGGACCTATTATTTGTTTCGGCCACACCATTTTTCTCAAGGTTTTAAGGTACAATAGTTTCTTCCTTGATTCTAGCCTACTTGCAAAATTCAATGAACTCATTTGAAATGTACTATTTACCATTTCAAATAGGAATACTTTGATCTTATTTCCTGTTTGATTTTCTGTCAACACCTTGAAGTCCTTGAACATATCAAAAGCCTCATCCTTTTGATTTATGTAGTATATCCATGTATTCCTGGAGAAATCATCAATGAATATTATGTAGTAGATATGTCCACCAATAGAGTGCAGAGTCATGGGTTCGCATAGGTCAGAATGAATGAGTTGAATAATATCATCGATATTGTTCATAATATATAGTAATGGTCCCCTTGTTTTCTTACCACTGTCATGCACTAGACAAACTCCATCATGACTGGATTTAACATCAAGAATCATAGAGACTAACTTCTTCAATTTTTGTAGGGCTTCATAATGTAGATGTTTAACCTTCAGTGCCATATTTCACTTTGATGATTAATGTCATGGACCATTGCTAGAAAAGGTATTCCATTGGCTCTAAAGAGTCCTTTAACTCTAGATCCCAAGGTAAAATAATATCTCATGATAGATTCCATCGGCCAAATGAGGAATTTTCCTTTGATGATTGCTACTCTCATACCCTTATCTTCCAAAGGAGAAATAGATACCAAATTCTTAAAAATCTGGCACGTACATCACATCATGAAGAAGAATGGATTCACCATAGTCCAAGTGGAATTTGACGAAACCAAAACCCTTCACAATATGATTATAATTGTATCCAAGAATGATTTTAAAAAATTTCTCCCTCTCAACCAAGTTAGAGAGGACTTCCTTCTACCTATAGAAATGAATAGAATCCCCACTATCTACTAATCAACTATCATATGAATCCAAAGGGGAAGAAGTAGAAAGAGCAGAAATAAGAACATATTCATATTGACTAGCAGTTGCATTATTTTCATACCTATAATTTTTTTGTCTCTTTTGAGGACGATGACCTTCTTCACAGTCATCTAGAGTGTATATTCGCCTTCTATCATCCCTTCTTTTATCATCTCCTCTTCTTTGATAATCATTTATTTTCTTATCATTGTACCTCTTTTTGTAGCTTCGTTTGGATCTTGGAGCATCTCTCTTTCTAGGAAATTCTTGGGCATAGTGACCATACTTTTGGCGGTTGAAGCATTCAAATTGAGGTCTATCTTTCCTCAATATTCATTTGGAGTCTTTTGATTTGGGAGAGAAATTTCTTGAATTGGATGGTATCCCTTTACCTTTCCTCTTCTTATCTTGAGTAAAAAATGTAGAGGGTTCTCCTTCTTCATGCTTTTTGTAATATTCCCAAATTTTCACATGATATTTGGAATATTAGAGTTATTAATAAACTTAATTAATTAAGTAAATAAAAGGGTGGAGGGACCCATAATCCTCAAAGATGAATAAAATCCACTTTTGATGTGTGTATGTGGATATTTCAGATCTAGATCTACGTAATGGAGTAGTAGAGCAACTACTTAATGTGAAAGGAGTGGAGATCATGTCTCATTAATGAGATAGATCATGGAGGTTGATACAATCAACTACGATATTGGAAGGAATCAAACATAAGATCATAGAGAATTTATGATGAGATGATGGAGGAAGTGGTGCATTAATGCACACATGATGGAGAGTGTGATAAGCACATTCACACATGATGGAGATCATGAAATGATAGCGCAGTCAAAATGGAGACCTATGTACACATGTACAGTGCAGTTATGAGGTGAGCCAAGGCATGAGAAGGCTCATAAAATATATAATGAAGATGAAGGCAACATAGAGGGGGGTTGAAGATTATTGTTGATGTATGATCTATTTAGATATGGAATTGTGAGATGACATTCCATGCTTTCTTTGGTTGTTTAGCTAAGATTGCAAGTGTTGTTTAGCACATGGTGTTCTTGGTCGGGAATCCCACCTCTTTCTTTGAGTGATCTCTTGGGAGAGGATTTCACTTCATTATACATCAAGCATTGGTGCCACATATCTTTTCCATCATCTTCAGAACATCTACCTTCAGGAATTACGCAATTTCTGAAGATCATTTTGGAGGTGGAGGTTGTCTTCAGTATTTCAGCTAAAGAACCGGTGTAGGATTCATCCTATCACCTTGGGCTTCAAGATCAGCCTTCCAGTGCTTCAGATCTATATCAGGCAATAGGCCATATATTATACATCTCCCGAAAGCAGAAATCCCTTCAGGAATTGCACAGTCCATTCTTGTATATCCAAGGGAGAAAAGAAGATGGAACATTAGAAGATGGATGTTCTGGTTACCAAAAAAGAAGATGGAACATTAGGGCATCAGGAGTTTAGGAAGAAGACCCATACTAACAGCTACCTTCACACTGAGTCCTACCATTATCCTGCTCAAAATATTTGTGTCCTTAACACTCTTGTTGTAAGAGCCCTAAGGATATCTGATGAAGAGCATCCAAAAGAAGAAATCTCACACCTAACATCTGTTTTCTTAGGTATAGGGTATAAGGAAAGAGAAATTAAAAACCATAAACAGAGCAAAAAGTATCGTCGTATCCAAGAGACACCAGGATCCTCAAGAGAACGGTGGAAGGGTTTTTCTGCCATACATTAAAGGTGTGACAGATAAGATTTCCAGGGTTTTGGGAAGGAATGATTTTTTTGCACAGTTCTCAACAGCAGGAACCATTAGAAAAAATATGCGCGTAGTTAAATATAGTATTAGTCAGGTTCAACTTAAAGGTGTTTACAAAATTGACTGCTCATGTGGGAAGAGTTATATTGGTCAAACCGGGCGCTCTCTTCAAAAGCGTCTGAAAGAACATGGTGCCGATATTAAGCATGAGCGATCTAGAACCTCAACTCTTGTTGATCACTCCTCAAAAAAAAAACATCACGTACGTCTTGATGATGCTAAAATCATTGGGAGGAGCACTATCAGAGATGAAAGATTAGAGAAGCACTGGAGATTATGAAACACCCGCATAACATCAATAGGGACGGAAGATACGAGATTAGTGACATTTGACGACCTATAATAAGACAAATTTGCTCCTTAGGTTCGTCCTCATCCCAGTTTAATTTTGCAGGTTTGCTTCTTCTCTTGATTAGTAATCAGTTTAGGATCATGTCATTACAAATCACTTATTATTTCACTCACTCGTAATAATTATCTTTATTAATTAATTTTATTTTATTAATAAAAAATAATTAATTAATAATTTTTATCAGTGAAAGTAAGTTATGATAAAAACTAAAATCAAATTAAAGAAAAGAAAAAATTTTAAAAATTAAAATTTATTAGGATTTAATTTAAATTAATAAAATATATTTAATAAAAAAGTCATTGGTAGTATTACTATTTATTAATTATTATTGTTTATTCATTAACATATATTTAAATAGTTATTTTTATTATACTATTTTAGATATAGATAGAAATTTAGACATTAAAATAAAATTTCTTAACAAATTTATGAAATTAATATTAAGATTAAAACTTTAAAACTTTTTTAAAATAATTAAACAATAAATAAAAAATAATAATTAGGGTTACTATAATTAAAATTAATTTATTAAAACTAATTTATAACACTTAAGGGTTTTTAAGGAATGAAAAATAAAAACCTAAAATAATAAAAATAATTATAAAAAAAAAATTATTAAAATTTAAATATATATATATATATATATATATATATATATATATATATATATATATATATATATATATTATTAAAATTAATTTATAAAAATTTGAACATTTATTATTTAAATTAAAATTAATTTATAAAAAACTTTAATAAAAAATTTGAACATTTATTATTTAAATTAAAATTAATTTATAAAATTTAAAAATTTAAAAAAATAAAAATAAAATATATATATTATTTTTAAATGAATTATAAAATCTATTGTCGGATCTTCTCATCATCCAACCCTTCATTATTTATACCTTGAAATTTTGTGATCTTCTTTCATTCTTCATTCATCTCTCGTCCTGAAGATGGATCCCCGTTAGGGTTTGAAACATCAACCATTGTTTTATGATACTGTGGATAATTTGAATTCTGCAATAAAAAATAACCACAGAAGTTTAAAAACCATAAGAAGGGAAGTTGCTAGCATTTCAGCTAGTAATCCAATAGGGGACCATTCCTTCACATTGTATGCATTATTTCCTTCAGCCTTGAGCTTCATAACCATATTTTGCAGGAGGCTAAAGAGCCTCCTTCCTTTACAGTGCAATTTTCATGAGCAGTTGCGTAGCAGCAGCTGCAACCTTCTTTGGAGGATTGAGGAGCTAGATCTTGAGCTTCTAGCTTGTGCATCTAGAGAAGGAATCAACCCTTCAAGATTAGATATGATCTTGTGACATATTTCAATCATCTATTTGTCAGATCCAGCTTCAGATCTGCATAACCCAGCAGTCAAAGGATCAAACTCTAGGAGGGTGATTTTCCAAAGTTGTAGATCTGGAAAATCCTTTCTGGGATATCTCAAGTATCCATCATAGAGCCCAGATCTTGAATCTTGGCATCATCAGAGCTCCAAATTTTTGTAGATCTTCATTTTCCTTTTCATCCTGCAGTGACATATTCATATTATGTTGAAGGGACAACGCAGTATTTGCTTCCAGCAGCTCTCCAGTTACGCAGTGCCTATTGTGGCATGTTTTCAGGGTGGTTCTAGGCCATCTCTTTGGCTAGATCTACTCATATTTTGTACATTGTGTAACTGAATCGTCTCATATATAATAAAATGGCTCAGTTATTCTATCTATGTCTATGTTTATCATAAAATTACATGTACATTTTCTGTGTTACAAATATTTTGTTTGTATATCAATGCATTATTCCACTTTGGGATATTAGAGTGGTATCAAAGCATGATCTTTGGCTCAGCTTGTGGACATTTTGACAACATAAGAAAAGAAGATAGTAGAGATCTACTATGGAGGGATTAAGTTTTGCTTCATCTTCCTTTAGATATATGAAGGATCTCTCTAAGCAGATCAATGAAACAAGAGGAGAAAGACAAAGAGAAACCTCAAGAAGGTTTCAAGATGAAGAAGGTCCCAACACTTCTTTTCAGCAACAAAGAAGACCGGAGAAGCAAGGAGCTTCACATTATTCCACTAGATCCACTTTCTTTGAGAAAGAGGACTGGTCTGAATATGATGAAGGCTTGGGGCATGAGACCCTAAGTGAATATTTTTTTGAATACAAGTCACAGCCTAGAGCATTGAAGGAGAATCTCTCTCTCCAATAGTTTCTGCAACTCAAAGAAGAGAGGAGATCCAGAAGCAACAATAGAAGAAAGATGCATAGATTCTTCTTGCCTACATTTGACGGATCTTCCACAAGCACCTTAAGGGCTTGGAGGGAATAATTATTTATAT
The DNA here is from genome assembly GCA_034641835.2 of Pinus albicaulis. Lineage (NCBI taxonomy): Eukaryota > Viridiplantae > Streptophyta > Pinopsida > Pinales > Pinaceae > Pinus > Pinus albicaulis. The sequence goes on from CM076573.1 coordinate 405,782,445, forward strand.
TCTTTCTTAAATATCCTATATCAGAAAGAGAGTTTGTGGATTTTGCAGCGCTACACCTATAGGGTGAAGAAAGAAAATGGTGGTTCAGTCACTTGTCACACATGAAAGCATCTTCTTATGCAGATTTCATTCAAAAACTGAAGGAAAGATATGGCAGAAAGAAACCAAAGACATCCTACATAATGACATCTCCCATCATCAAGGATATAGTGCATGAAGATTCAAGAGAGGATGATCTCATTATCACTCAAGAGGAGGAGCCTCTACCAACACCAGTTGCAGATATGATTACATCAAGAGGAGGATCACTTGCATCTTTGTAAGATGGTCTTGAGTTCTTAACATTTGAAGCCTCATGCATGATTGATGAGATGCATGAGGAGGAGGAGATGGATACCAGTGCTGGTACACTTGTAGAAGTGCAGCCATCACTCTTACCAGCAATTGGAGAGACCTTTGCACTGGAAGAGGAAACTCTTATGTTCTTGCAAGATGTTTTTGAATCTCAATTGATCTAAGGTATGCATACACTTCCATCTCATATTTTTTCAGTACCTATTATTGAAACTTATGGGGACATGCCATCGGGGCTATTGAATGACCAAAGGTTAGAACATCATGCTGATTTGGAGCAACATTATATCACTGCACAAAGGATCCTTGATCTAATCAAGGAAGAGATGAAGAACCATCCTAGTTTTTCATGGATGAACTACATTCAACCTCTTGAGTTGGAATGTGGAGTTTCAGAAAATGGGATGAGTATGATCCTATGTACAATGGTTGGCTATGAGTTCAGCATTGTGCCTTTCTTTGAGACAACACATGTATCACCTTGCATATCTATAGCGTTGTTAATGAGCAGCAATGATAATAAGAGGACCCATTCCTTATGGGAGCAATCATATGGCAGCTTCATTCATGAAGAAATGGAGGAAAAGATAATAGAGGGTAGATATCTTGAGATTAGAAATATTTAATCATTTCTAGTTGACATTTTCTCAATGAGAATCTCACAGTTCAAAGAGAGACTTCTACCAGCAGCAGATCCATAACCTTGTTGGTTTTGGAGGGCCATTGATGAGAAGAGAATCTCATGGAGAGATCTCATGGGAGGTGCACTTCAACATATCATGGAGTGAAAAGTTCTTCAACAGTTTGAGGAGGTTGGTGTCCTACAATGGGAGGATGCCAAGTATTTGCAGAATGAGATCCATCATCCACATTGGGATGAATAGTTGATATTATGGAGCAAGGGGTTGGAAAATCACTTGCAGATCTATGATACAGGGCAGCAAGAAGCATGTCTATGCTGGTTGCTCTTGGGTGAGTATGGTTACCACTCAATGAGTCATATTTTTCTGATTCATGCCTTACACATCACTGGAAGAAAGCAGAAGAAGAGGGCATGGTTACTTTGGTTGTTGATGAGAGAGTTTGGACATCACATGTTATATCTTATGTCCTTGTATTTACTCTTGTTTGGGATATGTCTCATGTCTTTACATGTATTTTTGTTTGGGATGTATCTCATGTTCATGTATGTACTTGGGTTTGGGAGAAAGCATAACTCTCACATGATGTGGCATAAGGGAGCTTGTTTGTATTATGTTGATGAGACATCTCACATGTCTATTACTATATTGTTGCTCCATTACTTGCATCATGATAATGCATGGAGGCAACAAGAATCCTTGTTGCTATGGTTACTATTGGGAGAGTATGGGCTGAATTCTTCCCATACAGTGCATGAAATTGTTGGAGGATGGCAACAGGAGGCCTTACAACATTGGATTCTATTAGGCAATTATGGTCATTGTACATGGTATAATGATGATGTGATGGGGCAACGAGATGCCTTGTTAAGGTGGCTTCTCTTGAGAGAATATGTCCACTACATTTGGTACAATGATGATATGGTATGGCAGCAAGAGGCATTGCTGAGATGGTTTCTTTTGAGAGAATATGGCTCTCATATTCTCATTGATGTTGATTTGGCATGGCAACAAGAAGAATTGTTGCGGTGGATTCTTTTAAGAGAGTATGGCTCTCTTACATATTTTCATGGTGATCTAGCATGGCAGCAGAAGGCTTTGCTACATTGGTTGTTATTGGGAGAATATGGTTTGACATTGTTTATGTTTTCCCATATGTCTCTACTTCTTTTTTTTCACTATGATGATGTGATGTTTGATTCCTACATGGCCAACAGGGCTAATGATGTGAGCATTGATAGATGCAATCTACTCTATGTATCATGGGTTGGAAATATATTTCATGAGTTGGGACTTTCCAATTTGGGAACGAACCACTTCATATTATGTATCTCATGTGTAGAGGAGACATTTGGCCATCATATGGTTGCCACTTGGAGATTCATTGATGAGGATGGGTATCTAAATTTTCAGTTGGAGGCCATTCTAGACATTCTAGAGAGGCAGCTTTGGAGCTGGACATGCATGACACATTGTGACATATGGGAAGTCCTTCCCCATGAGGATGCCATTTGGAGGGAGGATGTTTGTTGTAGCATCCAATTTTTGTAGTTGCTTGAGCACAAGCAACATTTTGCCGGGGAGGACTGTAATATTCCCAATTTTTCATATGATATTTGGAATATTAGAGTTCTTAATAAACTTAATTAATTAAGTAAATAAAAGGGTGGAGGGGCCCATAATCCTCAAAGATGAATAAAATCCACTTTTGATGTGTGTATGTGGATATTTCAGATCTAGATCTACATAATGGAGTAGTAGAGAAACTACTTAATGTGAAAGGAGTGGAGATCATGTCTCATTAATGAGATAGATCATGGAGGTTGATACAGTCAACTAAGATCTTGGAAGAAATCAAACATAAGATCATAGAGAATTTATGATGAGATGTTTAAGTGGTGCATTAATGCACACACGATGGAGAGTGTGATAAGCACATTCACACATAATTGAGATCATGAAATGACAACGCAATCAACATGGAGACCTATGTCCATATGTACAACGCAATTATGAGGTTGGCCAAGGCATGAGAAGGCTCATAAACTATATAATGAATATGAAGGCAACATAGAGGGGGGTTGGAGATTATTGCTGATGTATGATCTGTTTAGATCTGGAATTGTCAGGTTAAATTCCATGCTTTCTTTGGCTGTTTAGCTAAGATTGCGAGTGTTGTTTAGCACAGGGTGTTCCTGGTTGGGAATCCCACCTCTTTCCTTGAGTGATATCTTGGGAGAGGATTGTAATTCATTATACATTAGGCATTAGTGCCACATATCTTTTCCATCATCTGTAGAACATCTACCTTCAGGAATTACGTAATTTCTGAAGATCAGTTTGGAGGTGGAGGTTGTCTTCAGTATTTCAGTTGAAGAACTGGTGTAGGATTCATCCTATCACCTTGGGCTTCAATATCAGCCTTCCAGTGCTTCAGATATATATCAGGCAATAGGCCATCTATTATACATATCCCAGCAGCAGCAATCCCTTCAAGAATTGCGCAGTCTAGTCTTGTAGATCCAAGGGAGAAGGGAAGTTTCTAGCATTTCAACTAGTAATCCAGTGGGGGACCATTCCTTTACATTGTATGCATTATTTCCATTAGTATTGAGCTTCATAACCATATTTTGTAGTAGGCTAGAGAGCCTCCTTCCTTTATAGTGCATTTTTCATGAGAAATTTCATAGTAGCAGTTGCAACCTTCTTTGGAGGATTTAGGAGCTAGATCTTCATCTTCTAGCTTGTGGATCTAGAGAAGGGATCAACCCTTCAAGCTTAGATTTGATCTTATGACATATTTCAACCATATATTTGTCATATCTAGCTTCAGATCTTCATAACCCAGCAATCAAAGGATCAAACTCTAGGAAGGTGATTTTCCAAAGTTGTAGATTTGGAAAATCCTTTCTGGGTTATCTTGGGTATCCATCATAGAGCCTAGATCTTGAATATTGGCATCATCAGAGCTCCAGATTTTCATAGATATGCATTTTCCTTTTCAGCCTGTTGTTATCACTCAGATTTTCCTTGAAGTTGTAGGGAAGAGGAAAGGGGTCCGAGGTAACCACAAACCAACTTTTAGGTACAGAATCTAGCCAATCTGTACCTAGAGAGGGCTCTCTCTATAAAATTTAGCTTTGTTTTAGAATATATTAGGCTAGTTATAAAGTCCAAGGGTTTTGTTTGAGTTTTGGTGGTGGAATTCAATAGATGAGGGAAAGATTTAGTATTTCCGGCCATTGGGCTAATGGAGTCAAAGGAAAATGGCTTCACTGGATTAAATTTCTTAACAAAAAATGGTTTCACAAGGAAAGATAATCAAACAGGGAACAATCATAGATCTAAAGTGAATGGGATGTAATAAAAATGGATGAAAGGGAAATTAAGAATCCTTCAACACATTTATAAGAGGGAAATTGAGTGACTATTAATAAAGAGCAATTAAGTATTCTTCATCAAATAATCAAAATGTTTAAACTGGAAAAACAGGAGCAATTAAGAATTCACTGTTTGAAACTAGTTTAGAAGAAAACATTTAGAATAACAATGATTAAAATCAGATTACACTTAAGCACTTTCTAATTTACTCCTTCTCATTAATTATTCAGAAATGGAACACAAAGGATATAGTAAACAAATATAAAGACTTCAAAAAACAAGATAGAGATAACTTATTGATCCGTAGTTTGACACAAGAATCCTGTAAAAGGTCTTTTGCATCAATTCATCATCCAGCTAGCCACACAAAAATTTCTCCAATAGCACTTTTATTCCAAAATAGTCAATGTTACAGTAGAGTCTAAGAATCCACCCCTAATACTCCAATTGATGGAGTATTTATACAAAAAATTATACAAAATATCTCATAACAAATTGAGATATAATCTAGGATGACTAATAAGTATTTTACAACAAAATAGAGACAGATGGTCTCATAGATAAGGAAAAATGATAATTGATGTTGTGCTGTTTCCTTATTTTGAGAATGTGCTGGAAGCAGGCCCTATATTTTGGCTTTCTGCTGTCCTCTTCAGTAATTCTATGCTGGTTGTTTCGTTTCACTGATACTCTTTAACTACTCTGATACACTTTGATCTCTGTTCACCCTTTTATCCTTCTAATCATGACTTACTGCAGTACATAATCAAAATGTAAGGATAATTTTTACAAAAGTTCTAGTAAGTCTTCCCACCATTTTTCTTCCAGTATCCTGGTCCTGTTTTGGAAAGTGAATACTGAGGAAACAGGTGCAGGCGATAGCTGACTGGTTCAGCTGAAAATCATTTGGCAAAGTGGCAGTTAGAAATCTTCAACAACTGATTTTGACGTTTTTTGCATGGGAGCACTGGTCGCGGGATAAAATGATGAAAATAACGTGCATTTGTTTGTTTTATTCACAAAGTCAAGGTTGGCGGGGGTTTTATTATTTCGGACGGATGACGTATGTGGGAAAATGTTTTTTGTCGTACGCGGAGGGCGGTAAGCGGTATGTATCGCACCTCTTTTGGGGATGGGTGGTATTCAGCCGGGAGCCAGCGATTCCATACATCTTGTGACGCATGGCGAGGCACTTTTCGCAAAACCTCTTGGCCATTGCGCGTTATCATTTGGACGGGGAGGCGCAGCGATATGGTTGACAACCGTTGGATATGGAAGGGTTAATCAGACGGCTATCGGGAAGGCAAGATGAGGGGAGATTAACAAGGGCGGGCCCAACATAATTAAAGATTATTTAATCATATCGGGAGGAGTATGATTGGTTGGGTAAGATTTTAATTAACCGTGAGGGTTAATTAATCATTTTTTTTAATGTGGCGGGGAGTCGGGGCTCTTAATTAGTTGCAGATTTAACTAATTAATCCCAATTAACACGGTATTATGGTTATATTTTAACCAAGGGGCGAGTTATGTAATATTTGGGGATTTTGCATATTTATAATAATACGGGAATGGGTAGATTTATATAGGGAATTAATTAATATAAGTTAAAAGTTAATATCTCAAATGAATGAAAAGCGCTAAGTATATAAAACATTAAGATAATGTATTTAACTTAGGCTCAAATGAAAAAGGCTTTATGTGGGATATTGTGTAATTTTCCTAAGTAAAATAGGATTTTACTTAGGGAAAGACATATGGAAGCAAATGAATGACTTATGTATAGTTTTAAGTACTTAGGCTTTTAAATTATTGGGCCGAGGGTCTGGTCCCTCCAAAAGTCAAGGAAATGCCTTAAGCCCCTCTAATTTTCAACTGCCTTAGTACTTTAGGGGAAATTAGCGAAATTTTAGGGAAAAAATGAGAAGGGAAGTTAATCATTTGACCTTGTTTTGCTTGAAATTTTTCCAGAGTAATATCTTCCTTGCACTTGTGACGAAATTAAATATTAACACATTTAGAGCCATTATTCATCATATGTAATTCCACAACATCATCTACCTACCCTACCTACTTTAACCTAGCATTTTTTCTTCCTTATTAGGGTGCATTTAGATTGGAAAACCCTTATCACACTTTCTTTTCTTTTACATGTAGAAATATATCTAATTCTAACCTTATTACATCCAAGGGCTTAGATTAAACTATTGAGCTCCTTTTATTTACTCTACCTATCTACTTATCTGCCAAGATTAAACAGTTTGGTCAGATTTTATTTTCTATCTCTAAAACATAAAATTGAAAGATGAAATAGCCAAGCTTAAATTGTTTGACTGTTCATAAATTGTGGCATAGAATATAAGTTGCACACAATTTATTTATTACATCAGAGCAAAAAGTAGTGGCATTTAGACTTGCACACTTTCCTTGGCCTTTATTTTGGTGGGGTTCATTTTCTCTCACTTTTTTGGCTATTTTTTATTCTTTTCACCCTTTTATTTTTCTTTTAGGGTATACCCTCTTTACATTTTTTAAATTTGTTTATTTTTTGAGAATATGGAAAACCTTTACAACAAGAAAAGGTATGAACATATTACATAGCCCATCAAGTCAATCATGAAATATGACACCTATTGGTATAGGAGTCTAACACCTGCAGTCATATATTCATATTCTGCTGAAGGGACAACGCAGTATTTGCTTCCAACAGCTCTCCAGTTACGCAGTGCCTATTGTGGCATGTTTTCAGGGTGGTTCTAGGCCATCTCTTTGGCTAGATCTACTCATATTTTATACATTGTGTAACTAAATCTTCTCCTATATAATAAAATGGCTCAGTTATTATGTCTATGTCTGTGTTGATCATAAACTTACATGTACATTTTATTTGTTACAAATAATGTGTTTGTGTATCAATGCGTTATTCCACTTTGGGATATTACACTTTTCAATTCTTCCCTAGGCAGTCATCCTAGTTTCATCTTGAGTGCATTGTCTAACGAGATCATCAAATATAAAAATTGTATATTTTTTTTCTTATAGTAGAAATGAAGGTTTCACAAATAGGAGGAAGACCTTCAAGGGTGACAATCAACAACTCTCTATTAGATAGAGTTTCATTAATAGTCTATAGTTGATACCTTAGTTGAGATACCCTCTTGATATAGGATTCCACATATTCTCAATTATTCATTTTCAATTCCTTGAGCTTATTCTTCAAGGAGAGGATATGATTCAAATTTTTGACTTGATATATCCCAACCAACTTATCATAAATGTATTTAGAACGGTTCAAATTACCAACATAAAAAAGTAAATGATCTTGCAAACCATCAATGATAATTTTCTTAGATTTGAGGTCACCTTTCATCTACTTAGACTTGATATCAACAGAAGCATTCACCATAGGATCAGGAACTTTTCCTTACACATATTCCAAAACATCATTGTCATCTAATATAACTTCCAAACTGATTTTCCAAGTAGCAAAGCTATATGAGTCACCCAACTTCTCATTATCCTTGAGGTAAGAGGTAGACATCCTGACGAAATCAAATAGGATCCTCCAACTTCTTTCAAGAATGATTTCTCTTTATCTATTGTCTCCTTGGGCTTGTCTTCACCTTATCTTTAATTCCACGTTAATTTTTAGTTGTTCTATGTTGTTACAATCACTTTAGCCCAAAGTTTTTCTTTAATTAGCAATCATTCAACACAATTTATTATTCAAATTATCAAGATGAATTGTAGATAGAACAATAAATTCAATACATAGTAGAAGACAATCAAGAGCAATAAGATGCACAAGGATTTGGTCAAAGACTAGGGGAAAAACCCATAAGGGGGAAAACCCTTTCAAATCATTCTTCTTATTAGATTGACATAAAATTTTCAGAAAAGAGAGAGTTTAATGTTCTAATTCATCAATCACAAGACTATACAACAAAACCAATGAAACAATATCCAAGAGATGAATCTAACCACAATATTAATCAGAATCAAAGTTCCCAAGCCTTTGATCAACGATCAAATTCTATTGTCAACTGTCAAAAATATCCTAGGTCCCATTCGCATGGAGCTAGTAACCATTAGTGTGGCTACAACTCTCCAACCGCAGGGAGCACACTGTATGTGTGTGACTACAACCGAGATTTAACTATTCCTACCCTATGGCTACAAATAAAAATCCCTTCTTCACACATGCGAGCTTGGACCCTGCAATTTCAGACATATATGAACCAATTTCGCGGACCAACCTTAGACCTGTGCGAGCCAAAATAAAGAAGAGAGAATAAAATGCTTGTAGATGATGTCCAAGTGAGGGTCACTTGAATTGTATTTATATGCTTCCAAGGGTGTCCAATTTCTCTTTAAAGTTGACCTGAACTTTTGTGCACATTTGGATCTCCATATTAAAAATATATTTTTCTTTAACCAAATTAAATTCTTCCATGGGCTAGGAGGGGTCTTTCTTGATGAGGAAGATTTTCCAAAGGAGGGAATTTTTCCCCGAGCTTCCAAATTAACAGTTAAAACTGAATGAAAAAGGAACCCCCTGGATTCCTCTATAAGCTCATTTTAGACTCTTGAAATATGAAAGGATTTTCGAGTAAACTTATTTCTTTTATTCTCATAAAAGTATATGAAGAAAACGCCTAGCAAGTATAAGTTTACCCCTTTTTCGAACTACATAGAATATTTACAAAAAAACTATAATTTAGTCAATCATGACTAAAAGAGTTCTCATTTGTATTATTTTACATTGTTTTGGCCTCGGGGGACTAAATTTATGAAAAATTACCCTACGGAGTTGCCTTTTCATTTATTTTTCAAACTCTCAAAACATGAAAAATAAGTTGAGTTACCCATGTATTGGACTTATAAAACATAAACAATATATAACTCTTCAATCATGATGAGACCAACCCACTCCTTCTTAGGATTCATGAAAAATACTTCGAAGGACTCATCTGAAGGATGATCTTACATGACAAGCATATGTTATCCTCCTCAAGCTTATGTAAAAATAAAGAGGTACTTTCTAGTAATGGTGGCGGGGAATTGGAAAGGAACATTTGTATTTTCTATTTGAAAAGGTAGTATTTCACTCATGAACATGGTACTCTATCACTTTTTCATGTTAGGGTTGGGAAAATCATTTTCCTCTATTTGATCATACCTTATGGAAGCTCTTCATATTGGTGTCTGGTCCTATTTTGAGTCAAATGCTAGAAATTCAAATGTCATATTGCTATTGTGTTTAAGAGAATTCCAACCTCAGTTAAAATTAATTTGCAATATTTTCCTTCAATATTTCCAGTCATCCATGATTCAGTCTTGAATCACTCCAAACATGTTCTTCAAAACTTGACATGTGCTTCATGTTGTAGTCTCTCTTGCAACGGGTCGCTTCCTATCAACTTCATCTCATTATCTAGTAAGTTTATCTAGAAACCTCGTTTAGTACCTTGGATTATGCATACCTCAATGTTAGGTTTCTCTCTTTCAACAATATATTTTCATCATTGACCTTCAATCAGACTATTTTATGGGTGTTCATGTTAGAAAATTAGAAAGGTCGAAATATTTTCTTATGTTGATAATTACTTGTGAACTCTTAGTGTTCTTATTATGTTTCTTATGTTCTTCCTTTATATTTTTTTCATCAAGTAATTACCAAAAGAAAAATATGAATATCAATGGACATCATATGTAGGCACTCATCCATGGCTAAAGCCCCAATATAGGGGAAAACCCAATCAAGAACTCTTCCTTCAGTAATTAAAATGAGATATACCAAGACCCTAGACTAACAGACCTTCCTCCTCCACCAAGTCATCCTTACAATAAGATACAATAGCATTCAATAGTCTCTTCTTGTCTAGCAGCTACATCCCAGCATCAACCCAGAAATTTCAGCCCCAAATTCACTAGCAACTTCAGAATTTCAACCTTCACACCAATCCAGAACTTCACACATGTGAGATAAGATAGATAAATTCTGACTTCTTGATCAAGATAATGACCTCCTTCTTCTTCGCTAGATTCTTCCTTATTGTCCCTTGAATTTCACACCTTTTTCTTGCCCAGAAGTTGCAATACAAAATTTTTGAGTGAGTGTGTCAAATGAGTTCGAGTTGTTGCCTTTACATAGTGATTTTTTCCCTAAATTTATTCCAACTTGTCCAGTTTGAGGGTGACTTGGTGGAGAATTCCTAATTGACCTAATTTACATTAAAATAATTTTCTTTCTTAGACAAGGAAACTTGACATGAACCCTATAATTCTTCAATGGAGACTTTGACCTAAAAAAAAAGACCCAAGTATGAAACCCATGCTTTAATAAGTCAATTTATTCACTAATAAAATTTCTTTTTCTTTTCTTTTGACAAATACATTTAATTATGATTCATATATATTTATGAATACTGACACTAGTTACATTCTTCAACACTCCCTCTTAACTAGGTAGGTATTCATGATTACCTATATCTACATAGGTACATGTAAGATATCCAAAATGAACTACAAAGAGTTCTAGAATACTCAGTGTTACAGACTACATTCCTTACCAGGGTAAGCTATCTAGGTGGGACTAAGATATAGTCGAGCTTTTAGCTAGTCTAGGTGACATTAGTCTTACTTTCTAACCATCAAACTAACATATCCAAGGTCTAAACTTTGTGACCAACACCACCCTCCCTCTTTGGGATTTAGAAATCAACACATAGGCTGTCAAAATTTCCTCTAAAGCATCCACCATTAGATGCTTCATATATCCCTATAAACTAAACTAGATATATCCATTTTTCAAAGCATACTTCCAAAGTTTTAAACCTTCTTATGGATAGATTTACCTATACAAACACAAACTCCAATAAACAATAAACGTTCAAACAAGTAAACACAAACCTTTAGGATCCTCAAGCATCTTGATGCCACTCCGTTATTCATATAAAAATATTCAGAAGCTTTTATTCTTTCATTTCTTTAGCAGAACTAAAACATCCTCAATATATTGTAGATATATTCATTCTCTTATTTCTTCTATAAGGTATCCATCATGACTATCATAATATGCCCTCCCTCTCAACTATGGAGATGTATTCTTTCCTTCTAACCATGCTTCCTCTTAATTTAGGGAGATAAAAAAAATATTCTTATATAACATCAGAGAAGTTTCAACCATTCACGACTTCATCAAGTTCATCTCAATCATCACCATCCTTATAGATTCCTTTGTCATGCTCATCATTATTTTTCAATTACGAATATCTCCAATATCTTGAAGATCATGTACCTACAAAACTCTAATAGAAATTAAAACCAAATACATGAAGTTAATCATGTCATATTATTACAATGGAAACATCAAAGCATTCAAACTTTAGACATCAAATACCTAAATCTAGTTAGGTTCATAATTGCTGAGAGACATATCTATTTGCATACTAGACTTCAACTTCTTACTATGGTTTTTTCATACACCCTAGATTTCATTTCGAGACATAAAGCCTTAGATATAAAATCAGATAATAATCCAATCACATTACTATACATCTAAGGTTTCAATAATATATTCTATGATAGACTCTACTAGGGTTTTTTTCAAAATCCTAGAATTTCATCATCAAATCTAAAACATATCAATATCATCAAGTCCTAGAATATTAAACTTTACTAGAGTTTTATTAAAAACTATAGAATTTACAAACTAAAACAAGTATACTCTCATATACATCTATAGGATTTAATATTATCCACTAGAATAACACAACAATATCTACTAGGTAATCCCCAAGACAATTATCAATACATTAAAGTTAGATATGATAATTTCAATCAAACTAGGGTTTCAATCGGATGAATATACACCTATGATTTCATTCCTACGAACATAATATAACTTATCACAAAGGTTTTTCTTATAAACACTTACATTACCAAACCATAAATATTTATGCTTTCATCTAGACACTAATATCAAACCCTAAAGGGTTAAGATTTTTCCATAACAATACCAAAACCCAAAACATCAAAAGAATAGTATTTCTAGGCTTCATCAACTACCCTAAGTAGACTAGGTTTATGATTAATATTGACATACCCTTGGGTTAGGGTTTTAAAATGAAGGGCCCTATTATGGTTCCATAAGAATGATAAAATGATGGTTGTATAGTGAAGGGCCCTCTTATGGTTCAATCTGATGATTAATCACCCTAACAAAAATCTTTGTGATTCAAAACACTAGACATGGCGATGTCAGTAATGTAAAGTAAATTTCAAAAGAAGAATGATCATACCTTTTACATGAAGAGATATTTATAACACAACTTATAGCCTAAGATATACCTTCAATTATTTTTTAACAAACCTTGTAGCACATCAATCATAGAATATATTGTTTTGTAGCAGAACTTCTTTCATACTTCAAGTCTATCCTTTCAAGTCTCCTCCATAACCTTTGAGCATTCAACAAGCTTTCCTAACTAAGGAAATATAAATAAAATGTTATTATCATATAATATAGACACATATTAATGTGAGGAGGAAACCAAACATGAAAATGTGAAACAACAAACAAAATATTTATCTTTGGGTAAAATGGTGGAGGTTACCTCTTAATACAATATGACTGGATACCTATAACTCATAAAAATAATTCAAAAATGTTCTTACAAGACATGTTAGATATACAAGTTCTAGAAATCAAAACATAAATGAAAACATTGCAAAACTTAAAGTAGAAGGATATGCAAGGGATAGTATCCCTAAGAGTCTCTAGCAAATAATGTAGAAATTATACAACAAGCATGTATATCTGGGATTCACCCGATATAAAAATGTACTAAAGTTAAATACTGAATTGCTACTACAAATATTTTGCAGAATTAAAAGCACAATCGCTAATCACATGAACATGAATAAAGATCAATCACACACAACACAGATAATTTCCCGGGGAAAGCTTACAGCTAAAAGCCCCACTATATTCTATTGTATATTAAGCATGGATCATGAAACAATTACATACAAAACTCTTCTCACAAGAGCGCTCAGTACATCAGCTAATTGTCTCACACTGTCATATGCAAAACTAACCAACACATAGTCAAATCTTAGCCCCCAGACAGCCTACCTTGTTTGCACAATCCCTGATAGTAAATATCCCTAAAATATAGGAATTCTTGCCTGCCTTGACTATGCAAGTATAATGGGCACTCCAATGGGTGTTTTACTGCATGTGTGCAAGCAGATAATCCTACAACTGATAGTCAACCTCCCTTTCACCTAGAACTCAACTAGGTCTCCATTGGATCTGGCATGCATGCAGCTAATAATATTAAATCCTCGGTTGCATGTGAGATCACTGATTATAAATTAATTAATATTTAATTCACTGAATCTCTCACTAGTGTATCTTCATTTACAACTAGCACAACTGATTTTAACTCACTTAACTAAGTTAAACTATTTACAACTTGCACCAACTCATGCACCATTGCACTTCAAACTCTGTTACAACTAGAATTACTTTGCATGTCCCACCAACCAACCTCTAACTCAAAATCCACTAGCTAACTGAATTTATGACTTTGAGTTAACTCATTCAAGTTCACATTGAGAATATATTATAGTTTAATGTCCATCTAAATTAAGGGATAATAAAAATATACATGCACCCAAAAATAGCATTGTGGGCCCCACCCTAGTCTAGGTACTTAATGCAACCAGGTGTTGAATGTAACCAGGTGATTAATGCACTCGGTGTGGGTGCTGAATATTCTTGTTGAATCTCAACAAATAATTATTTGACTTTGGATTCATCTATCTTCTTCTTCTTTGGTGGAGCTTCATCTACAATATTTTCATGTTCTATTTCTCTCTTCCCATTCCTTGGATTCCCTAGACATTGATTTTTGTAGTGACCCATATTGTGATTATTATAACATTCGAACTTAGATAGGTCAACATTATTATTTGGTCATTTGAAATTCTTGAAGGTTCCCTTCTTTTGATGAGAATAATAGGCATTAGAGGCTTTTTCTTATTCATCCTCATTTTTTTTGTTTAATAACGATACTAAAGCTTCTTCTTGATGTTGGAAATACTGAGAGGGGGGGGGGGGGATGGGTGAATTAGTATTCCTTTCAATTAGAGCATTATTTAATCTTCAATTATAAGTGTTTGTACAATGATAGCAGTAAACAGAAGGAACACAAATGCACACATTTTTTAAGGTGGAAACCCACTCTAGGACAAAAACCACCTAATGATTTTCTAATAATTCTTTAATATACAACTCCAATTGAAAATAAAGCTCCAACTTCCTAGAATCTAGAAAATAATTCTTCTCCAGCTCCCACTAGATGGATGCTCCAACGCCCAAGATTCTTCAGTAGTCAACTGAACAGATGCCCCAACACCCAATGACCTACAACTCACCCTAGCACCACCCGACCACCCTATAGAAGAATAAAAGAAGAATGGACTCCCGTACTAGGGAAAATGTTCCACTTTGCAATGATATAGAATGATGTATAAGAAGAAGACACACTGGAACATAACCCCAACTACGACACAACCAACTAATGATGATCCTAGACCTCCCAAAATTGCCTCTTAAACTCTTGGCAGATAGGCACTAGTACAATTTTTATAATAATGTATTTACAATGACTTAGTACAATGATACCTTTACAATGACTGTATGCAGTGTTGTCTACTTGAAGTCTTCATGTGATTAACTTCTTGTTGCTATTCTGCACCTTGGTTTTTGCTCTTGTTATGCTACCCTCTACTGCACCTTGCTTTTCTTTCCTGCCCTAGAAATTCAGGTCCTTTGTAGCCCTTGGCAACACATGATCTAGCTTTTTCTTTCCTTCGAAGAGCTCGATGTTGAATCTGGTGTATCTCTGTTATTTCATATCCCCAATATGTGATTTTTGGTCCTGGAGTATTCCTCTAAGTCTTCTTTCAAATGCCATAGGTCTGACCTAATTTGGATTCTTCAAGGGAGATTTATGCCCAATATTTCACAATGTCGTAATTATGGAATATTTCAGTAGAGCGAACTTGTACGACATGCCACATGTCACTGTTTCTTCATTCGGCTCTGAAATGTATAGAGAGAAAACTAAAATCCGTGCAATATCTGCCACTTTTTATAGAATTCCAATCTGATACTCAGAGAGATATTTATGACGATTTTCCCAAAGTCACTTCTTTGAGATGAATTTCAGGAGGCTGCAGAAACACTGACTTCCACAGATCATATCTCCGAAAATATTGTGCACCTTGATTTGAAATTTTCATAGGAGCTTCCTCAGAATGTTGGCTTCGCCTCATAAAAATTTCAGCTTCTGAATCTTTGTAGAAACAAATTTAGAGTGAAAATTCCACAATGACCTGTTTCAGATGGAGAAATCCCTTGCATAAGGAGGATATGAGGATCACAATTTATATAAATGCTTAGGTTGAGAGGGGATTCAAAAAGTGAATGTGGGAGGGATTTTAGGAGCTTAAAAAATATTAATTATGACTTTTCAATGACCCATGCCACAACCCCATGGGGTTTTAGCCCATTAACTGGGGTTACAAACTTCAAACATGAATATCTCTCAAACCGTGAAGAATTGCGTGGCGTGCCATATATCAACAGAAACATCTCGACAAGAAGAAACTATCAAAATAATTCTTGACCCAGAATATAGTAATTTTGTAGGTAAAAATTCCCATGCAAAATTGGGGTAAGGGGTAACCCCTGGTGCTGCTTGGGTTGACATCAATGACAACCGCTAATCAACACTTGACTGCATGCATTCCACATTTGTTCAAATGATGGAGTATCCTTCCAACTATTAATTCTTGAATCAAAAGCACCCCAAGATTTTTATGTTCCTATAAGAACAGTAATTACGAGCTCTCTTTCTACAAATATTTCATCTATTGGTTGGAATTCATCTATAATTCTAGATATCCATATAAAGTAGGATGATACGGTATCGTCTTTTGTCATCTTAATGTTTCTTAATTCATTCTTGAGGCCTGATTTTGACCAATGTTATTGATGGTGAATAATTTGGAAAGAGCCACACATTTCTTGAGCGGAATCTATGTTGGATATTTATGGTATGAGGTTGTCCTTTACTCCATCCACTATGAGGTTCATTGCTACAATTTTGATTTCTCTAAAAAAAAATTTCTCTGCTTCATTTGTAGGCTTATTGACTTTTCCTTGAACAAGATACAAAACTTTGTTCTTTTCAAGGATGAGATCTATCCTCCTTTTCTAAGCCCTGTAGTTGGAGGCACCTTCTAGTTTGTTTTCTACCTTCATTGAGTTTTACATAGCTCCTATAGATAGTAGGATTATCTCTTTATATGATACTTTTTCCTTAATAACCTTCCTTTGATCTGCTTTTCCTTAATAGATCTTCAACATCCCTTTTTCTTCCTTCTCCACCGTAACTCTGATACCATGTTAGAAAATAAAAAAGGAAGAAATATTTTCTTATGTTGATAATTACTTGTGAAATATTAGTCTTCTTATTATCTTTCCTATGTTCTTCCTTTATCTTTGTTTCGTCAAGAAATTAAAAAAATAAAAACACAAAGATCAATGGACATCAGATGTAGGTACTCAGTTAGGGTTAAAACCCATATATAGGGAAAAACCCAGTCAAAAACTCTTCCTTAATTAATTCAAATGAGATAGACCAAGACCCTAGACTAATAGACCTTCCTCCTCCACCAAGTCAGAATTCCAATGAGATACAAAAACCTTCAATAGTCTATTCTTGTCCAGAAGCTACAGCCCAACATAAACCCATACATTTCAACCTGAGATTCACTAGAAGCTTTGGAATTTCAGCCTCCTTAGTAACTTGGTCCTCGGCAGCAATCTAGAATTTTTCATGTGTGAGATAAGAGAGAAATTTTGGCTTCTTGATCAATATAAGGACCTCCTTCTTCATCGCTGGATTCTTCCTTCTTTTCCCTTAAATTTCAAACCTTTTTCTTGCCCAAAAGTTTTAGTACAAAATTTTTGAGTGAGTGTGCCAAATGAGGTCGAGTCAATACCTTTACATAGTGATTCTACGCCTAAGTTTAGGTCGAATTGTCCAGTTTGAGTCCGACTTGGTGGAGCAGGCCTAATTGACCTAATTTACATTAAAATAATTGTCTTTCTTGAAAAAAAATTCCCAAGAAGGTTCTTTACATTATGACATGGACAAGGACACTTGACATGAACCCTATAAGTATTCAATGGAGACTTTTACCTAAAAAAATTGACCCAAGCATGAAACCCATGCTTTAATAAGTCAATTTATTTAATAATAAAAGATATTTTTATTTTCTTTTGACAAATACATTTCATCATGATTCAAATATAATTATGAATACTGACACTAGTTAAATTATTCAACAGATCGAACGCAGAGAATTTATTCACGCCTCATAGATTGTACTAGAGTGCCTTCAGAACCATTGTCATTATTAGTGGTTTCTCTCACATCTATTAACATTCCTCATCATTGGCCAGTAATCAGATGGTTTCTACCATGTTCGAATTCAAGAAATTTATTCACATGGTCATATTTGTACTAACAGATGGATAGAGATGAAGATGAAGACCCTGGATCTTATTGAATATATCCAAGTTACGCGCAGTTTTGAGTATTCATGATTGTAAAATTGATTTATTCTACCTAATGGTTGTGTCAATACTGAGCCTTTTTTTGACATGTAACTTTGTACATTTCCATACGTGTTCCTTGAGATACTTGTACTTTAAGTATAGGAATTCCTACCTTAGTGATAATCATATGATGATATTGTATTGTAATTCTTTGATTTTTGATTTGTGAGACCCCAACCGATGATTCCTTGATCCCTGCCATTGCATGATAAATCAATTCAGTCATCACATATGTTCTGAATTTGTACTTTAGGGGTCAATCTGTTACACATCAATTTCTCACAATTATGCAAATGAAGCCAAATTCGGGTTTTTCATGATCTCATGAACTATGGTCATAAGTCCCCATGAAATATGGAGGAAATGACTTTCAATTGTGTATGAGAATCCTAGATGGAATATCTTAAACTTACCCTAATATTTTAATACATCATGGGGTATCATTTTACAACATGTGATGATGCATGTTGCACAGTTAATGCAGAGCGATGAACCATGTTGCATAGTTAATGCAGGCCTTCTCTTGGAGAATCATGCAATAAATGTTTAAATATACAAAGGAAAACAACGAGGTTTAACATTGATCATTTAAATGAAAAAGATATGAACTTTGCATCCTCTTTATATCTGTGATTTAGTCATAAATTATGGAATCTTTTCATTTATTTGTTTATTTATTTCTAGGCTTGGTTTCCGAGCCTTGGGATATTTTTCATGTCCTTCAGACAAGATTTTTCCGCCAAACATACATAAATTTCACTTTTTCACCAACTTTCCTGCAACCACCTGATACTTTCCACTCCATGGCACTTCCTATGACATCAATAATATCATATTTTTAATAATCTTAATGAGATTTTATATCTAATGACAACACCTTTTAAATCAATGACAATATTTTCTAACACTTTCCCCATTCATGTGTTTCTTCTCACCATTATTTGTGGAAACTAAATTTTGGAGGACTTTGAAGTTCCCTCAAAGACAAATTTATATGTTTCAGATAAAAATAAACTAGGGGGGTTATTTGGATGACTGCCCCCTTGGTACCAAATTAAACTATAATTTCTTCCATGGCCCCCTGGTGGGGGGAATCAGTATGTTAAGTTAGGTTTCTTTTAATATTCTTTAAGACTTTGGGATGATGGACCAAAACTCACTTATACTTAGTATGTGAATGATAAATTTCAAATAGTATAAACCTTTGCTTCTAACTCCCCCATATCACAAAAATTGCAAGGGAAATAGCATACTACTCAAATTAATATTAGGTGAAATTCATATGTGAGATGTGGTGTGAGAAAAAAATTTCATGTAAACGTTACAAATTTTGATGAAAATTTTAGCAATTTGGATATTGTGTGATCTGTTACTATTGTCACCTAATTAAAATATGTATATTGTGTTGGAAATACTGAGAGGGGGGGAGGGGGGGGGGTGAATCAGTATTACTTTAAATTAGAGAATTAGTTAATTTTCAATTATTATCAGTGTTTTTACAATGATAGCAGTAAACAAAAGGAAAACAAGTGCACACAGTTTTTAAGGTGGAAACCCTCTCCCAGACAAAAACCAGATGAATTCTTTTCTAATAATTCTTTAATACTCAACTCCAATTGAAAATAAATCTCCAGCTTCCTATAATCTAGAAAAGCATTCTTCTCTAGCTCCCACTAGATGGATGCTCCAACACCCAAGATTCTTCAGTAGTCAACTGATTGGATGCCCCAACACTCAATGAGCTAAAAATCACCCTATCACCACCCTACCACCCTAAATGTTTCACAGGCTTGAACCTATTCATGATTTCATGCACCAGCCTAGCACCACCCTACCACCCTATAGAAGAATAAAAAAAGAATGGACTCTCGTACCAGGGAAAATGGTCCACTTTAAAATGATATAGAATGATGTAGAAGAAGAAGACACACTAGACCATAACTCCAACTATGACACAACCACCTAATGATGATCCTAGACCTCTCGACACTGCCTCTTCAACTCTTGGCAGATAGACACTAGTACAATTTTTACAATGATGTATTTACAATGACTTAGTACAATGATACCTTTCTAGTGACTATATGCAATGCTGCCCACTTGAAGTCTTCACGTGATGAATTTTTTACTGCTATTCTGCACCTTGATTTTTTCTCTTTTAATGCTACCCTCTTCTGCACCTTGATTTTCTTTGCTGCCCTAGAAATTTTGGTCCTTTGCAGCCCTTGAAAACACATGATCTAGCTTTTTCTTGCCTTCTAGGATCTCGATATTGAATCTGTTGTATCTTTGTTATTTCATATCCCTAGTATGTGATTTTTAGTTCTGTAGTATCCCTCTGAGTCTTCTTTCCAATGCCATAGGTCTGACCCAATTTGGATTCTTCAAGAGAGAGTTATGCCCAATCTCTCACAATGACCTAATTATGTACTGGTTCAATAGAGAAAAGTTGTACGACATTCCACGTGTCACTATTTCTTCACTCGGCTCTAAAATTGATACAGCGAAAACTACAGTCCATGCACTATCTGCCACTTTTTACATAATTCCAATCCAATACTCAGAGGGATATTTATGACTATTTTTCTAAGGTCACTTCTTTGAGATGAAGTTGAGGAGCCTGCAAAAACACTGACTTCCATAGATCATATCTCTGAAAATATTGTGCACCTTGATCTTAAACTTTTATAGGCGCTTCCTCAGGATTTTGGCTTTGCCTCATAAAAATTTCAGCTTCTGAACCTTTGTAGAAAAAAATTTAGAGTGAAAATTCCATGATGACCTATTTTAGGTAACGAAATCCTTACATAAGGAGGATATGAGGATCACAATTTATATAAATGCTTAGGTTGAGAGGGACTTCAACAAGTGAACGTGGGAGGGATTTTAGGAGCTTAAACATTATTAATTATTGACTTTTCAATGACCCATGCCACAACCCCATGGGGTTTTAGCCCACTAACTGGGGTTACAAACTTCAAACATGAATATCTCTCAAAACGTGAAGAATTACATGGCGTGCCATACATAAACAAAAACATCTCGACAAGTAGAAGCCATCAAAAATATTCTTGACCTAGAATATAGTAATTTTGTAGGTCAAAATTACCATGCAATATCGAGGTAGCCCCTAGTGCTTCTTGGGTGTACATCAATGACAAACACTGATCAACAATATCCCCTTTGGCATTGATGGCAACACAAGTACCCCCCCTGCGATCATGACACCTCTTCCTACAACATTCTATCCCCCTTTGACAAAAATGGCAAAGTGTAACTCCCCTTGACAAAAAACCATCCCGCGGACCTGTACACACTTCCACTACCCCTTTATATTCTGAATAAGGAAAATCTAATGAGAACTTGGGAGAATCCCAAGCTTCTGGTGAAGATATTCAAATGCTTCACGAGTACTCTTACAATCATCAATGCTTCCTATCCAATCTGCATCTGTAAAGGCTTGAATAATGAGATTTTTACCCTTGGGATACCACAAGTCATATTCTGTTGTTCCCTTTAGATATCGACGAATTATTTTGATGGCAATAATATGTGATTATTTTGGTGCTGCTTGGAATCTTGCTACTTGTCCAAACTGCTTGCATAACATTTGGTCGGGAGGCTATTACATATAGAATACTACCAATCATAGATTTGTACAACCTTTGATCCACATCCTTAGATGAGTCATCTATGCTCAATTTGCAACCTGCTACCATCAGATTAGGATGGGTTTGCAATCTACCATTTTGAATTTCTTGAGCATTTCCTTGATGTACTTGTCTTGACATATAAATATTTCTTTCTTTTGCTAATATATTTAAAGCCCTAAGAAGTATGTCAGCTCACCAAGTAAAGACATCTTGAAATCACTTTGCATCTTTGTAGAAAATTTCTTACTTAGTCGATCATCATTCCTACCAAATATTATATCATCCTCTTTATCTATTAGATGTTCCTTAGTTGCTTCATCCAGAACATATATGTCATTTGGAGCTCGACTTGCTATAGCCACAATTTCACCATACCTACCTTTCCTGATTTCACATTTTGTGGAGGTTAATAGTATTGTGTGTCCTTGATCACACATTTGTCCAACACTGAGCAGATTGTGTCAACCAATAGAAAATTCTTGGCTAGAGCATCTTTGCTTCTGAGAGTGACGGTACCTGATCCTATAACATTTGAAGATCCATCATTTCCAAAGGAAATGGTTCCATCCTTCTTCTCTTTCAGAGATACAAATTTCTTTCTATCTCCAGTCATATGCATTGAGATACTGCTATCAACATACCACACATATTTGTTGTTTTGAGCCTTGAGAGCAAGAGCATAGTTATCAGTCTTCTTCTTCTTCCATGTTCATTCGTTCTGTGGCTTCGAAGATTCTTCTTGAGGATTTTCAAGTCTACAGTCTCTGGCTATGTGTCCAAAGTTTTGGCATTTGTAACATTCCATATTATTTATGAAATTTTCAAATTTATTGATGTTTTTGTAGTATTACCAAATGGGGAAGCAACAATATATGAACACAAAACTGGAAATAGAAGTGTAAATCAACTCATGAACAATGGAGACCAAATTTGGAGACATAACATCATGTATTAGATCAGAAAATCAACATAATTAGTGAGGCATAAACCATGTACAATGAAGGAACAAGCCTCCCATAAACAATCACTCCAAAAATGAGTTGTTGTCACAATACAAAAATGCCAGAAGACTGCTACAGCGCAGTTATAAACACACTAATATAGAAAAATAATTTACAAAAGATGTAGGGCTGTTACATGCCTCAAAAAATAATCCCAAAACATATCTAGGCTTAATACAAACTCCTACAAATAACCCAGAAAGGGTTTTCAGAAATACACTCTATACAAGATGGGATCTAAAGCCCAATGGCTGAAGATTCACTGCAAACTGAATAACATGAGTGTAGAAGGCTGAAATATAACATATATGATGTATATCCTCTCAAAGGTATCCTCCCATGAAAGGATGAACCCTTCAATCACAAGAAAACACTCCAAAGGAGCCACAAGATCCCTCACTGAAGCTGCCCTAAAAAATAACACAATTCCCAGCTGAAACAGTCCTGTAAATGTTGGGAAATAGTTGGCCTGATGCCAAAGATATGAAATTTTTCCAAGAGCTCTCCAAACAGATCTCCCTAGTGAAGGAATCCTTCCTCCAATGAGAAACTAGCTCAGAAAGTGGGTTTCTAAACCCTCCACTGCAACACCCTGCAACACAACACAATAACCTGAAGAAACTGTGTTGATGAATAAATTTGTAGCTTGGCTTGAAAACCAGAATGTGGAAATGAATGCAATACTCTTCCAAGAGGCCTCTCAAGGGAAGAGGTGGGATTCCCACTCAGGAACACCTGGTGCTAAACAACACAGCAACCCTACTAAATAGCAAAAGAATGAAAAGTCTAAGCAGACAAATATCAAAATAATAATCTAAAACATGATCTAATATGGCTACCATCCTCTTCCTTATATATATTATGAGCTTCCTTGCACTTGTCCCCACTCAATTAGGTCATTTCCTTCATGAAATCAATCTCCCTCCAAAACTGCGTTATTCCTCAATTAATATCCAAGCCTCCATAACAACGTTGTTGACTTGGTCAAAGTTGACTGAATCAACATGATCCAACCCTGTTCACACTTGGAGGTGCTTTATTTAGCTACTGAAAAAGATCTCCTTTCACACTTGAAGTTTTTTTATTGCTGAAAAGGATACTTATGGGCCTCCCCACCCACTTATTCACCTACCTAGTGACAAAACAAAATATAATATTCCATTTAGCTGAATGCTAAATTTTTGGAATATTACAGTCCTCCCCTCCAAAATGTTGCTTGTCCTCAAGAAACTGTAAATGTGGAGCAAAATTTCTCCCTTCCTCTTCTTGTGGCCTCCTCATCAATATTCCCCACCACTGCTCAAAAAAATCTACAATAAATCTCCCCTCCAATGTTTCCTCACAAGTATGCAAAACCAAATGGCTCACATCATGAAAAGGTGGAAGGTGTAAGTGGAAACCTTCTTGCTATCCAATGGCCTTCTCAAGGTAGGAGTGATGACAAGCATAGGGGATATCATTCCCAATGAGAAACTCC
This sequence comes from Pinus albicaulis, assembly GCA_034641835.2. Lineage (NCBI taxonomy): Eukaryota > Viridiplantae > Streptophyta > Pinopsida > Pinales > Pinaceae > Pinus > Pinus albicaulis. The sequence goes on from CM076573.1 coordinate 405,806,654, forward strand.
CAAACCCATGCTATCATCTAAATGAAATGAGCCATTCTAGGTAGCTCATCAAAATTATGATCCTCAACCCTCGCTTCATGTGATGTATTGGGGTTGCATGGAGAGATTAAATTCTTCCACCCAAGTTTTCTCTCTCTCCATTTATGGTATGTATGGGACTGTTATTGATCTTGGGCTGAAATTTTATGGCCTCCAAGAATGGCCTAAGCTACCCCACCAAAAAAAACATCCATGAAGTACCCCCTCCAAGAACTCAAGTTCTCCAAATGGCTCCCCCCACATGAAGACAAGAGGCATAGTGTGGCAATCATGGTTTGCCCATTGTTTCTCCTAAAACATGCAACATATAAAATATGGAGAATCATACTCCCAATGGGCATCTCCAACTCTTGTGCCACTCTCCAAACAAAGCTTCCCATAAACATAAGAGTATCTCCAACATATGGAAGCAAAAACTAATGAAAACAAGTTTCCATATGACAACCGGAAAGTGGATCAGAGTTCCACACATGGAACCAGCGCAATGCATCCCCTGCCTACCTCAAATCAAAGAATAAAAAGTGCCACAATCATCTTATAAGATAGGATAATGAAGATAAAATGTGATGTCAATGGTGCACACCAAGAATCATGTGGCTTCCCCCACAAACCACCAATAGGATAGCCAATCTCAATGCTACATTTGGCCTCAAGTACATCATAATATAATGTATGAGAAGGAATGAACATCCTTAATACAACATGATGCTCATATAAAGTAAAGAAGTGAAAATAATAATGCAAAAATGTACCTTCTCTACTATGTACTTTGGTCATTGAGCTTAAATGGCTCATCTGAAAGTTCTCCCTCACTCTCAATGAGTAGGGAGGTGGTTGTGCCAACCTCTCCATTAGCATCTGGGCCATGCATCTCTCCATTAGCTGAAACACATCATGTTGGATGCCCTCCCAAGTGAACTCCTCTGCCAAAGAATGATATGCATCAAAGTGCATAGAAAGGAAGTCCTCATGTGCTGCATGTAGCAGCTTCTCCTTGAGCTCAGAATATTTATTCAAGAAGACTCTGCCATAAGAATATATGACCACATCATCCACCATATATCTATCATATCCATTCGGGTCATCAAGAATCATGCAAGCACTAAGATCCTTGGAGTACTCTACCAAGAGTTGAGATCTCCAATATGGATCAATCCTCCTAAGAGACAGCGTTGAAGATCTGAAATGTGAAGCTCCCCACATGTTGTTGTCTTCTCCTTTGACATCCCTCATGCCAAATTCATACTCCAAAGTGCTTCCATGCCCAACATGCAACTTCTCATTCTCAAATAGAAGTGGTGACCTTTGGAAGTTGGCCTCCCGTGAGAAGCTACCATCCAAAAAGAACCTCCTCATCTGGGCCAATGTAAGCATGAGTGGCCTCCATCTACTCCAATGTATGGAGGATTCCTTCCTCAAAGGAAGTACCCTCTATTTCTCCAAGTCCATGGAGCAGTGCCCTTGCACCATGAAGGTGCCATCCTCCATCACTGCAGCTACTTCTATCAGCGCATAATATGTAGTGAGAGTGGGTGATGCTGAAAATGGGAGAATGTCTCCCCCCTCCTTAAGTCCATCCCAGACTCTCTACACTGTAATAAACCCCTCCAAAGTATGCACCCCTTCGAAATCTAAGAGTGATGCAACCCAATGTGAAGCATCCATCATCATCTCCTGATCTAGTGGTCTCCCCAGTGGAATGCCTCCATGTAGTGAGACATCAATGTCAAGAGTAGACTACACATATAGATGGACAACTTTGTCCATGCCTTCACTGCGCAAATTAGTCTGCCTCTTCTTTGCATCAACCCTCTGAAATAGATAGGGGTGTGTGCTTCTCATCATATGATGTTGGTCATCCTCCCTACCTCCTCCTCTTATTTTCATGGTTTCACAATCTGTCAACAATGGTACATGTTGATCATGGGTTTTGCCTTGATCTCCACATATGAGATTCTGGGGAATTCCTTGCAATGATACAAGAATCCCTCTTGTTGGAGCAAGTGCCCCATATACCTCTGCATGAGGTGCTAGATATGCTCTAGATATGACAACGTTGTTGCCCTCATCCTTCTCTCCTTCTTCAATATGAATGGGAGTCACCTTCTCAATAAGAGGATCCTCCTTTGAAAAAGGGATCTTCATGCCCTCTTGTCTAAGGTTATGAGACAGAGATATTACCTCTAGAAAATTATTATGCAAGATGTGAGCCTCTTCGACATTTTTTTGAAGTGGATTTGAGTTTATAGGCCCTTTCAACCCATCCACAAGTTTTTTTTTTATTTTGGTTTGTTTGGTTCCAACAAGAATGTTTCAGAATGTTTTCCATCAAACCTCTCCACTAATATCTTAGTGAACTTTTCATAAGAATAAGTATCTGCATTTCTTAATGAAAAAGACTCAAATATCCACCAAGCATAGGCCTTACCTTTAAAATGTAGTGCTGCAACTTTGATGGCTTCATCTTCAGAAGCTTGGTGCTACTGCAAATAGATGTGTAACTCCACCCAAGCTCTAGCTGAACATTTTGGTGAACCATCAAAAGTAGATAGAAAAAATATACCCATGTGATGTTGTTTGCTCCTCTCCACCTTGATCTTGCAAAACTCTTAGAAGGTGATGTGATCTCTGAACCTCTTAGTTTGAGATTCATATTCTTGCAAATAATCACTAAGAGTTTCTCTCTTAGGCATTTCTTCTTATTTCATCTCCCTCATAGTAGATCTGGCATATGACTGCACTATGAATCATAGTGTGTGGTTGCATGCTCACACCTATCATGTGAAAATCTAGAGTTTGATTTAGATCCAAACTCTTTTGGAGATTCCCTCTCTCTTCTCATCTTCTTGAGATCTCCTTTAATGCTCTATATAGATTGAAAAAGAAGCTTTGAGAGCCTCTCTTCCTTCCTTCCTCCAAATAATGGAGTCTTATCTTTGTCTTTTATGTACATCTCTTCTTCTTCTTATTCTCGTGATAGCATAATGGCTGAGATCCACAGGTTGAGCCAAGATTATGCTCTAATACCACTGTAGTATTCCCAAATGGGGAAGCAGCAATATATGAACACAAAACTGGAAATATCAATGTAAATCAACTCATGAACAATGGAGACCAAATTTGGAGACATAACATCATGTATTAGATCAGCAAATCAACATAAATAGTGAGGCATAAACTATGTACAATGAATGAACAAGCCTCCCATAAACAATCACTCCACAAATGAGTTGTTGTCACAATACAAAAATGTCGAAAGACTGCTACAACACAGTTATAAACACACTGCTACAGAAAAAGAATGTAAGAAATATGTAGGGTTGTTATATGCCTCAAAATATATGCCCAAAACAGGTCTAAGCTTAATACAAACTCCTACAAAGAACCCGGAAAGGGTTTTCAGAAATACACTATACAAGATGGGATATAAAGCCCAATGGCTGAAGATTCACTGCAAACTAAAGTGCATGAGAGTAGAAGGCTGAAACATAATAGATCTGATGTAGATCCCCTCAAAGGTCTCCTCCCATGAAAGGCTGAACCCTTCAATTACAAGAAAACACTCCAAAGGAGCCACAAGATCCCTCACTGAAGTTGCCCTCCAAAATAATACAATTCCCAGCTGGAACATCATTGTAAATGTTGGGAAATATTTGGAATGATGCCAAATATATGAAATTTTTCCAAGAGCTCTCCAAACTGATCTCCCAAGTGAAGGAATCCTTCCTCCAATGATAAACTAGCTCAAAACGTGGGTTTCTAAACCCTCCACTACAACACCCTGCAACACAGCACAATAACCTGCAGAAACTATGCTGATGAAGAAAGCTATAGCTTGGCCTGAAAAAAAGAATGTGGAAATGAATGAAATACTCTTCCAAGATGCCTCTCAAGGGAAGAGGTGGGATTCCTGCTCGGTAACACCCGGTGCTAAAAAACACAACAACCCTGCTAAACAACAAAGGAATGCAAAGTCTAAGCAGACCAATATCAAAATAATAATCTAAAACATGATATGATATGGCTGCCACCCTCTTCCTTATATAGATTATGAGCTTCCTTGCCTTTTTCCCCACTCAATTAGGTCATTTCCTTCATGAAATCAATCTCCCTCCAAAACTGCCTTATTCCTCAATTAATCTCCACTCCTCCATAACGGCGTTGTTGACTGAATCAACATGATCCAACCCTGTTCACACTTGGAGGTGCTTTATTTAGCTTCTGAAAAATATCTCCTTTCACACTTGAAGTGTTTTTGTTGCTCTAAAGGAGACTTATGGCCTCCCCACCCACTTATTCACCTACCTAGTGACAAAACAAACTATAATATTCCATTTAGTTGAAGCCTAAAATTTTGGAATATTACAATTATGTTGAGCCCTAGGAGGTTCATATTTGATAGATCTCCTGCAATTGTATTGGTTCTTAGGGTGCGTGCAACATTCTATAGCTTTATGACCAAATTTTCCACATTAATAACAATAGCCATGAAAAATATGTTGCTACCTGGATGGAAATATTTGTCGAGGAATCGCCTTCCAAGGATGTTCTTGTGAATCTTGTCCAGTTAAATTTACATGCATGTCATGTCTCATAGTGTAGTGTCTCTTATTAGTGAGATAGCTTTGATGACACTTAGAGATGGTGATTTTGATATAATATTATGTATGAAAGACTTATGTACATGCTTATATGCTATGACCTGGTTTGGGTCACTTGGTTGTTGTGTGCTTATGATAATATCTATGGTTGCGTGCACAAGGATTGAATTTGGTTAAGAGAATATTAGCGATGTTTTCTCATTTGGTATCCTATTTTGGACATAGGTGTACAATGTGAATGGTGATTTAGAATTGAGACACAGATCCATGGACAATCATAGTTATGTGGAACATATGGTTAATTATGATTTATGAATGATACATGATTTGTATGATTATATGTGCATAATCTCGTACTAAGCATGATGTGGCAGGGGACTTGGTCATTGCCAACAGGGATGCTCAAGTTATGAATGACTACAAAAGTCATTTCTCCAAAACCAAAATGACTGTGGAAGTCATGCACAATATTTGGTAAAATTTGAATAAGTTAATTATGAAATTCATTTGATTTATTTGATCAATGAGATTTTGATGTGTGCAGGTCTTGGAAGAAGACCTTACCAACGAACCATCAGATGGGTAAAAGCTCACAATCAGTACCTTAAGGTGAAACGTGGAGTTTCAAAGCAGAATAGATGAGAAGCCATGGAAATTAGGGCGCGGAGTCCTAAATCCATGAAATATAAAGACGCGGAGTCTTGAATCTATAATGAAATGTTTGGGGCGCGGAGTCTTGAATATTTAAAAAGATCAAGGTGTGGAATCTTGGATCTTTAGAGTAGATCAGGGCGCGGAGTCCTCAATCTACTAAGGCATGAAGATGCATACAATAGGGGTGTGGAATCCCTATTATCCGGAAGAAAAATACCACTCATGGGAAACTCGTAGATGAATTTCCTTAATAATCTAATTCCTAACAATTTTGGAGTGACTTTCTAAAAATAGAAAGTCATGTCTACCATTTCAAGTATGACTTTTCAAAAATAGTAAGTCACCTCCAATCAATGGGTAAACAAGTATACTTGAAGGAAAATCACTTAAATTATGATTAATCAATTATAATAGTTCAATCTCGACTTAATCCTCAATATTATTAATATTATTAATACTATTATTATCTTTTATGAGACTATGATATTATTATTAAAAGGAAATTATATCTCCTCAATCACTTCACACCTCTCTCCTTCATGACTCTCATGGCTCTATGTAACTCTCTCTATTTTAAATATTACATTACACTCTCTTTTGTGCACTCATCAAGGAATGGCATATTCCTCTTACACTCATTAAATATATGTCATAAAATATTCTTACACTCATTAAATATGTGTCATAAAATATTCCTCTTACACTCACTTTAATGCATGTGTTACACTCTCCTTAAATAAGGCATGCATACCTCTCCTTAATGGCATAAGTTACACTCCTCTAAAAGGAATACAATGCATGCATATTACTCCTCCTTTATGACAAGAATTTGTTGCTCATCCTATATATGAGTCTCATGTATTCTCATTTGGAGGAGGAGGTAATGCCAAGAGTGGAAGAGACTTGAGGAATATTGTGAGAGGGAAAGATATGGAGAGTATCCAATTACTTCCAAAACAAAAATCTGAATTTCTTACTAATCTACTAAGTATCTATTGAGGTTGAACATGAGTGGTATTTAGAGCAAGTGAAAACTATCTTCCTTAGTTTTCCTTGCATCTCTCTCTCTATTGCTGTGTTTTGGGTACTGTTTGTGAGCTTTTACAGCTCGGGGGTTCCAGGGGGAGGAGTTCTCCCTAGATATGGTTGGGTGGAAAACTGGATGGTTCAAATGAGTTGGTTAAGGGATCGAAGGTGGATCATATTCTCAACGATTGGAGCTGAATATCTCTTCAGGTACAATTTCCATTGTCCTAAAATTATAGTATAGATTTAGCATAAAATAAAAGGTAGAAATTTAAATTGTTGTAAGCATCTAATTTTGGTTTAGGCTTATGTTATCTAAAATATTATTGATTAGTTAAAAAATTAAGACTAGATCAATCTATATGTATGGATGTTTAGATCTCAATATTGGAGTTATTATTGGTATAGTTTATGGTACTAATCTTGGTATTGTAGCATTTGAGAAAGGAAAGCCAAATATTGTTGAAGGTAATTTCAATAAATAAATTCCAAAGGACTTGGGTAAGTATTTCATGATTTATGGTTCTGTTTTAAGTAATTAATAGATGCATTTTTTTATAAATGGTTTTAGGATAGTTTGCAAAGTGTTTGACAAAATATGTGAATGAGTAATGTTATAAATTTATTCATGCACGAATAAGTGCTAACTTGCAGAAGTAAGAAAATGGACATGTACCCAAAATATGCTTGGAGGAATTACAGAATCAACCCTTAAAAGAAAATGCAAAAATAATGGCAACTAAAGTATAGTTTGGAAGATCAAATGTTTGAGGTAAGTTGGAGATAAATTTTAGTTATGGCTTATGTTTCATATTCTTCAATGTTTTGTTATTCAAGTTGTTGTAATAGTACTATCAGAATTTTGATAGAAAGCCTTAATGGCTGTAGCATTCAAGGTTTCCATGTGTTTGTTGAATTGTAGCAATTGGTGCAAAAAGCTTGTCACTCATGTCAAATGAATTAGCTTGTGGGTGGTAAAATGTTTCAAGAACTCATATGGTGGATTTAGAAATGTGTGATTTCAATGAGCATATATTAGTAGCATGAATCTGGGTTGTTTTTCCTCATGTAGAGGTGTGGCTGTAAGTTTTCATTCCATATGTTTGACAAAAGTCATAAATGAAACATTTAGGCTATAAATTTTGTTGTTTTAAAGAATCGCATTTCTGGGCGTCCCTGTTGCGATTCAGCTCCACTTCAGGGGGTATCCATACCAATATGCCATTTCACCCCACGTTTGATTCCAAAAATCAAGGTTTCGGACATCAATTCCCAAATCTTCTCTGTTTTGTAGATTTGCTGTTACATGTAGAACCGCCTGTTGTTTGTCTTGCTGTTTGGTTCTTTTTATATTGGAATTGCCTGATAATTTATAGTGATGAATCTGATTTAGGCTAAACACTTGGAAATTGTTTTTAAAGTATGAATGGTTAATAATTTGAAAATTTAAATAACCATATGGCAACTTGTTTTATGACTGCCAACTATTTGTCAAAATTCCTCAATGGTTGTACTTTACAACATTGTGAGCTATGTTTGAAATTTCTAAATATTTATATTCATTGGTATAGATTCAACAATGAATATGGTTGATAGTCTACTAATATCTTAAGTTCAATTATTGGCACTACTTAAAAAAAAAAAAAAAAAAAAGTCATGCAACTTTGGATTCATGTTAGCTGATTATTATGAAAACACCTTAAAGAGATAATGGTTGTAAGTGTTTGACGAAATGCCTCAATGGCTGTACATTTCATGCTTGTAAATTGGTTTTCATAATGTTCAATGGTTGCATCTAATTACGTTTATGGACCGTCCATAAAACAAAAGGCTTAAGTTAATTTAAGATTTGCAATCAAGGTATTTCTAGTATAATAACTCATTGAGTTAAAGGGTCTTGCTGAAAATTCAAATTGCAGTAAGTAATTTGTTGCAATATGAGCTCATATGAATTCCTAATTATGGGATGCCAACCCTATATAATTTAAATTATGGTTTAAGTAAGAAAATAATTCATAAGCATGTCATTTAGTGACTCATGAAATAAAATAAAAAAATATATATCGCATTTTGATTTAATATAATATTTCTCTATTATGGTAGGTAAGGTGGGACTTTACACATAGGTTCATTGTATTTTGTTTTAGAAGGTTCTGCTTCTTCTTATTTGTAACCGAGGCTAGTTCTGTCGTTGTAAGATCGTTGATTGTTGATGAGTTCTTCCAATGCCCATGAGTTGTTGGCATAGTTTTGGACATTTTTTCCCTTCTTCACTTCCTTATGCAGCGACACTACTTTGGCTTCTAATGCTTCCCTTTCTTGGTGGATTTATTCCAACTTCTTTCGAAGTGACTCTTCAATAAATTTGTGTTCTTAAACTTCAATTTTGAGACCTTGAACTTGTTCTTCAAGTGTATTGGAATGGATCTTCTCAGCTTTGAGCTCTTTTATAAGCTTGATTGCCTCCTTATAAAATTCTTCTATGGTCATCCCTTATTCTTCATTGTTTGATACCTCTTGTTTAATGTGCTTGGACACAAACAATACTCTCTCATTAGCTTCTTCTTCACTGTCATTGTCTTCATCGGATGATGAGTTATGTTCTTTAGAGAGAAAGTTCCTTTTAAATCCTTTATTTTTTCTTTGCTTTTTGAATTTATTAAATCCTTTCTTTTCTTTTGAGTTTCCATCACTTCTATTTGGACATTTTGCTGCGAAATGCCCAACCTCCCAACCTCACCACAGCCGAAGCATATCAATGGAAGTTTACCCTTGAATTTTCCCTTACCAATTTTTAGTTTTCTCGTAAAGTAAGCATATTCTCCATCTGAAATACCTTCTTCATCATCTTCCTTTTCTTCACACTTGCAGGTGCAGGTCTATGCCTTTGAAGGTTGTTTCTCCTTATTGGTTTTCTTAGATGCAGTGAACATAGTTTCTAGATGGTAAGTACCCTCTTCTTCATCAAGTCTCATTTCATATGCTATGAGAACTCCATGTAAATCCTCTTTGCTGAGTTTGTCCAGATTTTCACTATATTTTAAGACTGATACCTTTGGGTTGAATCTCCCTGGTAATGTTCTAAGAATCTTTCGTATAATAGTATTCTCGTCAACAGGCTCTCCCAATCCTTCCAGAGTGTTGTTTATTCCATCAATGTGTTGGAAGTATGCAGTAACGTTGTTATCTTCTTTCATTCTGAGTTGCTAAAATTTTTCTATGTAGATTTAAAGCTTTTATTCTTTGACAATTGAGTCACCTGCATATATATTCTCAAGCTTGTCCCATACATTTTTTATGGTTTTACAACCCAAAACTTTATGATAAGAAGATTCAATAAGTCCACTGATAATAATATTCTTTTCTTTTGCATCATTTACCAAATTCTTCTTACTTTGTTCATCCGAAGTTGATGTAAATCCATTTTGAACAGTGTCCCATACTTTGTAACCTTGCACCAATAGATAGACCTCCATTCTTCCTTTCCAGAGTGCATAATTATTTTCATTGAATAGGGGTACACCATTCTTAGTATGCTCCATGACCTCCTTCCAGCTATTAACCTGCTATTGAAAGAACCAAGCTCCGATATCAATTGTTGGAACTACTGAGAAGGGGGGTGAATCAGTATTCCTTTCAATTAGATCATTAGTTAATCTTCAATTATTATCAGTGTTTGTACAATGATAGTAGTAAAAAAAAGGAACACAAATGCACACAGTTTTTAAGGTGGAAACCTTCTCTGGGACAAAAACCACCTGAACTCTTTTCTAATAATTCTTTAATATTCAACTCCAATCGAAAATAAAGCTCCAACTTCCTAGAATCTAGAAAAGCATTCTTCTCCAGCTCCCACTAGATGGACGCTCCAACGCTCGAGATTCTTCAGTAGTCAACTGAATGGATGCCCCAACACCCAATGAGCTACAAATCACCCTAGCACCACCCTACCACCCTGAATTTTTCACAGGCTTGAACCTATTGGTGACTCCATGCACCAGCCTAGCACCACTCTACCACCCTATAGAAGAATAAAAGAAGAATGGACTCTCGTACCAGGGAAAACGGTCCACTTTACATTGATATATAAATATGTAGAAGAAGAAGACACACTAGACCATAACCCCAACTATGACACAACCACCTAATGATGATCTTAGACCTCTCGACACTACCTCTTCAACTCTTGGCAGATAGACACTAGTAAAATTTTTACAATGATGTATTTACAATGACTTAGTACAATGATACCTTTACAGTGACTGTATGCAGTGCTACCCACTTGAAGTCTTCATGTGATGAACTTATTGATATTTTTATGCACCTTGATTGCTTCTCTTGTCATGCTACCCTCTACTACACCTTGCTTTGCTTTGCTACCCTAGAAATTTTGGTCCTTTGCAGCCCTTGAGAACACATTATCTAGCTTTTTCTTGCTTTCTAGGAGCTCGATATTGAATCTGGTGTATCTCTGTTATTTCAGATCCCCGATATGTTATTTTTGGTTTTGTATTATTCCTCTGAGTCTTCTTTCCAATGCCACAGGTCTTACCCAATTTTTATTCTTCAAGGGAGGGTTATGCCTAATCTCTCACAATGACCTAATTATGGACTGGTTCAGTAGAGCTAACTTGTACGGCATGACACGTGTCACTGTTTCTTCATTGAGCTCTAAAATTGATACCGAGAAAACTAGAGTCTGTGCACTATCTGTCACTTTTTACATAATTCCAATACGATACTCAGAGAGAGAGTTATGATTAGTTTCCCACTGTCACTTCTTTGATATGAAGTTCAGGAGCCTGCAAAAACATTGACTTCCACAGATCATATCTCCGAAAATATTGTGCACCTTGATCTGAAATTTTTACAGGAGCGTCCTTAGGATTTCAGCTTCACCTCATAAAAATTTCCACTTATGAACCTTCATAGAAAAAAAATTAGAGTGAAAATTCCAAGATGACCTGTTTCAGGTAACAAAATCCCTACATAAGGAAGATATGAGGATCGCAATTTATATAAATGATTAGGTTGAGAGAGGATTTAACAAGTGAACATGGGAGGGATTTTAGGAGCTTAAAAATTATTAATTACTTTTCAATGACCCATGCCACAACCCCATGGGGTTTTAGTCCACTAACTTGGGTTACAAACTTCACACATGAATATCTCTCAAACCGTGAAGAATTATATGGCGTGCCATATATCAACAGAAACATCTCGACAATTAGAAGCCATAAAAATATTCTTGACCCAGAATATAGTAATTTTGTAGGTCAAAATTTCCATGCAAGATCTGGGTAGCCCCCGGTGCTGCTTGGGTTGACATCAATGACAACCATTGATCAACATATTGCACCTTCCATGAAAGGAAAACATGTGTATCATGCGACGTTTACTTTCCCCTAATTAAACTATGTGATGGTTCTTCCAATCATAAAGGGAGATGGTGTGTAGAATTTTATAGGGTAATTTCTGTAGATAAAAAAACAAATGTCACCGCTCACAAACAGATCACAAAACAGAATTATCACTTGATTAAAACCCTCAAAGAGGGAAACAGTCCATGGCCTGAGCCAACGCGGCCACTTCAGGAAATTTATTAATATAAAAAGAAAAGTTACATATGTTTCTCTCATAAACGGTTATTGGAAAAATGACCCTCCATGCTCTTTAAATAGAGATCATGGACCAATCGGGTGTTAAGCCATGAATCTGGAAGGAATACTGATTCAAACACCCCCCCCCCTCAGTATTTCCAACAATTGGTATCAAAGCTTGGTTCCTTCAATAGCAGTTTAGCAGTTGGAAGGAAGTCATGGAGCATACCAAGAATGGTGTACCTCTGTTCAATGAAAATAATTATGCACTCTGGAAAGGAAGAATGGATTTCTATCCCTTTGTGAAAGGTTATGAAGTATGGGACACTATTCAAAATGGATTTACATCAATTTCAGATGAACAAGGTAAGAAGAATTTGGTAAATGATGCAAAAGCAAAGAATATTATTATCAGTGGACTTATTGAATTTTCTTATCATAAGGTGTTGGGTTGTAAAACCGCCAAAAATGTATGGGACAAGCTTGATAATATATATGCAGGTGACTCAAATGTCAAAGAAGCAAAGCTTCAAATCTATAGAGAAAAATTTGAGCAACTCAGATTTGAAAGAAGATTGCAACATTTCTGCATACTTCCAATATGTTGATGAAATAACCAATACTCTGGAAGGATTGGGAGAGCCAGATGATGAGAAGACTATTATACGAAAGATTCTTAGAACGTTACCAAGGAGATTCAACCCAAAAGTATTGGTCTTAGAATACAGTGCAAATCTGGACAAACCCAGCAAAGAGGAATTACATGGAGTTCTCATAGCATATGAAATGAGACTTGATGAAGAAGAGGGTACTTCACATCTAGAATCTACGTTCGTTGTATCTAAGAAAACCCATAAGGAAAAACAACCTTCAATTGAAAAGACATGCACCTGCAAGTGTGAAGAAAATGGAGATGATGAAGAAGGTCTTTCAGATGAAGAATATGCTTACTTTACGAGAAAACTAAAAATTGGTAAGGGAAAATTCAAAGGTAAACTTCCATTGATATGTTTCGGCTGTGGTGAGGTTGGGAATTTCACATCAAAATGTCCGAACATAAGTGATGGCAACTCAAAAGGAAAGAAATGCTTTTATAAATTCAACAAGCAAGGATCCAAAAGGAACTTTATCTCTAAAGAAGATAGCTCATCATCTGATGAAGACAATGACAGCGAAGAAGAAGCCAACGAGAGAGTATTGTTTATGACCAAGCACAATAAACAAGAGGTATCAAACAACGAAGAAGAAGGATTGACCATAGAAGAATTTTCTAAAGAAGCAATCAAACTTATAAAAGAGCTCAAGTCAGAGAAGATCCATTCCAATACTCTTGAAGAACAAGTTCAAGGTCTCAAAATTGAAGTTGAAGAACACAAATGCATTGAAGATTCACTTCAAAAGAAGTTGGAAGAAAGAAACCATGGAAGAATTAGAATCCGAAGTAGTCTCGCTGCATAAGGAAGTGAGAAATGGAAAAGCTATCCAAAACTATGCCAACAGCTCAAGGGAATTGGAAGAACTCATCAATAATCAACGATCTTACAATGATAGAACTGGTATCAGTTACAAAGAAGAAGAAGTAGGACCTTCTACAACAAAATACAATGAACCTATGAGATCTGAAATGCATGTAGACTTCATTGGACAAGATTCACAAGAATATCCTTGGAAGACAATTCCTCGGCGAAGATTTCCATCCAGATACCAACATATTTTTTATGGCTACTGTTATTCATGTGGAAAATTTGGTCATAAAGCTGTAGAATGTCGCACATACTCTAGGAACCAATACAATTCCAGGAGATCCTTCAAATATGAACCTCCTAGGGCTCAACGAAACATCAATATATTTGAGCATTTAGGAAATAATATGGAATGTTACAAATGCCAGAACTTTGGACACATAGCCGAAGACTACAGACTTGAAAATCCTCCAGAAGAATCTACGAAGCCACAGAATGAACGAACATGGAAGGAGAAGAAGACTAATAATTGTGCTCTCGCTCTCAAGGCTCAAAACAACAAAGATGTGTGGTAAGTTGACAGCGATTTATCAATGCATATGACTGGAGATAGAAGGAAATTTGTATCTTTGAAAGAGAAGAAGGATGGAACCGTATCCTTTGGAAATGATGGATCTTCAAATGTTATAGGATTGGGTACTATCACTCTCGGAAGGAAAGATGTTATAGCCAATAATGTTCTATTGGTTGAAAACATGAATCACAATTTGCTCAGTGTTGGACAAATGTGTGATCAAGGACACACAATGCTATTCAACCTCAGTAAAATGTGAACTGTGCATGCGTGTGCATGGTGAAATTGTGGCTATAGCAAGTCGAGCTCCAAATGACATATGTGTTCGATGAAGCAACTAAAGCATGTCTAATAGCTAAAGAGGATGATATAATATTTGCAGCAATGAAGATCGACTAATTAAGAAGCTTTCACAAAGATGCAAATTGATTTAGAGATGTATTACAGGTGAGCTGATACTTCTTAGGGCTTCAAGATCTCAAAATAAGAGAAAGGAATATTTATATGTCAACCCAAGTACATCAAGGAAATGCTCAAGAAATTTAAATGAAAGATTGCAAACCCATCCTTACTCCAATGGTAACAAAGCTGCAAATTGAGCATAGACGCACTATCTAAGGATGTGGATCAAAGGTTGTACATATCTATGATTTCTATTCTCTATATGTAACATCCTCTCGCGACGTTATGCTCCAGCTTCTGATAAGTAGCAAGATTCCAAGCAACACCAAAAGAATCACATATTATTTCCATCAAAAGAATTATTCGATATCTAAAGGGAACAACCAAATATGGCTTGTGTTATCCCAAGGGTAACAATCTCATTATTCATTCCTTTACAGATGCATATTGGGCAGGAAGTGCTGATGATCGTGAGAGTACTCGTGAAGCACTGGAATATCTTCACCAGAATCTTGGGATTCTCCCAAGTTCTCATTATATTTTCCTTATTCAGAATATAAAGGGGGAGTGGAAGTGTGCACAGGTCCACAGGATGGTTGTGTGTCAGGGGGAGTGGAAGTGTGTACAGGTCCATAGGATGGTTGTGTTTCAGGGGGAGTTACCCTTTGCCATTGATTTCAAAGGGGGAGAGAATGTTGTAGGAAGATGTGTCATGGTCGTAGGGGGAGTACTTGTGTTGCCATCAATGCTAAAGAGGGAGATTGTTGATCAGCGGTTGTCATTGATGTCAACCCAATCAGCACCAGGGGATAACCTAATATTGCATGGGAATTTTGACCTACCAAATTAATATATTATAGGTCAATAAGGCTTTTTTATGGTTTCTACTTGTCGATATGTTTCCGTTGATATATGGCATGCCATGTAATTCTTCACAGTTTGAGAGATATTCATGTTTGAAGTTTGTAACCCCAGTTAGTGCCACAACATGATCAAGTGTTGTTAATACCGAGGAGAGAGTGAACTGTCGGATTATAAGTTACAAATGTACATAGTAAATAAACACACTTTAACTAACTCTACACTAGACTAAGTTATTCTTAACAATTTCCTATGTGTCGAAATATTCTAACATCCCTCCTTGAGAACAACTTCGGATAGGATTGAAGGATTTACAAAGGTGACACAAAAGGAGCCTATTTCCTATGTGTCGAAATATCCTAACATCCCCCCTTAAGAACAAATTGGGATAGGATTGAAAGATTTACAAAAGTGACACAATAGGAGAAGGAAGGAGGCATTAGAGCCTATCCCCCCTTAATGAAAACTTTCCTGAACTCCAAGCATGGATCGGATTTTGGTAAACTTCGCTTCTGTGAGAGCCTTTGTAAGGATATCGACTACTTGAACATTGGTTGGACAGTACTGCACTTCAAGAACACGATCATGAATGAGCTTTCTGATGAAGTGTATGTGGATTTCAATGTGTTTCATACATTGATGTTGAATTGGATCTTTACATAGCTGAATGACACTCTGATTATCACACCAAAGTGTAGTTGGATGTTGTTGATGAAGACCAAATTTAGACAAGATCTGACGAAGCCAGATTACTTCCTTGCTGGCTTCTACTGCACCATGATACCCTACTTCTACTGAAGAAAGAGAGATAGAACTTTGTCTCTTACAAGACCAAGTAATAGGTCATAAACCAAGAATGAATACATATCCTACAGTAGACTTTCGATCATCAGGGTCACCAACCTAATCAGAATCAGTGAAACCAATCAATAATAGTGATTCCCCTGCACTGTAATGAATCATGAACTGAATTGTATCTCGAATATATCGAAGTATTATTTTAGCTGCTTTCCAATGACTTTCATGAGGTTGGTGCACAAACTGAGCGACAAGACCAACGACAATGGAAAGGTCAGGATGGGTATGGGTTAGATACAGAAGTTTACCATTAATTTGATGGTATAGGGTAGGATCAACTTCAGGGGTAGTAAAAGTGACTGAAAGATTAACTCCAAACTAAAAGGGAGAAGGGGCTGGCTTACAGTCTTCCATGTGAAAGTGGTGTAGAAGATCACAGGCATACTTGGACTGAGAGAGGTTAATGCCTTATTTGGATTGCAAGACTTGAAGACCAAGGAAATAATGCAAGTGTCCTAAGTTTGGAATTTCAAACTTCTTTTTGAGGCTAGACTTCACATGGTTTATATGGTTTGGATCACTACCAGTAAGGATAATATCATCAACATAAAGAACAAGGATGGTGAAGGACTTACCCACTTTCTTTGCGTAGACAAAGGCTGTCAATGGCACTTATAAAAGCCATTATCTAATAGAATCATCCATCTTGGCATACCAAGCCCGAGGAGCTTCTTTGATACCATAGAGAGATTTCCTAAGGCGACAAACAAGGCTAGAGTCATTTTGAATAAAGCCAGGGGGTTGTTCCATGTAGATTTCTTCATGAAAATCTCCATGTAAGAAGGCATATTTAACATCCATCTGATGGGCTTCCCATTTAAAGGAGGTAGCAAGGGAAAGAAAAAGGTGGATAGAATTCATTTTGGGAATGGGGAAGAAGGTTTCAGTATAGTCAATGCATTCAAATTTTGAAAATCCTTTAGCAACAAGATGAGCCTTATGTCTATCCACATTTCCATCTGGTCCAAAATTTGTTTTGTGCACCCATCTGCATTTGAAAATTTTTCTTCCTTTTGGAAGAGGAACAAGATCCCAATTATCGTTCTCCAATAAGGAACGATATTCTTCATTCATAGCTTCATCCCAATCTGGATGACCGGAAGCTTCTTCAAAGGTTTCTAGATCAGTATTTTCTGGAACTTGAGCCAATAAGGAAGAGGCTCTTTCAAACTGAGAACATGCACGTTTTCAATCTTCAGGGTCACCTACAAGATAACCTGCTACGTCCTGAGTAGAGCGGACCCATCTTGGAAGTTATGGAGTAAAAGGAATAATTTCAATAGGTCGAGGAGGTTTTTCATCCTCATTTTCATCATTTGAACTAGAAATAATGCTATTAAAAATATAAGAGAGAGGGATAGGTGGCACATATGCCGAATCAGGCTCGCAGGCCGATATATTTTCATCAATTTTTACATCTCTTCTAATGATTATATTTTTGGATTTGGTTGAAGAATTCTATATCCTTTGACATCTTCAGAATATCCAACAAAAATGCATTTTTCACTCTTAGGTTCTAAGGCTTTATGTTCCGCATCTAGAATATGGGCCCAAGCATCACTTCCAAAAACACAAAAGTGACTTACATCTAGTTTGATTGAGCTCCAAGCTTCTTTTGGAGTTATATTATTTAAAACCTTAGTAGGAGTGTGATTTACTATGTAATTTGCACAGTTAATGGCTTCTGCCAAAAATTGAGGCCAAGTCCTTTAGATTGAAGCATATAATTAGCCATTTCTTTTAAGGTGTGATTCTTCCTTTCACCTACACCATTTCGTTGTGGAGTATATGGAATAGTATGTTGCAATTGAATACCATGCTTAGTGCAGAAGTTGATAAATTTGTTGTTAACATATTCTCCTCCATTGTCTGATCTTAACTTGAGAATTTGACGTCCAGATTGTTTCTCAACAAAGGCCTTAAAGGCTAAGAACATGTTAAAAACTTCACTCTTGAGTTTTAAGAAGTATACCCAAGTGCGTCTAGGAAAATCATCAATGAAAGTTAAGAAGTACTTGCAACTAGAGAAAGAAACAATAGGAAGTGAACCACATAAATCACTATGCACAAGCTGCAAAGGGGCTGAAGCGTGCCAAGAGGCACATTTGTCAAAACTATCCAGATGATGGTTTTTGAGTAAACACCGAGAGCAAACACCATCTCGACAAGATATCATAGGAATACCTATCACCATATTTTCTTTATATAGATTTTAAAGAGAGTGATAGTTTAAGTGACCAAATCGCTCATGCCAAATTTTGCTCACATCATCATTATGAGCAACAAAAATCACTTCCTATTGTTTCTTTCTCTAGTTGCAAGTACTTCTTAAATTTCATCGATGATTTTTCTAGACACATAAATCACTGTGCACAAGCTGCAAAGGGGCTAAAGCGTGCCAAGAGGCACATTTGTCAAAACTATCCCGAAGATGTTTTCCGAGTACACATCCAAAGCAAACACCATCTTGACAAGATACCATAGGAAGACCTGTCACCATATTTTCTTTACATAGCGTTTGAAGAGAGCGATAGTTTAAGTGACCAAATCGCTCATGCCAAAGTTTGCTCACTTCATCATTATGAGCAACAAAAATGGAGGGAAGACATGATGACCCAAATTTGTCAAAATTATACAACCTTGTGGAATCATCAGCAATGCCAGTAGCTAAAATATGTTTAGGATCTTTGAGGTCCTTGATTACAACATCATGAGGTGAGAATTCTACTATTTTCCCTTCACCTAAATGAGTTATCTGATAAATAGATAGAAGGTTGCATGACAAGGTAGGAACACATAGTACATCATTAAACTGACCATTATCTAGATGAATTGTGCCAGATCCTACAACACTAAGAGATCTATCATCACCAACATAAATATGTTTGGTGTTACAATCATTTAAAGAAAAAAACATGGCTTTATTTTGGCCATGTGGTAAGAATATTCAGAATAAATGAGCCACTCATGAGAATGAGAAGAAGAAGATACATTTAATGCATAACCAAATCTTGATGCTTGACCACCACAAGCAGAAAGTGCCATTCCTGAAGATGAAGATGAAGAGTGCTCCAAATTGTTGTTGTGCTTCTTCATTGCTGCTTCTAAGGCTTCCATCTTCTTAAAACATTTGGACTCTTTATGGCCATCATGATTACAAAAGTTTCAATGTCTATATGTCTTCTTCCCTTTGTTTTTATTTGCCTTATCATTTTGGTGAGTTTCTTTTTCAGTTTGTGGCTGAAATTGCTTAGGACCCTTGTTTGGTTTCGGACCATACTTTTTAGGATATTGCTTCTTGGGATTCTTTTGATATGGTTGTTGTTACGCTGCTAAGGCTTTCTTAGAAGCATTTCCAGAAGAGATAAGACCAAGGTGTAAGATTTTTTCTTGTTTTTTAATCAAATAATCGCAAAAGGCATCAAAAGAGGGATTCTTGTAGGCAGTTCCTAAAGAAATGATGGCTTCTCTAGTGGAATGGAAGGCGAAAACAAATACAGAGTATGTAGGTCCAAGCTTAGAAAGAGTGGAATAGATGAGGTTACCATCGTCCTTTTTTACCTTGCAACCTTCTAAAATAAGTCTAAGGGTCTTGAAGTTAGAAAAAAAATCTTCAATAGAGGAGAAATTATTGAGGTCCAAAGCAAGCAACTCATTTTCAAGCTAGTGGGCCCTGATTTGATTTTGAATGCCAAAAACATTATTGAGCTTTTTCAGGGTTTCTTCAGGGGTGTCAATGTCAAGGATATGAAATCGAATATATTGAGTAATGGAAATTTCTATCAACCCTCGTGCTTGATCTTGTTTATTTTCCCATTTAGCGACTTTATCATCATCATAAGGTTTAGTTTCTTGTCTTGTGGCTATTCTATAAAGCCCTTTACTTCTAAGTATATCTACCATGTGAGGTAGCCATTGGAAATAATTGGTGATGTTAAGAATAACCGGGCATGTACTTTCCATTTTTTTAAATTGATGCTGAAAAGAGGTGAAACTAACTGATGCAATTGAAAGATCTCAAAAAAATAGGCCAATTAAAAAAAATGGCTCAAAAAATGGCTTCTGAATGAAGAAGTTATGCATTTTTGAAAAACTGAGTTGTAGATGTTGAATAGTTACGAGAACGGTTTGAAATTTGATGATGAAGTTCAAATTTTAAAAAATCCTATCCTTTTAACAAAAAAAATTTACAAAAATAAGCTTGAGAAAGAGACTTGAATCCAAGACCTCTATTCTCATAAACTAACTTCTCACCAAGTGAGATAGTAAAAGAATTTTGTAATTGTTTGAAAGGAGGAAGGGTTTTTTTTCTTTTTTTTAAGTCTTCGGTGTGCATACTTTTTCCTGCACAAAAAACACAAGTAAACTGAGAAAAAAAAAAAAGAATTGCTAGCCTTACCGCAGAATGTTAGATTTTTGGTTAGCCTTACCGACAACTATCTATTTTTTCACTATTTCTGATTTCCAGAGATCACACAAAGACGCAGGGAAAGAGCATACGTAGAAAAAAAATCCCTTCTTCCTATTTCTGATTTGCCGAGATCGCACACAACGCAGATCAAAGAGCATACACAGAAAAGAGGTTATAGATCCGGAAAATAAATAAAACCAAAAAACTAAAATAAACAGAGGGAACCGAAATAAGAAAAACTATTATCAAATATAACTGCAAAACCAATACTTTATACCTCTAGATCTAAGCTGACATAAATTGGGCAACCAGAAACCTTTTCGCATGAAATGAATGGAATTCCTCACTGTAACAGATGCTCCGGACACAACAGAGTAGTTTTCTAGGCATGAAAATGTTTAGAAATAGTAGATCTACAAAACGACAGTCGCATGCAGTCAAACTGGCTACAAATTTGGATCAACAACGGATGTGGCCCTCAAAATAGCTATGATACCATGCAGGAATTTATAGGGTAAGTAATGAAGATCAAAAACCAAAGGTCACCACTCACAAACTAATCACGAATCAGTACACCAATATTATCACGTGGTTAAAACCCTCAAAGAGGGAAACAATCCACTGCCTGAGCCAATGCAGCCACTTCAGGAAATTTATTGATATAAAAAGAAAAGTTACATAAGTTTCTCTCATAAATGTTTACTGGAAAAATGACCCTCCATGATCTTTAAATAGAGATCATGGACCAATATGGTGTTAAGCCATGGATCAAGTGTCGTTAATACCGAGGAGAGAGTGAACCGTCGAATTACTACAAATCGTGACTGTCGGATTATAAGTTACAAATGTACATAGTAAAGAAACACACTTTACCTAACTCTACACTAGAATAAGTTATTCTTAACTATTTCCTATGTGTTGGAATATCCTAACAATGGTGTTTTCAAATATTTCTTATGATTCCCCCGGTTCAATTTGGGCACAAGGGGAAGAGCATACTCCACTTTTCTACTCACTCCACTCCTAGTCTCGAACTACAATTTGGTTAGTTAAAAGGATAGGACATCCACATGGAAAAAAAAAAAATCCTTCTACTCTACTGGCTAATTAAATTAAAAAAATAGTCTAAATAATCTGCTAAAATTTGCGAGAGGGAAAAAATAACTAAGGGTTTTCATCCAACTCATATCAAAGAGAAAAAATTACAATGATTCGTTGTTCTGTCATTCCATGTGGGTTATTTTACCCATCACTTAGTGGGTGATAACCCTAGGAGAATATTTTTCTCCATGATGGACCTTAGCTAGCAGCCAACATCCCTTTACAGGCCTAAAATAGCCCGTTGTGCCATTTCTCCACCACCTGAGCCAGCGATGTGGTCGTCCCTCGCCCATTTGTAATGATCGTATGTTTGAAGGTGGGCCTCCTGAACCTAAAGGTATGTCTTTTCATTTGGTAATTGAATATTTTGTTTACTTATCATGGAAATTTATGGACATGGATTGATGGGGGGATTCGGTGGAAATAATGGGCTTAGTTTGTGATTCTATCCCCTTAAACTCTTTTGGGTGTTACCCTTGGATTTTAGTCTTGTGGTATCTCCTTTAATGACCATGTAGTTTAAGGTGGTACTAATTGGGAAACCTCGACTTTGGTTGTGTGGTCCCGCTCCCTTATCCACATATACCACTCCCTTCCATTCACTATAAACTCGTTCATCATCTCTCCCACCTCGGTCCACATTTACTCACTGGGTCCACATAGGTTTAGCCTCCTCATTCCCTTGCCCCCACCATGGGTCAGGCTTGGAACGATGCCCCAGAGGTTGAAGTAGCTGAAAAGAAAAGTAAAATCATAAATGGGCACATTCAACAGGAAAATGTACCACAAGATGAAAAATATGGTCGGGACGAACATAATTAGCACGTGGGAAAAATATAATGCATGAGCACTGTTAGGCACAAACAGTAAGAAGACAAAATATGAAAGATAAGCATGAGATGTTTTATTATTCACAATGATATGCATTTATATACAAGTATGGTGACCCTTGGTTTCATATTCCAAGTTGTCTCTTGGACTTCCTTTGATCATTCAACTTCCACTCCCACACTTAGAGGATTAGGTGTCCAACGTCCCCCCCCAATCCGAAGGGGCATGTATGAGTCCAAGAAGAGATTTGTAATACAAAATTTGCAAAATATGCATGGCAGAAATAGGTTGAATTTTCTCTCTGAAATTATGGAATAAGGAGGTCATTTAAGGATGACCACCAAAATTGGAACGCTTTGTACAATTCCCAAAACTCTTCCAAATATGGCACGAAGTTGAAGACTTCTGCTAGAGGAATTTCTCTTAATGATTTGAAGAGGGAGACCTTCAACCTAGAAAATGGAGGTTTGCAACCTGCATAAAAAGAGAGAACCTCAACCTGAAAGGGAGGTATCAACCTGCGATGGTTTAAGGATGAACACCAACTATGGAATGCTTACTGCAATTCTTGGAACTCTTCCAAAATTGGAAAGAATATGAAGTCTTATGCTAGAAGAAGTGTCCCCAATTCTTTGAAGAGGGAGAAGCTAAACTTGAAAAGGGAGGTATCAGCCCTGCATAGATGGTTTAAGGTTGACCACCAACCAAAGGCATGCTCAACTACAACTCTGAATCTGGTATTACAGGCTGTGGCTTAGGCTCACTTGAACTTTTGTGTCTCTCGCTACAACTCTGAATCTGGTATGGTAGATTGTGGCTTAGGATTGCTTGATGTGGCTTTGAAGCTTTTATATGACCATCACTCCCAGCCCCCCTATTATATACAATGTGAAAAGATGGATAAAACTCAACTGCAATGCCTTTTAATATTCTAGAAGATATTTTGACATATGACTTAAATATATTGTTGGTTGTTGAAGCCCAGTGCCAAGAAGCAATCCATCTAAGATGAATCTTTATTCTTGCAGGAGTCTTGTTTTTTAAGCATCTATTTGAAGAATGAATGATTTTATGATAGTGCTTACATGGATGAAGATCAAAATAGTGATCTTTCATATGGCCAACTTGGTCACAATGTTGGCATTTAACATTTTTTTGTGTTTTTGTGGAAGAGTAGTAGAATCTGTAACATCTGAAGGTGAACTGTCATGAAGAAACCCAACACTAGGAAATTGAATGGACTTGGAATAGTCTAGGATATGAAAGGGCACATCCTTGTCATATCCATGACCAGTTGTGTGCTTGTTATGGACAAGCTCTTCCCAAGGTTTAATGATGGGTTTGGGAATTTTAAACTAAACTTTTTCATCTGCATGTAACTCTGTTGCTTCAATGGGCACTGGATCTTAATCAACTGCAACAATATTGACATGTTGCATTTGGGATTTTTTTTCAATGTTCTGAACAAAAACAGGTTCAAAATAATGACTAAGTTGTCGTAGCTCCTCTTGATGTATCTGAGATTCAAGTTGCAAAAAATCTATCTTTTCTTGTGCATCTTGTAGACATATTTGAATATTAGAAATAGTGTCCTTTCTGATATTAACAGTGCTTTGAATAGTAGATATAATTAAAGTTCTCAGTAACTCTAATAAATTGTCAATTTGATCCATTAAACTTTTATTTTTATTTTTTTTTGCAAATCCACCCTTCAACAATTAGAAAATAGTAATGAGGAAAATAAATATTGCCTTGAGGTCTCAACTCATATGCTATTTATTTTTCTAATCAAAACATAATCTTCCAATCACATTACTTATGTTTGGAGGCAACACTAGTTAATTCATTTTTCTTGAGCACAAAATTCAAGAATAATTTTCAAAATCATTGATATTTGGATATTCACTCTATCTTCTTGACTAAGAAAAATTCCTTGGTGACAAAAAATGAAATGTTAAACATATCTTGTCCAAAAGAAGTTCCCTAGAACTAAAAAATCTCTCAATTTTCTCAATACCAAATTCAAGCCACCAAATTGTTGAGCCCTGAAATTGTCTTCTCTTTTGCCAAACTTCACTTCATTTCATCATTCTTTTACCATTTCATAAACCTAAAAATAAATGAGAATGATTAAGATTTCTTAAAGGTTGCATACAATGATTAACTTATTGTACTTTTGTGATTTTTGTTGTCTTAATGATTTTTAAACAGTTTAGCTACAGAATATAGTCACTCTATAGCCAGTCAAGCTTTCTGTAGCTATTTTGGTGTTCAAGTATGTTACAGGTGTCATCTGGAGAAAAGGCACACATGGGTGGATTCCAAATCTTCCCTACATCATTCCTTCCCATCCACGAGGACTGAATCGATAGCTAGAGGTGTCTAAGCACGTAGTCAAAGAAAAGGTCAAAGAAGTGGTTTTCTACAAGGATTAGGACTCCTGATTTTCTTTACAGCAAATCACGAGTCCCAAAAGAGTTTTAATTTGATTTTAACTTCAAATCTACACCTGTACCTATTTTTTTCAATTTTAGTTATGAATTTGCATATAAATCAAGCTCTATAATACCGAGAAGGACAGTTGATACATATTTTATCATTACAGTGATACTCTGTTTTCAAATATTGAGTTAATAAAAAGGGGTTTTAGCCTTGATGTTGTTCTTAATACAATCTTGAGGAGTTAAAGTATTAATGCCGAATTGATAGCAGAGAGCCCCTGCTATTCGAGGAGGTTTTACATGTTTTCTAGATAAGTCATTTTCAATTCTGTTTTGTCATATTTCCCTACTTAGACTGCTTTTTGAAATCATAGTTTTTAGCACTATGTTTCATGTCATTTTCTTAGATAAAGGATCCTCATGATATTGCTGTTAGTCTCTTTCTCAAGCTCTTCCAATATATCTCTATTAAATGAATGGGATTTAATTGTAATATTCTGAGTTATTAGTATTTCATTTTCTGTCCTTTAGTTAAAAAGAAAATCCTCATTATACTACAGTTAGTCTCTTTCAAAAGCTTTTCCAATAAACCTCTAATTCACGAATGAGACTTACTTGTAATATTGTGAGTGATTGATTGTTTTGTTTCATAGAATATCCTTATCACATTATGATTAATCTCTTTCAAAAGCTCTTCCAATAAACCTATAACTCATGAATGAGATTTAGTTGTAATGTTATAAGTTATTTCAGCATTTCATAGGAGATCCTTACTACATTATAGTAATCTTTTTCTCAAGCTCTTCCAATAAACCTCTATCAAATGAATGAGATTTCACTGTAATGTTCTAAGTTACTATTTGTTTCAGCATTTCCTTTTATGCTTTAGGAGATCCTCCTTGCATTAGAATTAATCTTTTTCACAAGCTCTTCCAACAAATCTCTAACTAAATGAATCAAATTAAGTTGTAGTGTTTTAAGTTACTTTCCATTTCATGAATGATCATTTAGTAGTTGTAATATCCATGGATTAGGACTCTCTGTTTT
The DNA here is from genome assembly GCA_034641835.2 of Pinus albicaulis. Classification (NCBI taxonomy): domain Eukaryota; kingdom Viridiplantae; phylum Streptophyta; class Pinopsida; order Pinales; family Pinaceae; genus Pinus; species Pinus albicaulis. Next base: position 405,832,563 of record CM076573.1, read on the forward strand.
CACCATTTTCTAGTTAGGAACAGAACTTGCAAATCAACTCTGTTTTAATTCATTTATTAACATTTCCTTTTCTCCCTCTTGACATAGATTTAACTTCATATTTTTAGCATAGAGTAGCATACTAAGAATCAAACATAAAAACCCCAAAACATCAATAAAACACTAAAAACAACGAAGTAAGAAAAAGGGATACTTAGGCACATATAGTGCATTAAACTTCATCATTTTACTAACCCTGGTCGATAATTTATGCTATCAATTTAGAACAATAAATTGACTAAACATTTTGGCGCTGTTGCCGGGGAAGTGTAACTAGGTAACCTTTTTTCTTGCATCTCAAAAACAATGACATGCATAGAGAAAGAGATTCTAGGGGTAGATTTATAAGAGGCAAAAGCTTAATTCCCACAACTCCACTCACTCCACCAAGACCAAGAAGTATCACACCTCCAACTCAAACCTACATCCCATACTATATTGGTCATAGGCTTCTAGAAGTTTCAAGATCAGATATCCAATCAGGAAGATCTCCCACTTCATCCACTGAAGTAATTCTAGAGGAAGAAGATCCAAGGACTCCTATAGAAGGCATAACCTTTTTCACTTCCATAGGAGAATATATTCCAGCAGAAGAATTACAAATCCCTAGTGAAGAGGAAGAAGAGGAATATTTCTTCAATATACCCTTGATATAAGAACCAGTAGAACAACTAGTTCTCCAAACTGAACCCTATATCAGTTCGGAAGAATCTATCATGGCAGGAAGAGGTATAGAGGAGGAGAAGGGGAAGGAGAGGTCTTTAATGGAGAAAACACACTCTTTGGAGGAGGTAGAGGTGGAGGAGGAGATAGAGGAAGAGGTAGAGGTACAGAATAAGGTAGAGGAAGAGGAAATGCAAAAGGAGGAAGAGGTAGAAGGGAAACTGAAAAATCTTTTGGATTCCCTATAGTAGATGAAGAGACCAATGTAACTATGAAAAATATCTCACCCTCTGTTCTTCCAAAATTTCATGGACTAAAAAGTGAAGATCCTGAGACCTTCTTATTTGAATTTGAAGTTATATGTATAACCTATCATTACCTACAAGATGCTCAGAAACTTAAACTGTTCCCTTCAACATTGAAAGGAGCAGCATTAAAATGGTTTATGATTTTAATCACTAAGTCTATTAGGACATGGGATGATATGAGAAGAGAATTTTTAGAAAGGTATTTGGATTACTATATACCAATCAACCATAAGGAAGAAGTGTTCAAGATGATGCAAAAAGAGGATGAAAATCTAGAAGATTTACTTGAGAGATTTAATTATAACATTAAAAGGGAAAAAATGAAAAATTTAGATCAAGACACCTTGAAAGCTCTTTTATTGAAAACAGTTAGGGATGAATGGATAGATATCCTAAACATGATGGGGAAAGGATATATATCTCAACTTTCATTACCTGATATAGCAGAACTATGTATTAATCTCTCAAGAGGAAAATCTAAAATTCTAAAAGGACCAAGAGACCCTGCTCTTGCAAAGGCAAGCAAATCTGCAACTGGAATAGTAAGTAGGGCAGAAATAAAGAATATGCTTGATGAATTAAAAACGGAAATTCTAGGGAGTCTTAGTGAGAAAATAGACACCCTTAAGTTAAAAAACAAGAAAAAAGCCAAAATTGATGCCTTAGCAATCTTTTGTCCCAAATGTAGGAAGAAGCATGCCTTAAGAGAGTATCATTTGGATGCAAAAGTAATAGAGACTTGTGCAATTTGTTTAGAAAAGCATGAGACCAAGTATTGTCCTTCAATCCCTGGTCTTAAAGCTGTCTTTCAAGAAGAAACAACCACAAATTCCACATAATCTCTTAATTTTTTCTCTCTAAGACCTTGGCAGGGACCTCAAACGCAAGCGTTTAGTAATCAAATGTATAATCAACCCCCACCTAGTTGGAACTCTTGGCAGCAACCTTGGCCCAAATTTCAAAATCAATCTCAACCTTGGGCTCAAGGGCATAAAATCCTTATGGAAGGTTCTCCCGGTATTATCAATATCCACCATCTTATCCATCATATCCATCATATCCAAACTTTCCTCCTCAAAAAAATCCTCAACAGAATCCACAACATCAAAATCAAAATCAAAATCCACCACTTCCATTACCATTTCCTCAAAAAGAAAATCAATTACCTGCCCACACAATACCAAACCCCAACAATAAAAACCCTCAGAATACATATATGATAGAAGGTCAACCATTTCCAACCTATTTGATTACTCCTTTAGACCTTAATGATGTTCAACTTAGGTCTGGAAGAATACTTGAAAGAAAGAAACCTTTTGTAGTTATACAAGAACAAAACAATTCTGAGGAAGATTATCTTTGGTAAATAAAAGTTTTGAAGAAAACACATCTCTTCAAGACCAAAACATTGAAAAATAAAAACAGAAATAACCAATAATTTCAACTCCTATGTTAGAGCAGCCATCAACATCTACTACTGCACCTCCTTTTCCTGAAAGATTAAAAATTGATAGAGGTGTAGAGAAACAAATTATGATGCCTAACTATGAATCCCTAGATCAATTAAGAAATGTTTGTATCAAGATTCCATTATTACAGGCCATCAAGGAAATCCCAATTTTAGTAATGACAATAAAAGAGTTGAGTATGAAAAAACCAGGAAGAAGAATAAAAGAGATAAAGAAAATACAACTGGTAGGAAAAATAGCAGACATAATGATGGGAAAGATTGCCATTCAAAAATATCTAGATCCCGGAAATCCAGTTGTTAAGATACATATCAATGGAATTGAAATTCCAAACACACTTATTGATCTAGGAGCAAAAATCAATATCATGAGTAGGCAAATCATGGAAAAACTAAAACTTCCTAATCTTCTTTTTACACCCACACTACTACAATTAGCAGACAGATCTGTAAGCAAACCAGATGTGGTATTAGAATACATTCTAGTGTCCTTATATTCTTGGGAGTATCCTGTGGATTCCATGATCCTAACTCCTAAAAATGATCTAGGAGGAAAACCTATTATTTTAGGAAGACCTTGGTTAGCTACAGTTGATGCTTTCATTAGTTGTAGATCCGATGATATGTACATCTCTGATGGTAGTTCAACCAAGAAATTCACCTTGTATCCTCCAACAAGAACAATCACAGAATTAGATGATACTTAATGGATTGATGATGAAGAAGATATACAACCTCTCTTCACTATTTCAGAAATTAGTGAAGATAGTCAGATTCTGAATGCCTTAGAAAATCATGAATCTTCTTCAGAATGAAAACATGAAAAATTCCAAGAAGAATTCAATATTGAGTTTTTTTCATCAAGACAAATGTCTCTTTACTCCATGGAAGAATTTGGAAGCTCTACAATTGAGATATTTCCCGGAAAAACATTAAATATAAACAAAAACCTAGAAAAATTTCAACAAGAAAAGCTAATCAAAATATTACAGAGACATTCTTTTGCATATGCATGGGAGTACACTGATATGAAAGGGATCAACCCTAAGACTTGCACTCATCATATCTATATAGAGGAAAATTGTAAACCAATCAAACAGCCTCAGCGAAGGATGAATCCAAACCTTAGTGAGATTGTTAAAGAAGAGCTGCATAAATTGTTAAATGTCAAATTTATTTATCATATTTCAGATAGTCAGTGGGTTTCTCCTTTGGTGATTGTACCCAAGAAAAATGGTAAATGGAGGGTATGCATTGACTACTGAGAATTAAACAAAGCTACTCTTAAAGATCATTTTCATTTACCCTTCATAGATCAGGTGTTAGATACATTAGTAGGCAAAAAGTACTTTTCATTTTTGGATGGTTTCAATGGTTACAATCAAATTCAAGTTGCACTTGAGGATCAAGATAAAACCACATTTACCTGTCCTTGGGGTACCTATGCCTACCGAGTATTACCTTTTGGATTGTGCAATGCACCTGCAACATTCCAAAGCGCAGTATTGGGAATCTTTTCAGATCTAATACATGACTGTGTAGAAGTATACATGGATGAATTCATAGTCTATGGAGACACATTTGAAGAAGTCTTAGCAAACCTGGAAAAGTTATAAAAATATGTAAAGAAGAAAACCTTTCATTAAGTCATGAAAAATGTTTCATGATGTTCACTAAAGGGATTGTCTTAGGACATCATATTTCAGGAGATGGGATTAGAGTTGATGAGTTAAAAGTTGAAGTCATCTCCATATTATTAGTTCCAAGTTGTCAGAAATATGTTAGGAGTTTTCTAGGATTTATAGGATATTACAAAATATTTATAGAAAACTTCACGAGGATAGCATCTCCACTTTTCAAACTACTCACCAAGGACTGTGAATTCAATTGGAATCCTGACTGCCAGTTAGCATTTGAAACCCTGAAAACAAAAATCTCTGAAGCACATATTTTAAGGGGGCCTAACTGGAAATTATCTTTTCACATCTCGATAGATGCCTTAGATACGGCTTTAGGAGTTGTGTTGGGACAAAAAGACCTGATTCCTTATGCCATCTATTATACAAGTAAAAATTTGACTCCTTCAGAGTTGAATTATACTATAACTAAAAAAGAGTTCTTAGCTGTTGTTCATGCCATAAATAAATTCAAACATTATATAACAGGCTATGAAACCTTTGTTCACATAGATCACTCTGCAATTAGGTATTTAATGAATAAATCAATTGCTAATGGCAGAGTCACAAGATGGTTATTGCTTTTACAAGAATTTAACATCACCATTCTAGATAGGCCTAGAAAACAAAATACAGTGGTTGATTTCCTATCTAGACTCCAAAACATTAAAGACAATACTCCAGTTGAAGATAAATTCCCTGATGAATATCTCTTTACAATTACTACTCAAACTCCCTAGTTTGCTGATATTTCCAATTATCTAGTTTCAGGAAAATTTCGTTCAATTATGAATGCAAGAGACAAAAGAAAAATCATTTATGATAGTGCAAGATATTCATGGATTGCTAATGAGTTATACAAAACAGGTCCAGAATTTATTATCAGAAGATGTGTTCGAGAAGACGAGATGCCTGAGATTCTCAAGGCATGTCATGATGAACCTTGTGGTGGACACTTTGCTGATAAGAGGACAGCTTATAAGATCCTTCACCTAGGATTTATTGGCCATCCCTCTTTAGAGATGCTAAAGAGTATGTCAAAATATGTGACAGTTGCCAAAGGATAGGGAAACCTTCCCCTTCAGGTGAGATGCCATTGCAACCTCAGGTACATATTGAACCTTTTGAGAAATGGGCTTTGGATTTTGTAGGACCTATTAATCCTCCATCAAAAAAAAAGAAATATATATTAGTTTTCACTAATTATGTTACCAAATGGGTAGAGGCCAAGCCATTACTTCTTGCTACTGAAGCATCTGTAGTTAGTTTTCTTTTTGAGGATTTTTTTACTCATTTTGGTGTCCCAAGAGAAATTGTTACAGATCAAGGAGCTCAATTCACATAAAAAATGGTGGAGAAAATGGTAGAGAAGTACAAAATCAGACACAAGAAATCCACTCCCTACCATCCACAAGCAAATGGCCAAGTGGAATCTACCAATAAGGTGATTGAAGGGATCCTGACAAAGACTGTTCATTTACATAGAAGAGATTGGGCAGAAAGGCTTTCTGAAGCCTTATGGGCCTATAGAACTACATGGAGAAACACAACAGGACACACCCCTTATGAACTTGTTTATGGAAAACAAGTCTTATTTCCCATAGATTTTCACATCCAAACTTTCAAAATGGTAGTCCAGTTAGGGCTTGATTTGACAGAAGCACGGACTGGAGCAGATTAATGAATTGGATGAGATCAGACAAGATGCAGTCCAGAGAACAAGCATATTCCAACAGCAAAGGGCTAGATGGCATGAAAATTATATCAAAGAAAAGAAATTTAAAGAAGGTGACTGGGCACTCTTATTTGATTCAAAGTTCAATTATTTTCAAGGTGAATTTCAAACTCATTGGCTTGGGCCATATGAAATTGTGAAGATCTTTGAAAATGGAGCAATAAAATCAGGACAATAGATGAAGGAAAGGTAGCATTTCTTGTAAATGGACACAGACTGAAATTGTATCATAAGCCACTTTCAAAAGAATAATTTGTCAAGAAATTTCAAGATAACATTGATATGAAGTTAGTGAAAAAGAACTCTTCTTATTCACTAACTTAGTTGTATTTTTCTTCAATAATCTGAATAATATATATATATGAAAAAAAATAAAAAAAAATAAAAATAAAAATAAAAGTATAAATATGAAAACCAATCATTGATTGGCATGTTTATACAGAAAGTGTAGGGTGAAAATCAGAATTCTTCTGACACTTTATACTTTCAAATTGTTCTTGTTCTGCAACTAAATATCATAAAATCACAAATTTCAGATTCATTTTTCCTCCATACTTCATTTCATTCATATTTCATTCCATCTCATGTTTCAGTACATTCATATTCCATTCCATTTCACACTCATAATCCATCTCATTCCATTCCATACTCATGATCCATTTCATTCCATATCCATATTTCGTAATTTTTAACAGGTACATTCTGCAGCTGTCTATTCTGTAGCCAATCATGTTCTGCAGCCAATTTGACCCTGCAAGCCTACTTCAATACACAAAGGATGATATTCAAAGGAGATTATGGAGCTTAGAAGATCAACATTTTGCAAAATGAAGGACAAATACAACAAGCAACAAAATTAAAAGGGCTGAGTTAAACTGTGTGAAAGTATTTTGATAAGAAAAACATGAAAGATATAATATGGTTAAATCATATGTTTCCTAAATTTAATCTATCATTCGAATTGATCCTTGCCTATCATAAAAACTCCTCGACCAAAGCCCTTACCTTCCGCTCCATAACGATTTATCATTAATTGAATGATTAAACGGTCAAAAACTTAGATGTGACCTATTAGGTCACGTCCTTAGATCGTATCATTTATTGATGATTTTTGAAAATCATCATAAAATCTCTTCGTGGTATTTCATTTCATATCAAACTCTTAACCCGACCATTTTTCATCATTTACCATTACCTTCATCTGTATCCACTCACTGCCATTACATTATGTAGCCAGTTTCATCTGCAGAGAAGTCATTTTAAGGGGAAAAAAACCTTCTATAGCTACTCTTTCTTTAGGCACAGGATCAGAAACAGAGCAGTAGACCTAAGCCGAGGTATCAAGGAGAAATGGGGCTAATTGTGAGAACATAACCAATTGGGAGAAAATACTTAGAAGGATACCCTCAGGTTAAGGGGCTATTACAGCAAGTTGGGTGGCTAAACTTTGTGGAGAAGTTCAATGGATTCCAAAAAGAAATCATGAAACCATTTGCTAGGTCATTCGATGGATCAGAGGTAGAAATTGGGGATATTAAGTTCACCATCACAGAATCATTCATAGCTGAAGCCACAAAATTGCCAAGACAGGGAGAACGATGGTTTAAAAACGAGTACCATAATGAAACTTGGAAACAAATGCTAAAGAACCCAAGTATGGAAATTTCAGTGTTTAGAAAGGGTATTCCTAGTATAGCTCTGAAAAATAAATGGAGGAATATGTTTTTAATTTTACAAAAATTCATAACATGTGAGGGTATATTCGGCACCTTGTATGTCTATCATATCAGACTGATGATGAATTTCTTAGATGATGAAATAAATATACCTTTATTCCTGCTTAATAGTTTGAAAAGGATGGCCTCTAATGTTCAGAAAAGACTCCAATTCCTAAAAACTACTCTGCACCATCATGGCCTAATTAAAATATTGATTGAGTTCCATTTGAAGAAAGTAGGAGATAGCTGGGAATAATTTCTTCTAAGAAATCATTTTGAAGAACCAGAGGAAACACTATCTAGAGAAGAAACTGTAAGAAGAAGTAGGGGGGCAAAAAATTGATAAATTTGTTGAAAGCAAACTAGATAAATCAACACAGGAAGATAGTGAAGAAGTAATCTCTGAAAATTTGACAAAAATCAAGAGACAAATCAGGGTTAAAGAAAAGAAAAATTAACAAGTGAATGTGCTGAGGAGAAAAATGAAAATCCGACTAAGTTAAGGAGAAGCTCTAGGCTTAAAGGCATGATGAAAAAGACATGGATTAAGGAAACAAGAGTAATAAACATTGAAGAGGAAGAAAATCCAATCCAAACACCAGTTGATAGATCTCCTTTACACCAGTATGAAGAAGACCCTAACAGAGGAACCCCAGATATAGATCCAGCCCAACAACAGATTTATGACTATGTGGAATCACTAGAAAAAAGGACCTCAAAAAATAGAGAAAGATCTCTCAGTCCACAAGAACCTCCAATAGAAATTTTGAAAAGAGACAATTATGGATTGGAGATACTGAACAAACATATCAAGGATGAAAATGAAATCTTAAGAGAGTAGGTCAAATTGAAGAATGGCATGAACAATACTCTCTCTCAGCAAATGAAAACATTGTATAAAGCAAACAGGAAGCTAAAGAAGAGAAATAAGAAATTGAACAGGGCACTCATTGATCTTAGGTTCAAATTATTCATGAGGAAACCCAGAATGGTATTGACTACCAAAAGAATTAGAAAAAGGAGGTTGGATGTTCTTGCAGAGGTTTCAGTGCACACGGAATAAAGTTTTGATGAAATTGCATGAGGACATGCAAGAGTTTTGCAGTGGGGGTATGTTGAGCCTTGAAATTGTCTTCTCTTTTGCCAAACTTCACTTCATTTCACCATTCCTTTACCATTTCATAAACCTAAAAATCAATGAGAATGATTAAGATTGCTTAAAGGTTGCATACAATTATTAACTTATTGTACTTTTGTGATTTTTGTTGTCTTAATGATTTTTGAACAGTTTAGCTACAGAATACAGTCATTATGTAGCCAGTCAAGCGTTCCGTAGCTATTTTGGTGTTTAAGTATGTTACAGGTGTCATCTGGAGAAAAGGCACACAGGGTGGATTCCAAATCTTCCCTACATCATTCCTTCCCATCCGCGAGGATTGAATCGATAGCTGGAGGTGTATAAGCACGTGGTCAAAGAAAATGTCAAAGAAGTTGTTTTCTAGAAGGATTAGGACTCCTAATTTTCTTTACAGCAAATCACAAGTCCCAAAAGAGTTTTAATTTGATTTTAACTTCAAATATACACCTGTGCCTATTTTTGTTCAATGTTAGTTATGAATTTTCATATAAATCAAGCTCTGTAATACCGAGAAGGATAGTTGATACATATTTTATCATTATAGTGATACTCTGTTTTCAAATCTTGAGTTAATAAAAAGGGGCTTTAGCCTTGATGTTGTTCTGAATACAATCTTGAGGAGTTAAAGGATTAATGACGAATTGATAGTAGAGGGCCCCTGCTATTCGAGGAGGTTTTACATGTTTTCTAGATAAGTCATTTTCAATTCTGTTTTGTCATATTTCCCTACTTAGACTGCTTTTTGAAATAATAGTTTTTAGCATTATGTTTCATGTCATTTGCTTAGATAAAGGATCCTCGTGATATTGCAGTTAGTCTCTTTCTCAAGTTCTTCCAATATATCTCTATTAAATGAATGGGATTCAATTGTAATATTCTGAGTTATTAGTATTTCATTTTCTGTCATTTAGTTAAAAAGAATATCCTCATTATAATATAGTTAGTCTCTTTCAAAAGCTTTTCCAATAAACCTCTAATTCACGAATGAGACTTAGTTGTAATATTGTGAATTATTTATTGTTTTGTTTCATAGAATATCCTTATCACATTATGATTAATCTCTTTCAAAATCTCTTCCAATAAACCTTTAACTCATGAATGAGATTTAGTTGTAATGTTATAAGTTATTTCAGCATTTCATAGGAGATCCTTACTACATTATAGTAATCTTTTTCTCAAGCTCTTCCAATAAACCTCTATCAAATGAATGAGATTTCACTATAATTTTCTAAGTTACTATTTGTTTCAGCATTTCCTTTTATGCTTTAGGAGATCCTCATTGCATTAGAATTAATATTTTTCACAAGCTCTTCCAACAAATCTCTAACTAAATGAATCAGATTAAGTTGTAGTGTTTTGAGTTACTTTCCATTTCATGAATGATCATTTAGTAGCTATAATATCCATGGATTAGGACTCTCTGTTTTCATCATTTTCTAGTTAGGAACAGAACTTGCAAATCAACTATGTTTTAATTCATTTATTAACATTTCATTTTCTCCCTCTTGACATAGATTTAACTTCATATTTTTAGCATAGAGTAACATACTAGGAATCAAACATAAAAACCCCAAAACATCAATAAAACACTAAAAACAACAAAGTAAGAAAAAGGGATACTTAGGCACATATAGTGCATTATACTTCATTTACTAGCCCTGGTCGATAATTTATGCTATCAATTTAGAACACTAAATTGACTAAACACAAATATTTTTCAAATATAAAAGACACCATGTGAAATAAAATGCAAACCTTATGATTTAATATCTCCAAAGGTTAAAGACACAACTATGTATTCAAAATGTAGTGGGAACTGGTACCACCTGACCACAGTTATAATTATGAAATTGTTGTTACATTTTCCTATTCGCTTCCTTCGTTGTCACTTTCTTAGTTGGAGACTTCTCACGAGCTTTCTTCAATAAAGGCTCAAGTCTTTCATGGCTCTATCAAACCCCCAAAATATTGTTCAAATCTTCAAGGACACAATAGAGAAGTGGAAATTCCAAAACTTCCAAGAAATGTACGTAGTTACTGTAATAAAAATATCATGGGTGAAACAATTCGATGCCATTGAATAAATATTGGAGCACTCATTGCAAGTAACGAGCCTTGGATGCAGCATCTCCAAAACTTATGCTACAATCTTAATAAGAAGATATAGTACACATTTTCTTCTCATAAAAGTTTCCAAATTTCCTCGAGACAGACTGTTCATAAGACTATCAACATTTTTTCATGGCTTCTAGACAACACATTGTGGACTTGGAGTACAAATGTGCATAGGATAGCATCTGGTATGTCATATTTATTGAGTATGGATGGTCGAGAGAAGGGGTTGCCCACTTTAAGATACGTTACAATTTTGATTCCAAGAGGGGACATGGAAGAGGTAGACTTACATGACATCAACAAATTACAGAAGGTGAGAAGAAACTTTCGGTGATCATCCCAGAAATTACAGGATTCTGAGTGCTCCACAGTGGGACAAGGAATGTGAATATTTGCATCACATGAACACAATGACGATTGGATATTTTATGATGCCACTATCACATAGGTTCACTAGTGTCACCAAGAAGCAGATGGAAAATGTGTTTGCGCTTTCGAGGCTTCAATGATAAATACATGAAAATTTTGTAAACAAAAAAAACCAATCCAATAATTTCAATCAGGCAACTTTTTTCTTAGTTTCCACAAAAATTTTCTTGTTGTTCATATTTATAATTAGTAAATACTTTGCACATGATACTTCACCTCCTATTCATATAGTATATGTATCTCTTTCCAAAGGGAATATCTTCCAAACTTGATGGTAGCTAGTGTTTCTAATTCTAGGCACAATCCTCTAAGTTTTTTTCTTCATCAAAATAACAGTCACACTTCACCTGCCCTTCATTAAATGGGGAGGTGGAGACATGCTTGTCATTGCAGGAAATGAGCCAATCTAACCAACCATTCCGCTAGTTTTGATAAAGAATATGAACATAATTGACAAACTGATAATCACCAGATAAGTTAACATAATCAAAGCTTTTGTGATCATCTCGAGTCAATGTGCAAGGATATCAAGGCTTCCATGAAGCGGCCCCCAATTCCACTTGGTTCATCATTAAATTCATCCCTGGAGGGATTGAATCGTCATTTACAATTAAAAAATTAGAAATTAGAAGCCTGGATTCAATGACCATCGATATGATTTCCTTTCAGAAGCTTCAAGGCCACTGCAACCAGGTCTACAAACAAAACAAGGTTTCCCTTCACATTCTTGAAGATCGACTCAAAGAATAGGTAACGAGCCTCAAACAAAATAAAATCAGAGACTAAGGAGAGAAAATGGAAATATTACCAACATTGGAGACCTCGCTGACGGAAAGAGATGGAAGGGGGCATTTTTTTTATTTGATTTCCAGAACTATATGCAACAGAGACCATCGCTATTCTAGAAGAAACTTAAACTAGGACCTACAGTCCTGACACTCTAATAACATGTTAGAAAAACACATGGAGAATACAAAATATTAAAGATAATCATGAGATGATTTAATATTCACAATGACATACATTTATATACAAGTTTGGTGACCCTTGGCTTCATATTCCAAGTGGTATCTTGGACTCCCTTTGATCATTCAAATTCCACACGAACCTTTAGAGATTTGATGTCCAACATCTCTACCCCATACCCATGGTCATCACCCTAGTTCCATAGGCCCTAAATGAGCCTCCTTTATCATTTAAGGAACCCATGATTGTCCCAACCCCTGGAGGGAAATGAACCGCCATACCAAAAATGGGGTAATCACTACTATATCTTACATGTCATGCTCTTGTCATTTGAGACCTGAGCAATTAATAAAAGAAAAATCATAAAAGGAAAAAGGCATATAAAGAAGGGTGGAAAAATCAAGGTTGGGGCACCTTGTGTACCATGATTTCTCCATTCTACACATTATATACTTAGGTGTGGGCTTCCTATTTTCTAGCTACCCTTATGCCTCGATATGTGACACAAGGTTCCTCCTCTCATTCTCTATTCCATTTCACCTCTTTATCACATGCCACCACCATTTTAGGGATGTACCTTGGACATATTATCCCCTATAAAGGTATAAACCACCTAATAAGGTACCTAGCGAATCCCCTTTAGAGATTGGAGACATTAGCACATGCCAAAGGCCACTATGGAAGGGCATGCCATTATGAAATTTCCACTTTTTGTCCATGGTTTGTAAGCTCTTTCACCCAATTACTTTAATGACTTGTTGTATTGGAAGGCTAGGGGACGCATCAGATCTTATGCAAGATTGTAGATGATGTCCATTTGACTTTATTCTCCCTATGTGGGGTCCTAACCCTCTAAAGGGCTACATTGGCACATATAGGGTGTGTGTAGAGATCCATGGGCATCCACAGTAGTATAAAACACTCCATGGATCCCAAAATATGTTCAAATATTTCTAGAGATCCACCTTTTAGATGAGGAAGATGCATTTGGTACACTATGCCCAGTTGGCCCCACAGGTGCACCACACACTTGGCAGGTGTCCCAGGATTTTTAGGATGGCATATAAGCATCCATTACATCATCTGAGCCCTTATAGGTGGTCTACAGGCATCTTCAACTCATATGGGGACCCATGAGGTCATTGGTGTGCCCCCACACCCACTAGGAGCACCACAGGTTTATTGTTTGGAGAAAAAGGGGCCATCCCATTGTCCATAGCTTTTGAGGATCTTGTTCATGATTATGGAACTTATGGACCTCATCGGGCCTCTTGGAGGGCCCTACAACATGCATAGATTATTATTTGACCTCTTCAGAGGCTTATTATTTTATTTATGGGCTAGTCTGGTGGGCTTGTCACCAAAAGTTAGTTAATTTTCACATTATTTTATTTTTAGGGTGATATAAAATTATGCATGAATGTAATAGAATATAGATATAAAAATAAATACATAATTGCAGCAAAAACACAAATTAATTTCATTAATATCAAAGAGCTGAAATATGCTTACAAAAAGAATGGAAATAAACTAGCTTGGACGATTGTAGCTTATCTCTAAGAACATATGTGTTGGATACATGCATCTGAAATGTGTTACAATGAGGCTCAATGGCCTTTTTATTATTTAAAAACAAGGGAAAACCCTAAACAACCAAAACCATAACCCTAGGATATGGAACGCCAAGCATTTCTGCACCCCATTGGGATTAGTTGGCCAACCAACTTCTCGGGCTCGTAACTAGGTCATATTATCTCTGTTTGGCATGTATGATACCTTGTCGAAAATATCTCTCCGAGTACTATAGTATTTTCCACATGCCATTTCCTATGACTATGGGCATGTTGTAGACCTCAAAAAAACGTTGTTTAGGGGGTCAAAACTACTTCGGAATTTTAGGATCCGAAAAACTGCTAAAAATAGTAAATGCTTCTATAAATAAGGAAACTGATGAAACCAACTAGGAATCTAGGTGGAACAGGTGGTGGCCACCAATATCCACCTAGATCAATCCTCCCCCCTTAGGAAGCAATGGTCCCCATTACGTTTAGAGCCTCCATGAGGTGAGGAAATTTCTGTTGAATTGGTCCCTGGTGAACCACTTGCCCTGCTTTTACAACTCGATATAGTTGGATCCTCTATTGGAGGGTGTTATTGATTTGTGTGTACATGATTCGATCAGTTGTGGTATGTTCCATGCAGTTTAGGTTTTACTATGTGGTTGTGAGTTATTCTGCAATGTCATATGTGTCCAGTAATGGTGGAAATACTGGAGGCGGTCCACATTGAACATTGGGTGAAAACAAAGGAATGGTGGGATGGTGAGCTCGAAAGCATTGTCTCCTACAACCTTAGCGATGGTATATGGCCCATATCAAAGCGAGTGGAGCTTGCAGTGTGGTCCAACGAGGTGCTCCTTCTGCAAATGTAGCCAAACCTTGTCGGCCACCTAGCACTGTTGTGGTACCTGGTCTTAATCATGTCGCTACTTGTACTTAACATTAGCTCTATCTAATATGTCATGGACCTATTGGAGGGCATGCTGAATGCACTCAATGAATTGTTTTTCCCTGTCATATTTGGATTGGACATGAGAAGAATCGGCTTGAGTAGCTACAAATGGTATGGTGACATCAATGGGGCATAGTGGCTAGAATCCTAAGCCCACCTGAAAGGGGTTGTGGCCAGTTGAGCTATGAGAGCTTGAACATAGAGAAGGATTTGATCCCATGTTATAGGATGCTTCAAGTTGTACATGCGTAGAATGTGCATGATCATCCTGTTGACAGCCTCTATTTGGCCATCAGTTTCGAGGTGGAAAGTTGTGGACTTAGCGAGCTTGGTATACAACATCGACTAGAGACTTGACCAAAATGTACTTAGGAACCTACTGTCCTGATATGAGATAATGGACTGTGGGATACCAAAGTGCACCTACACTCATTCAAAGAAGATTTTAGTAGTGGTTTCTGTTGTTATACTCTTCTTTTAGGCCACCAGAATGGCTATCTTAGAGAATATGTCGAAAACCACGAAAACACAGTCATTTCCATGCTTAGTATAAGGAAGACCCGACATGTAATCCATGGAGATGGATTCCCAAGGTCGGCTAGGAGTAGGTTGAGGATTATATAGGCCTTGATTCTTCATGGTCGGCTTGGAAATGCTGTAGGTAGTGCCGGATATGATGTACTTCCCAACATCTTGTCGAAGGTTCGACCAATAAAAATACTTCTATGGTATTGTCATTGTTTTCTCAACCCCAAAATCTCTAGCGACCTAGCTATAGTGTGCTTCCCAAATAATCTTGGCATGTTCACTTGAAGGAACATAGAGTTGTCCCAAGTGGCATAAAAATGCATCCTAGAGGTGATAATTTGGAACTTATGTGCCTTCCAGGAGCGTCTAGTATGTTTTTTTGAATTCTGGATCACCCTTGTAAAGAGTTGGCCAACCTGAAGTCTCGTGCCCGCAAGAATTGAGCATAGTGGTCAATGCCATGACTAGAGGTCGGTTGAGTTATTCTGCAACATTTTTCGTGCTTCCCTTCTTGTACGTAAGGTTCATATGGAACTGTGAAACTATGTGGACCACTTCTGATGGTGATCATTCTGAAACTTTTCTTATGTCCATATGAACTGCATGGGTCAGTGGTCTGTGTGGATGATCGTCTCCTTCCCAAGAATGTAATGCTTCCATTATCGACAGGTATGCACAATGGAATACATCTCTTTTTCATAGGTGGGATACTTTTGAACTGTTTCTAAAACTGTCTGATTGTAGTATGCCAATGGATTCCCCTACTGAGTAATAACTACACCAATAGCATAGTCAGAGGCATTTTTCTCGATCTCAAATGGTTGTTGCAGGTATGGTAATGTGAGCATTGGTGCAGAGAAGAGTCAATGATTCAACTCAACAAATGAATTCTGTTTGGATTCAGACCAAAAGAACTTTTATTTCACCCCACCCCTGGTGACTTGACTCAAAGGCCAAGTGACATGATAGAAGCCTAACATGAACTTGCGGTAGAAGTTGGAAAGACCCAGAAAGTTTCATACATCTGTTAGAGACGTTGGGGCTCGCCAATACCAAATGATATGTATCTTGGCTAGGTCCACATGATCACCCCGCTCATCAATGATGTACTCCATAATTGAACATGGGTCATGCCAAAAGTGAATTTATCCAAATTGGCACACAACCTGTGTTGCCACAATGTTTGGAGGACCTATCGAATGTGGTGGAGGTGCTCTTCCCAACTCTAGCTAAAGATCAGGATGTAATCCAAACACACCATCACGAATGAGTTGGTGAAGGGTCGTACGATATCATCCATTAGTCTCATGAAGGTCACGGGGGAATTCGTCAACCCGAAAGGCATGACCAACCATTCGAAAAGGCCCTCCTTGGATTTAAAGGCAATCTTCGACACATTTGAGGGTTTGAATGGTACCTGGTGATAACCAGACTTCAAGTCAATCTTGCTAAAATATTTGGCCCATTAGGTCACCAATCCATGGAATTGGATACCTATTCCAAACAGTGATTTTTTTCAATGGCCGATAGTCAATATATAGTCTCCAGGTCCAATCCTTCTTTTGTACCAACACGGTTGGGCTCCCACAAGGTCATGAACTTGCCGTAATGTTCCCTTTCTGCAGTAGTTCTTGAATCTACCTCTTAATTTCATATTTATCCAGAACATAACATCGATAGATCGGTCCATTGGTTAGTGGCGTTCTCGGGGTCAGATTGATGGAGTTCTTGATTTGACAATGTAGAGGTACCCTCGCATGAGAGGTGAAGATGTCCTTGTACTCCTCCATGACCTTGTCCATATGTTTTTGTCATGCGGAGGGGCCCTGTCTAGAGTTCGTGGGCACAATATTCTTTTGGCCATGAGGGATAATCATAAGGTAGACAAATTTCCTGGTCTGGGAGATGCTCTTACCGCATTTCTTCGCAATTATCGAAGAGATGATGGTAGGCGATGCTATCTCTAGTATCTTGTAAAATTTATTTCCAAAATTAATAATAAAAGTGTGAGGCCTAGATTCATACATTGCATGTCGCTTCCAAAAGTATGGTTGGCCTAATAATACATCACAAACTTTGAGAGGATAAAAATCACACAGTACCTCATCTGTGAAGGGCTTGATGTTGTATGGGAGGTGACACTACTAGCTAACGTGGAGATCTCATCCTTAGTGAAGCCACCTGATGGTGTATGGTTGCAACTATGTTATGGTCGGTAGGCCTAGCCGCTTCACAACCTCTACTAAAATGAAGTTCTTTTGGTGCCCATTGTCAACAATGAACTATAGTGGAGAACCCTTCACCCACATCTATGAGTGGAAGGGGCGCTCCCCCTCCTCTATATCTTTGGGCTCATTCTTCTGGATCTTGGTGGTGGAAATGGTGGCATTGGGCTCTGCATCAATAATATGCTTCTCTTTTTCATTCCCCTTACTATGTTCTGACTCAGAGTCAGAGCATGCATCAGATTCAAAAGCCTTCAGCTCAGCCACTAGTGACTGCTTGGCTCCGCACTCACTCGTTTTGTGAGTGGAGCTCTTATGGAACTCACACGACTTTCCCATGTCCTTCTTTGTCTTTACTAGAATAGGGTCCCCTAGCTACGTTCTGATATAAATTTTGTAATAATTAGTTTAGCGCAGGGGCTTTGGGGCAAGTCAAAGTCCCAATGTACTGTAATGGGTCAATAGGTAGACCAAGAGTCTGAAAACCACGGTTTGCGGACCATAGGATAGCGCAAGCTAAGATGCTATAAATATATGGATATATTGAGTCTAGAGGATAAGCAAAAAGTGTGATTTATGATGGTTGCGAACTGTTGAGATTTGTTTTGGGTTGTATTTGGGTAAGGACTCCTATTGGTTGTGTGCACATAGATCCTTAGTCCTGCTATGTGTGGACCCCACTGGTTGTGTGCACGGGTTGGTAATTGAGTTTGTAAGTCATATTTGAATGTTAATGAATGAGAAGATTGTTTGGTAGTAACGGAAGTATCTTTGTGTTATGAGAATTGGTTGCATTTATGTTATTTTTGTGATTATATCGGTTGATGATTATTGATGCACACGTGGATGTGATGCTATAAGAAAAATCTAATTTCAAAGATCTAGTTATTGGTAGTTGCTTTACTTCTATTTACATGTTGTCTATCAGTTTATGAGCTTCGCATTCTGAAAGTATACTATTAACGGTTCTTTGATAGGGCTCCTTTTGCGCAAGTCTGACAGATCTGAAGAGGGCCACCTTGATTAACTTTCTCTCTCTCTCAGGGTGTAGAAACCTGGTTCTGGCACCCTCCCATACTACTTCGGGTGATAACTTGACCTGCGCAAGAAAATCATTGCCGAAAGGGCCAGTAGTATAAGGGTTTGTTGGAAAACCTTAAATCTGAACCTGGGTCAAGGCCCCTCAAGCCAACAAATGGTTTCGTTTCCAGGACCAAGAGAATTTTGAGAGAGATATTAGGTAATGCCACGAGGTCATTGGTGGCCTGAGAAGCCTGAGCTTGAATATTGGTTCAAAAAATAGATTTAGGAATTTCCCTAAAAGAGAATCAAAGTACAAGACTGACTGCTGAAGAGTGGAAGAACAAGTATATCTTTACATAGGTATATGAAATATTCTTCATAACTTTTGTGCACGAACTACAAGAGTGGCTAGAAAGGTTAGCGGAGTTCCAGACCTGTTGGAAAGATGATCAGGTTAAGCAGTGGACCCCTGAATTAATCCAACAGTGGGAGAAGTCTAATAACAAGATCACCCAGACTGTAGATCTCTGGGTGGATAGTGTTTTAGGAGGATTTATAACAGAATTCGTAGTTGATCAATTTGTATCTTATTCCGAAGATGAGCAAAGGTTCTTCAAAGGATTCTTAGGTAATTTCTTGAAAACATTGTCGCTACTAATTAAGATGCTATTATACGAAAAGGGTATTATGTGCAGTCATACTGGGTGAATGACCTCTGATCAGAGCGGAAGTACGACACAAAGTGGTAAATACTGCAGAGTCAATCGAGAAGGGGACATATCAGTATATAGTCCCTTAAGAGAGCTACCTACGCCCGCAGAAACTTGTCCCCTAGTTACACCACTATCGAATCCGGGTAAGGGCAAGAACTCTCCTACCCCACCACCACCGCCTGTAGATGATATGGACACACACATGAAGCTACCCACCTTTAAGGGTGTGGGGGATGAGGACATGGACCGATTTTGGTTCATGACAAATTCAGTATGGACTGCACAAAATGTTGTGGGCGATGTTGTAGAAAGAGTGCAACTATCATTAGCCTTTGAAGGAAGGGCCTTGGATTGGTTCATGGGATACGTTGGTCAGCATACAGATCCGTCAATACCAGAAATTAAGGACACCTTAAAACAACAATTTCGGAAGCCTAAGTCCTACACTTAACTTGTGATCGACTTGAAATATTTTAAACAGGGACCTACAGAGTCTGTATGGGAGGCTGATTAGTGGCTGAAGAAAGTTATCAAGGATGGATAATTTAAGTATGAGGATAAACAACACAAGGAATGGTTCATTTCCATGTTATTACCACACGTGCGTGGGCCTATGGGTCAGCAGACGATTGATACGCAAGAAAAGGCCCTGGAAATTTCCATGAAGCTAGAAGTTGCACCAAGGGATGATGCCCAATTTGGGGTGCAGCAGATTCAGGTCCAGTTAGAGGAAATGCACTTAGAAATACAAAATTTACGAAAAGAGTGGGAAAAGAAGCTAGCATATATATTTGGTGCATACGGTGCAGGGTGTCAAGCCACACTAAGGATCAGTGCCCTCTATTGTCAAACTACATGCAGGCTGGGGGGCCTGACCCATTACGCCCCAAATATTTTGTTGGACCAAGAAACCCAACATTATGATGCGCTGACTGTTGAGTAGCCGGATTGCATGATACAAACCACTGCCCCTGACTTGGTGCCTATGTCCGAGAATTGAAGCAACAATGGTGTATATTTTGCTCGTCTGTAGGACATGATGAGCACAACTGTCAGACATATGATTTAATGATAGATAGAGGAAACCTGTATAGGGTGCAAGCTAACCCTTCATCACCATTATCTCCCTCTGGACGAGGCTCCCCTACAAGAGGCCGAGGGGGGGAGGAGAGGTGGAAGCGCAGGTCGAGGAAGAGGACAACTGATATGCTATAATTACAGAGAAGTGGGACACTTCACAAGGGACTGCTCGAACCCTGCATGGAAATCTTGCAGATATTGCAGGCAGTTGTATCATGTGATCAAAGACTATCTTGTGCTAATAGTAAAGATGGAGGAGAAACAACAAACGTTGAAGCAAAATGTACAAAGGGTCAAGGTGGAACTGCGCGATGAGGGACCCAGTATTAACATAATTACGCGTAGTGGCATGGCCAAGGGAGGAGCTGAGGAAAAAGATACAGCTGAACCACTTATCAGAAAGGCCGCTGACAAAAACGAAATCCTGGACTTACAGAAGGAGAAATAAAAATTTTGTGAAGCTAGAAAAGAGTTTGTCAAAGACGAGGCATCTACCTCAAAGGCTCCAATGGATCTAAAAGCGGATGAAGGAGTTAAGCCGTTCCTGCAGGCATGTATGAAGTTACTACGCAACTAGAAGGCAGTAGAGAACCTTCAAGCATTGATAGACAGCTGCGTAGAAAAGGTTGCCCCACAAGTGGAAGTTAAAGATGTCAACAAACTTTATAAGCATAATAAAAGGTCTGGTCGGGAAATCTAGCTAATTGCACAGATTGGAGATTATGAAATGGATCAGGTCATCCTTGATTTAGGATCCAATGCAAATGTCCTGCCTAAATAGACTTGGAAGAGGATGGGAGAACCCAAGCTGGAATGGTCTACTATAAAACTATGCATGGCTAACCAACAAAATATCATACCGTTAGGAAGGCTATCAAAGATTATGGTAAATATCGCAGGAGTTAAGGTGTATGCATATTTTGAGGTGATTCAAACTGTAGATGGTGCGGACCCTTATCCTATGCTCTTAGGATTGGATTGGGCTATAGACATGGGAGGTATTATCAACTTGAAAATACAAAGCATGGTTTTTGTGAACGAGGGTACGCGAGTAATAGTCCCTCTAGATCCAGCGGAGGGTGAGCGGTATACAGAACCAATGCATGAAGGGGATGACGTTGATCATATTTACAAGCTAACTGCCTGGGATGATGATTGGATTAACCCTATGGATGATGGCATGCTCTATTGGGAGAAGGACAACGAATGTCTCTCTAACTCAGATGGTGAGATAGAAGTTGGTGGAATCGGTTGCATGACGTATTTGCACTATGATGCCTTAAGATCACAAAGAGATTCTGGTGTATCTCCTTAGAGGTAAGAAAGTTGCCCTATTTTGATGATTCTGTTAGTGTTAAGGATTTTCTTAGAGCATTCGAAGCAGACATTCCCAGAGAACGAAGGATGTGGGCGCTTGATTTAGCTATGTTCTCGACCCCTATGCGATGATGGGAAACTCATAAGGGGACTTTTTCAGGATTGGGAGTAATGTCATAGAATGATGATCCTATGATTTGAACCTTCGATCAACCTACCCATTGAAATTTTCTCTCACCGCGAAGACCCACACAAGCACTTGTTTGTATGGATGGAAGTATGGAGTGAAAGAAATTGGGATGAATGGGTCCACATGTTTATCCATGACTTGGGACCCATCCCCACCACATGGTATTTGGACCCAGAGCTACATCAGTGCACTTGCCACTGGGACACCATGAGAGAAGATTTTTTGGAGACATTCGGGTTGATAGACGGGACAGAGAAATTAGATGAAGTCCTACATGACATAGATGCTCTAGTATTCGATGAATCACTCCCTTGCATAGAGTATGGGGAACCAGATTGGGATGCACAGATGCAGTGTATTTCCAACTGTCAGAATTTATCAGTGGAGGATTGTGATGAGGACCCGCGAGATATCACTATCCCTAAATTAGAGGGAGAGTGCATAGTTGCTAGACCCCTATTACAGGCAGTCGATGTGACTAAACCTTTCAAATTAAAGGAATTCAATATTGTAACAGAAGAACAACCCAATATGGCTAGAATTGGGGATTATTTGGATGATGATACAGTTGGAAAGATTTCGGAACTGCTCATTGAATATCAGGATCTATTTCCCACAAAGTTTTCAGAGCTCAAAGGCATTGTAGGAGATCTGGGTGTCATGCGAATCACCTTAAAACCATGTGCGCTTCTTGTGAAGCAGCGACCCTACTGATTTAACCCTAAGTATAAGAAGAAAGTCAGAGAAGAAATCAATAAAATGGTAGCTATGGGTATCATCGAACCGGTAGAATAGTCATATTGAGTAAGCCCTATGGTGGTCCAAGAAAATAAAATTAAAGGGGAAATAAGAATCTGCATAGACCTACGCAAGTTGAATTATTCTTGCATAAATGATCCCTTCCCTACACCATTCTCTGATGAATTCTGGATAATGTGGGAGGTCAGGAATCATACTCATTCATTTATGGGTTTTCAGGATACCATCAAATAATAATAGCACCTGAAGATCGCAGCAAAACTACCTTTGCAATGGAATGGGGATCCTTTTAGTACACTGTCATGCCCTTTGGGCTCAAGAATTCCTCTGCCATATTTTTGCATGTGGTGGTAGCAGTGTCCAAGGAATTCATTCATAAGTTTCTAGAAGTATACTTTGACGATTGGACAGTGTTTGGGTTGGTAAAGAAGCATTTTTCGAACCTTCGCATGATGTTGGACGCCTATAGAAAGCACCAGATTTCACTAACCATTAAGAAGTGCATATTCTGTGTACCTTTCGGGATTTTGTTAGGGCACATGGTATGTCAACAATGATTTATGGTTGACCCAGCCAAGGTTGTAGTTATCATCAATTTATCAACCCCCACCACTGAGAAACAACTATGCTCCATCCTCGGGCACACTAGCTACTATAGGAAGTTTATTCAAGGGTACGCGCTGATCACGGAACCAATGGAGAAGCTACAAAAGAAGGATGTGTCTTCTTTCTGGGATGAGGGGTGTCAGAAGAGTTTTGAGCTACTCAAGGAAAATATGGTCACTGCGCCTATCCTCATATTTCCTGGTTGGGCGAAGGTATTTCATGTTGATGTGGATGCATCAGGGATTGCCCTAAGAGTTGTCCCCGCACAACCCGGGGAAGGGGACATTGACCAACCAGTTGCGTTTGCTAGCAGGAAACTTTCTAGTGCAGAGAATAACTACTCTAATACTAAATGCGAAGGATTGGTAATGGTGTATACCCTGCAGAAATACCGACACTATATACTAGGAGGGAACTTCAAGATGTCCATAGATCATTTAGCTTTGAAGTACCTAGTTAATAAGCCTATGTTGGGGGGGAAGATTTTTTCTATGGTTACTATTGTTTCAGGAATACGATTTTGAAATAATTTTGAAGCCCAAGAGACTGAATGTTGGACCGGACCACTTGTCCCAAATCGAGAATGGTGAAGAGCCAATTAACCTAGAAGAAGGGTTACCTTATGCGTAACTTTTTTCTATTAAGGTGTTTGACGAGCACTTTGCATACATTATTCATTTTTTAACTACGATGATAGCACCTACAGACTACTCGGTATAATAGAAAAAAATAATCGGTAACCCGCACAACTAATTTTACCATCATTGCAGGCCAATTATACAAGCTGGGAGTTGATGAGGTACTGCAAAGATATGTACTGGAGCATGAAAGACAAGACATTTAAGGGGAAGCCCACGGAGGAGTAGTGGGAGTTAACTATGCAAGAAAATCAACTGTGCAGAAGGTATTAAGAGATGGGTTGTGGTGGCCCACACTGCATAGCGACTCCTACGCATTTTGTAGAACCTGCAACGTGTGCCAATAGATAGGAATATCTTCGCGTAGGGATGAGATGCCCTTGCAGCCACAGATGGCCCTACAGGCATTTGATAAGTGGGTTATATACTTTTTCGGACCCATAAACCCACCAAGAAAGAGGACAGGTGCCCGATACAACATTACCGCAATTGATTCTGTAACTAGATGGGCGGAAGCACAAGCTGTGAAGGATTGAACTGCGGATATCGTTGCGCACTTTATTTTTTAGCACATTTTAACTAGGTTTCGTTGTCCAAAGATATTGATGAGAAATAGAGGTACACATTTCATTAATGAAACGATTCAAACTTTGACTGAAGAATTCTGGATCCACCATGCGAAGAGTACCCCGTATCACCCACCGGCAAATGGAACGGTGGAAGAATTTGATAAAATTTTGGAACAGCTGCTTACCAAGGTCTGTAATGTTGATCGAAACAACTGGGACGCTCACAACCCTTCAGTACTCTGGGCCTATCGGACCACGTGCAAGAAATTGACTAGGAAAACGCCTTTTTGGTTTGTTTATGGGAAGGAGGCCATTATGCCCATGGAGTACACCGTCCCTAGCATGTGCATCGCGACTTTTACAAACATGGTAGAACCAAAAATCATGGAGGAACTCTTAGCGCAGCTGGTTACCTCGAAAGAGGATCCGCTCATTGCTAACTTTCATCAGCAAGTTCAGAAGAACCGGGAAAAAGCCTAGCATGATAGACACATCTGACAGAAGTTTTTTAAGGAATATGAGCTAGTATTACTATATGACAGCTAGTTTGCACACCACCCAAGAAATTTTCTACAACATTGGTTGGTTCCTTATGTTGTAACAAAAATTACAGATGGTGGTGCAATTAGATTGACTACGCTGTGTAGAGACCCCCTCTCAGGGTACATTAATGACAGCCATCTAAAACCATATAGGGCCAACCCGGCGACTACCAAATAACTATATGGTCGGAGTAGCTATATAAGGATGGTTGCGCACACACAAAGGGAAGAACGAAGGGGGGTCTGACATGCACGCAAGGGTCATCCACAGGTAAGGAGGCATGGAAGGGTGTGATGGGAGTGCAAGGTTAGCGTGCAGCTACGAAAACTAGCCGTTGGAATAGTAAAACTGGGTAAAAAGCCGATTTTACCATTGAATGGAGTGGGCATGTGGCAAATAATGTGGCAATTTGGGAGGTATTTTTTACTGTTTATTTTATGGTAAGTTACAACTAAGTTTCATCCGACCGTTTTTACTCATTAGAAGCTATAAAAGGAGGGGTGCAGATCAGAATTGGGTTCTTTTCTTTCCGAAACTTTTGCGCCCTGTGATTTCCAATGAAATCTGTACTTTGTGTAATATTTCCAGTTGCATGTCTTGAAGCGCTACCCCCTCCGATATCAACAACCCTGAGTTCATCTTCCGAGAAAGAATGACTACTTCCAACCCCTCTGAGTCAATGCATGCCATGGCCTCTGCCGAGATGGCATCCAACGAAGTATAGGAAGTAACTCCCAAAGTTGAGGAGGTCGTTTCCACGCCAACCAAGGGGAAGAAGATGGGAAAGGAGAAGAAAAGGGAAAAATATCAGGATTACGAAAAGGGGAGAACTGAAAATTGGGCTATGGTGAAGCTACACACGTCCCTTCGGATTGCGCAAACCCCTCAGAGGGTGTCTAAGGAATGCTCTCCTAACCCTACGAAGCACCCTCTAACTACTCAGGAAGATGCTCTACTAGTGGCCCCGCTGACTTGGCTACCACCTTATGTTCGAGAAAGGAGATATATGGTGCTCATGCCCAATAAAATTGATGTTGTTGGCAACTATCTACAAATGTTGCTGATTCCAGTTGAAGCTCCCCTAATTGGAGATATGTTTGGAGGTCTCCCCTCCATTAAGTTCGATGATCACAGCCTTGCCAACATTGAGGCCTTCCCAGAATTAGCACCTGAGTTATATCTTGAGAGGGTATTGTATGATACTATGCTGAAGGTGGAGCCAATGTTGTGGGCACGTGGGTTAGTAGGTTCGGGGATATTGAACTTGCTGAGGATACCCCACTTTGGCCGCTACAATATCACCAACCTGGTTGTGCGACAGCTGTTGGCACTGGTCCATTTTGGAATTTTGTGGATCCAAGGACGCATTTCAATTGACGCTGCTTAATTCACCGAATTACTGGTCTCCCTATGCAAGGGCCAAATCCCATGGAGTGCTTCGGGAAGAAGTATGAGTAGAATATTGCCGACAAAGTATGGAAGGACTATCACATAGAACGTAACCAAAGGAAATTCCTGGTAGGAACCATCGCTGACTTAGGAGTGTGCATGGGTACCTTGCTACTGGCATGCAAGATGAGGCACAAGTGCCAGGCAACGGTTGTCCCCACCTATGTAATTCAGCTCGCTGGCAGCTGCAAAAAAGGGGTCTGCTATAACTCGTCACAATTCCTTTGCACTAAATTTTTGGAAAATGTCCACGAGGCACAAGACGACGAGAAGTCATTATGTTACTCTTGGCTGCTGCTGCTAATTGCCTTGGTGGCATGGGAAGCCCCTGAAGGAGCAGTCCCCCCCGAGCTCTAACCAGATATGTGTGTGGGGGCATGATATGTGAACCTGTGGGATTCAAAAGATGCAAAACATGTTGAAGAAAACAAGGTGTTTTGGCTCATGTTTGACAGAGCGCTAGCAAAAAAAATTCATTCCCGGTTGCGCCTGTCCCCTACAGTGTATGATAAATATAAGGGCATCACGGCATTTCAGGTTGCGATGCACAATGTGAAGATTTGGGGCCTCAAGGATCTAGCTTAGATGTCGCTCCCATACATGGTCATAAATGAGGAAATTGATCAGCTCATTGCCACTTGGCTGCCACAATGGAGGTTGGGATTCAAGTCTGTTGGCCCTGTCACTGCAAGTACTACTAGTACAAGCGCAGCTCCAAAAGAAACCACCCCAGCTGATATTGCCAAGGAGTCGGAAGTGCGCGTGACGAAAGGCGCCACCATGACAAATTTCCCAACAGACACGACCAAGGGTGTGGAGCATGAATTGGAGCAGGATATGGAGACTGAAGAACTTGATGGATAGAGCGCAAGGTCCACGTGTGGCAAAAAATGGGAAACTGAACCCCTCAAGGGTGGGAAAAAGAAACGTTGGGCTACTAAGCCCGGTAAGGGGATAGAGGTCACCTTGACTGAGGAATATTTAGAAAAAAATTTGGATGTTGTCACTATCGCTTCGGTGGATAGGTGGGTTACCCTGGAAGAGCAACAGAAGGCTGTAGACACAGCATTACAATCTGAGCTACACGCCCTCCAACTAAAGGTCGATACCCTATAAGCGATCATGGCTCAAGAGAGGCAGCATCAATCGAGCCTTCCCACTACAAGCACAGAATTGATCTCCACGACTGAAATCCGACCTTGACCCTGCTAGGAACAGTGTTCACTCTGATTCCACCCAGCTTATGTGAGCAAGTCCATACTTGCGTTGAAGTTCATCTCGACTTGGCCCGACTCAAGGGAGAGAAATTGTACACTCTCCATACATCCCTCTCCGAGGAGATCCAGCATAGAGACAAGCGGGCACAGTAGCAGCTGAGTGAGGTGGAATAGACCATCGCGAATAAGACTACTGAGGCTACCCAAGCACAGGCCACATGCATCAGTGTCGTTGCGCAGCAGAAAAACTTAGAACATCTGATCAACAGACTTTGCAAAGATGTGTCAGAGGTCATTCAGGTCTTCGCCGCCCCATAAGCCAAGATCGAAGGATTAGTAGTAGCTCTAAAAGCCTCTTAGACCGAAATGCATAATGTTAAAAAAGAGTTGGAGCAATAGATCGTTGTGCTGCAGGCTAAGTTGCAGCCTAAGAACCCTCTCGAGGTGCGTGCCCAAAGGACTATGTTAGTCATAGAAGTTACAAAGACCATTAAAGCGTAGATTTCCCAAGGCACTGAATTGTTTGAAAAAACTACGAACCTATGGTCTACAGTGCAATGTGATCCTCTTTTGCATGAATTTACTCAAGAGCTGCGCAAGAAGGAATAAGAATTTGAACAAATGGAGGCTATGATGCCCACGCTTATTCCATCACAATGCTTGGCACGTCTACAGGCAAGCCACATGCTCAAGGATGAAATTGAGGGGCTCCGCCACAAGAAGCAGGTCCTTGGTGACCACCTCAATCCATGGGCATATGAAGCCCTCAATTTGTCATAGGATTTGGATGTAGCAGTCAAGCAGTTGAATCACATCTTGGAAAGTGTTACCACCACCACCAAAGGCCCAACTTCACAAAAGTTGGTTGACATTGCACAGAATGTTGCTGCACATATAACAGGTGTTTTTCCCCCTCTGGTCGTCGCCATCAAGAAACTCCAGGAGAAGATGCAGACCCCACAGTCACTATGACTCGGAACAAATCACAAGATTGTGTTGGGGGCATGTTGGAACGGGGTCCCCTAGCTACATTTTGATATAAATTTTGTAATAATTAGTCTAGCGCAGGGGATTTGGGGCAGGTCAAAGTCCCCAATGTATTTTAATGGGTCAAAGGATGGACCAAGAGTCCAAAAACCACAGTTTGTGGACCATAGGATAGCGCAGTCTAATATGTTATAAATATATGGATAGATTGAGTCTAGAAGATAAGAAAAAAGTGTGATTTATGATGGTTGCGAACTGTTGAGATCTGTTTTGGGTTGTATTTGGGTAAGGACTCATGTTGGTTGTGTGTGCGGAGATCCTCAATACTATTGTGTGTGGCCATGCTGGCTGTGTGCGCAGGTTGGTAATTGAGTCTATATTCAGATTTGAATGTTAATGAATGAGAAGACTGTTTGGTAGTAACGGAAGTATCTATGTGTTATGAGCATTGGTTGCGTTTATGTTATTTCTGTGATTATATCGGTTAATGATTATTGATGCGCACGTGGATGTGATGCTATAAGAAAAGGCTAATTGTATAGATCTGGTTATTGGTAGTTTCTTTACTTCTTTTTACATGTTGTCTGTCGATTTATGAGCTTTGCATTCTGCAAGTATACTATTAAGGGTTCTGTGATAGGGCTCCTTCTGCGCAAGTTTGATAGATTTGAAAAGGGTCTCCTTGATTAACTTTCTCTCTCTCTCAGTATGTAGAAACCTGGTTCTAGCACCCTCCCATACTACTTCGGGTGAGACCTTGGCCTGCGTAAGCAGGTCATTGCCCAAAGGGCCAATAATATAGGGGTTTGTTGGTAAACCTTAAATATGAACCTGGTTCAAGACCCCTCAAGCCAACATTCTTCATGGAATTTTTATTTTCTTGCGGCTTGAAGGGGTTTTCCTGGATTTCACCACCTTAGCTTTGTCCTTTGTTCTGCAGTTTCGGGGTGCATTTCCCTTTCTTCAGATTCACAGATCCAAAGTATCAATTATTCTATTTAAAAATTTTCTCAATATTGACCACATTTTAATAGGTGGCACTGAGCGAGGATATGTCTAGGAACTCCATTTCATCCTAGATGTACTTATGCAAGCATTCATTGTACTTGTGTACCAAATTCTGCTTGGAATCCTTGATACCCACCTTCGTACGAAGGGCATGAAAACCATTTGCGAACTCTGACACATCTTGCTCCCTTCCCTGCAGCAGCATGGTCCACTTTATGTATTTATCTTCATAGCTACCAACAGAGTAATATTTCTCCTTGATGGCATCTCGAAAATAATTCCAAGTGGGTCCGGCTGAAATCAGTGAGGGTTCCCCCTCATACTTTTTCTCACAGTAGGTTTCCCACCAGTCCTTGGCATGGGGGGGTGGATTTCATGAGTAAAGTAATATTTTCCCGATTGGTCATGAACTGAAAAATATCCTTCCAACATATTTAACCATTTATCTACGGCATACGCATCTATCTAGCCTTCAAATATGGGAATGTAAAAGTTAACTTGTACCTTAGAAGGAGTGTCTCCTCAAGAGTGGTTGTCAGATGAAGATTAGTCGTCAAAGGATCTAAGAAAATTTATCCATCATCGCGTTCCTTTGTTTCTCGAGGGCCTCCTCAATCAATATTTTGAAAGGTTCTCCAACTCCCTCATATTTCTTTTCTTCTGCCATGGGAGGCCATCAGGGTTTGTGTTGTGCAGGTAAATCCCCTATGAGTATAGAGGCGATCCATATAGCCCTAGAGTGGTTCTAGCAACTAAGGAACATGCTAATCCTTCAGACTCCTAGTTTATGAATGAAACTAATTTGGGATAGATAACCTACCTTTGCTCCAATGCTCTTATCATAACTTGTGGCAGTGATCTCTTGATCTTCATCTTCACACGTCGCGGTCCCCTAGCGGTAATATCTGTGTACCTGCACAAGGATCAAAGAATGATGACAGCATATGAAAACATATTTTCATTCATAAATATTTGATTGGTCAAGGATAATAAAACTTATTGCATAGGATTAAACATATCAAACACAAAACGGGAACCAAAAAACCAGTCATGTATTAATAAGTAGAGAGAAGAAGTTTATAACCAAAAATCCTTGATGTTGTAGTCTCCTTCGACAGGTCCAATCAAACGCGTCTGAAGCATTCGTAAGGGATTAGACTTGGCGAAGCAATGTATCTAGGCTCTCTCTCGACAATGGATTCCTCTCTACTTTACTCTCATAATAGCTATAGTAAGGACTGTTCATCTAGCTGCAACTGTTTGAGAAGGATGTATTTATAGGAGAGGAGGAGGTGGTTTTGGATCCCTCATAAGGTGGAAGGGAGGCCTTATCCTTTGGGGAGTTTCTCAATGTAGGAGAAAAGAAGCCAAAGGAAGGACTTCAACATTATTCAGTCAAACAAACCATGATGACTCCGCTCATGAAGTGGTTCAGAATGGAAACTTCACTTATATTTTTTTTTTATTTCCCAAAACAGCTCGGTGCGGGTAGTCCACTGAGACATAGTGCCAATGGGCGCAAGGCCTAGTGTTAATTTCTCTATGGGCGCGAGGCCATAATTTCCTTCCAGCACTGACCCAAAATCATATGTTTTTGAGAGCCTGTTCCAGGAATAGTCAACAGATAAAATTCTCTTCTCATGGAAAGGGATGCAATGACACGTTTTGCAAGGTATGAAAATACACAGAAGTCACTGAAATGGTCCTCCAATGTTCGGGATGGCGATTGCAAGGACAGTGATAAAATATTGTGTAATAGATGCCCCCTAAAGCATGAGGTCCAAGAGATAGGTAGGAGTGAAATGCTTTATGAGAATGTGTTCAAACGAAACATCGCCGTCAGAAGACCTGCAAGTAAAAGTACAACTGATATCTCTGATACATGAATATGTGGCATGGGCGCAGCCATCCATAAAATAGAACATCTAAAAATAAGATCCAAGGTATGAACACAGCCATCTAGCAAGAAGGATCCAAAAATAGACTCAGGTATGTTCGCAGCCATCCAATCAAAAGAGTCATGCATATAGTCATAATAAACCAAACATATCACAACCTAGATTTTATCAGACAAAACTCAGGGTCTTGCACTCCATCTCAACCTGAACATGTACAAATTCAAGCATGCAAATAAGTGATTTGAAGTCGAAGATGCAAGTAAGTCACCTGATTACCATCCAATTATGAAAGTTGTTAACATGCATGAGAGAAACCACCAATAATGACAATGTCTCTCAAGGTACAACTATTACAATCCACGGAATGTGAACAGTAATATGGCATCAAAACCCATGGAATCAATCGATCGAAGGCCAATGATGAGGACCTGTCATCGAATGCGAAGAAATTTCCATTGAGGCATGCAAGCTCCAAGGTACCAGAAGGGAGTCTCTAGATCATCTTCCTGGATATTGAGATGAAGTCGACAGGAAGTGACATGGCTGAAGGAGGGCCATAATGTTTCCCACATCATTGACACAAGACAGAGGAACAAGATGATAGTGAATCAGGACCAAAAATAGGATCAGAGGTTGAAAACTATAAAATGAAGCTTCTCTTGAACATATTGATGGCACGACTCTGGAATTTGGCAATATTTGACATCAAGGGATCTGAGGTCATGATGAAGTGGCAAAGAGTGGATGAGAGGTCAAAACAGATTACCCAAACTCATGGAGGAAAAAATGATGAAATGAGATATCCCCAACCCGACACAAATGCAGATGAGTGCCATGTTCAAGAGCGACATACTATTGACACGACTGAAAACTAGTTCCATTTTCCCCCACCATTGTTGGCGAGTACCCCAATTATTTTTGGAAGAAAGCTTGAAGGGGATAACATTTTCTTGTCATATAAGTTTTTCCTTCGGACAAATTCATCCTAGTACATTTTACGAGCCCTAGGAAAGAAGAACTCGATTACGTCATGATGACGATTTTCGATGTCATGTAGGTTTAACGAGTCTGAAAAAGGAAGAAATCAGTGTCTTTTCATGTCTAGAGATTTTGAAAAGAATCAGAAAAGAAAACTCCAGCAGGTCCCTTTTCGTAGGTAGTCTCATAGATCCGAAAAGCTAGAAAACTATGTTTGAGAGAACCTCTCAGTCACGATAGGCTAAGTTATTCCTTTTTCGTAAATAATTTATCCCAGCCCGAAAAGGGGGGTAAACGTATACTTGGTATATATCGTTTCGAAACCTTTAACGAGTTCAAAACGACAAGATTCTCGAAAATATTTTTATTTTTCGAGAGTCAAAAAAGAGTTGAAAGATGACTCCAAGGGGTGACTTTTTCGTGCTTTTACCGAGCTCAAAAAAGTATAAAATACAACTCGTCACTTCATCGTTGTTACTTTGAGGACCTATTGTTGCACAAGAAACACACCTAAAACCCATTTTTCGAGATAAAACAGCAAAATAATTGAAAATTATGCTAAAAAACCTAATTAGGGTTCTGAAAATTTTATAAAATGCAAAAAATAGTAAAAACAAATTACTTTTCACTTTTACCTCTTGTGAGCAGTGTTTACCTTTTTTCACTGTAATTTTGTGGAGCTGATAGTGGACAATTCAGAAGGCCAATCGCAAATCCATCTTTTCCAGGTAAGAGCTCATATCCTTGCCTGCATTTTGATATAATTTTCATTGCCTGTAACCCATTTTTTAGATCTACAGAGGGGTTTTTTTTCAAATTAGGGCGCGGGTTTAGGGCACAGTCTCATGCCAACCTGCCTTGAATCCAAACGGGGGCGTGCCAACCACGGCCAAAAATTTTAGCTCAGAATTCAACTAATTATCCCATTTTAAACACTCAAATAGAAAATAATTTGGCTAATGACAACCACATTGATGTTTTTACAGGTGTGAAAGAGAAAAATGGTGATAGAATGGAAGGAAAGAGAACATAGTGGAGAAGATGAGCAAGCCTTGGGCAATGTAAGATGCATGGAAGTTCTCATGGACTGCAAGCTCAAACAATTCTTCATGGAACCATGTCTCTAAGCTCAACTGGAGCTATTACAGTACCTGGTCCGTGTATGGGACATTGATCTCGAGAAAGATTCATAATCCATGATCAGGAACTAGATATTGAGGTCTTGGATGTTTACTTCATAACTAGATTGTCACAGAGGGGGGCAGTACTAATCCTGAGAGGTACCCGGCCCACAATGGAAAACATGAGCATGGTCATCGACAAAGTGTGTCGAGGGGCAAGGAAAGGCCCCAAAAGTGGAAAGGTGGATATCCAAACCATTCCTGATTTGGCACTAAAAGCAGTGCTGCACACCATCACGCAAGTTGTAGGATCTCAGGCTCCGCATGAGGCCACAAAAAAATAGTTGCTTCTTATAGTAGATTGTATGGCACCAACTCTCTACAACTGGGAAGAGGTGGTAACGATCACTATGAAACACCAATTGAAAAAATATAAGAATGGGAAGCTGAAAAATTTCGGCTACGGGTCCATCTTGGTACCATTCATCTTGGAACGGTTACCAATTTTCAAATGTCAGGAAGTGATATTCCCTACACCACTAGCCTATGAGCCATGGATGGTCCATTGCGCAGCTTTGATGCCAAGATCAGGAGGCATTGAACATATGTCCTAGAGACCAAAGTTCTTTGAGTGGCTCTGATGACAACTGATTATCGTGCAGGACTGGCCCTATATTGGCACAGACTTTACAGGTGATCTGGATCTACCACTCCCAGTAGGAGATGATTGGGATGAAGTGTTGGGAAAGACTCATTTTTTATTTTGATGAGTATTATGATTTTTTTTATTATATATGTTTTGATGTTAATCCATGTATTTGCAGATGTTGGTCCAGCAAGACCTACAGGAATGTCTCCAATAGCACGAAAATTCCTCATGATTTTTATGTGGCCCCTCATGGCGAGGGAAGCGAGGAGGAGGAAATCATACGAAACCTGGAGGGAATCTCCAGTGGAATCCCTGACTATGCGAGATTTGATGATGTTCCTCACGCATACCAGAGACACACTGTAGGGGTGTCGAACCATGTTCACCGCTTATTGAGGCGGTTTGTGCGGGCAGTGACATGCTATCATGAGCATAATGCCGACTAGAAACCTAAGCTTTTATTTCTGCATATTTTTTGAGATACATGATGTCTCAGGATGTAAGCAAAACATACATATTTTTTAAACTTATGATTCACATGGATGAAAAAACTTGATATATATATATATATATATATATATATATATATATATATATATATATATATATATATATATATATATATATATATATATATATATA
This sequence comes from Pinus albicaulis, assembly GCA_034641835.2. NCBI lineage: Eukaryota > Viridiplantae > Streptophyta > Pinopsida > Pinales > Pinaceae > Pinus > Pinus albicaulis. The sequence goes on from CM076573.1 coordinate 405,867,469, forward strand.
TATATATATATATATATATATATATATATATATATATATATATATAGATATGCCTATTTTCCTGTATGAATCTTATCATGCGATGATGATGTTTTACAAATTACACAAATGTCTATCTAATACAATATTGGCTACTATATCAATTAACGCATTCATTCGTCTAGGAATATGTTGATATGTGATGTAATAAAAATTTCGTTCTAATAAATGAATGCGCAAGTACAACCTTAAGATTTGAGGATTTCTAATAGAATAATTCCCATTAAGCTGAAGAACAACATGCTGAGAGTCTAGGTTAACAATCAATGCACAAATGTGGAGAGCAATGGCCTCAGTTAAGAGTTCAATGACAACACTATATTGAGTGACATTGTTTGCGGTTCATCTTAGACAAATACCTTGAAGCTCTATCAACTCACCATTAGGATTATAAATCACCAAGGCTGCCGAAGACAGATTCCGAGTACTACGGGAGGCACCATTCGTGAAACTGACATAAGGATTAATAGACATATTCACAATAAGCAATGATACAATAAGGAGGAAAACTGCTCAAAAGGCACACCAAGCCAAAATTGTACAAAAATGAAAAAACACCTATGTACAAAAGAAACATGCATGAAAGACTCATGCATAGTAATTTTTGAGATACGGCCCATTTCTGGGCTGATCCAGAGGATAACCTTCATAATCAATTAGCTCATGAGCCTCGTTCTATAAAATGCGCTTAACAATATAGGGCCCATTCCACATGGGTTGGAATTTGCCTTCCCCTAGCTTATCGTGGGCTTGGTCGTAAAGGAGGACGAGGTCCCCTTATATAAAGGAACGAGGGGAAACCATCTAGTCAAAATGAGCTTTGACCCACTTTTTTTGTGCTTCTATGACAAGAGCAGCAAAGCAGCGAGTTTAATCAAGCCTCTCTAAATATATAAGATGCTCTTATTTTGGTGAAGTATTAGGCAGCAATTCAACAACTATCTTGAGAGAATGTATTTCACATTCAATCAGAAGGGTAGCTTCCATACCATAGGCAAGTTGGAATGGAGTGAATCCAGTCACATTTTTCACTGAGGTTTGGTAAGACCATAGAGCTGAAAACAACATGAGATTCTAGTTTGACTCGTGCAGCCCAATCATACGCTGAAGCATAGTGACTAGAAACTTGTTCATGGCTTCAACCTGGCCATTGGCCTGAGGGTAGTACGGCATTGAACTATAGTGACATAGACCCAACTTAGAAATCAACTCAGCCATCATGTAATGAAGAAAATGAGAACCGTGATCGATAACAATGGCTTGAAGGACACCAAACCTAGTAATGACATGATTGAATAGAAATTGTGTGGTTTTCTTACCGTCAATTGTAAGTGTAGGCATTGCTTTGGTATATTTCGTGAAGTAATCAATAGCTACGATAATATAAGCATGCCCCCTAGCTGAGTGAGGGTTACACGTCATAAAATCAATGCTCCACTTCGCAAAGGGACCAACGATAATGACAGGAAGAAGATGTGTGGTTGGTGCACATATCTTCCGCTGATAAATATGGAAATCATGACATTTACGAACAATAACATTGCAGTCTTTAAAGATGGTGGGACAGAAATAGCCAGCACAAATAATATTTTGTGCAGTAGCATATCCAGGCATGTGACAGCCATAGGCACTAGAGTGGCAATCATTAAGGACCCTTTCATCCTCCTCGAGAGTGAAACACCGTGTTATAGGTCAATTTGGGCATCATTCCCAATGACTTGGTTAGCTAGGCATCATCTCCCGGACCAATGACTAGGTAGCCGCATGCAAGGCTGCTCTGCAAAGCACTTCTCGGCATATATTGGTGCGTTGGTCACATTGGGAGCGAAATTATCATTGTTCCAGAATCTCCACTTGGCCAGTGCCTTCTAGAAGAGTTCACATGTGTCAAGCTTCGAATCCAAGTGTCCATTTGACATCTAAAAGATTGGGAACATGTCTTGCCTATTATTGGAAAGTCATTGATTTTAAAACAACCTTCATCTCCTCTATAAATTGAGCACGGATCTGAGTGTTTGATAAGGAAGAATTTGAGTAGAGAAATGCTGGTGGATTTTCAATTGAGAGTTAGATTTGTGTAACAACTGCTGGAGAGATTTATACTGTGATGGGGCTAGGAATGTTGTTGGAATGGTCACTTCAAATCAGTCACTAGGTTGTAGCCTCTCCTTCTATCATCAATAAAGAATACAACTTACTTTTCCCTTTATGCATCTGTATTAGCTTTGATTTTCCATATTGTAAGATCTTAGTTGATGTATATGGTTTATGCTTTACTGATTTAGCTAACAAACTTAAATAGACATCTGTATTATTGCTATCTTCTGTTGTTTTAGTGTTCTTTCTTGCAGGAAGCATTTTTCCCAAAACCGCTTGAATTTGAAGCTACAACGAAAGTGATAGAAGGAGCCATTTAGAAGCACTTGGATTACAATTAAGCCTCTAATCCTTTATGTGTGTCTGCTCTGAGTTAGGAAAAGTAGTCGTATAGTCTTTAATCTATTGTTCTAGATTATCATCTATCTAGGGAAGCGTGTTTTACCCGTAATTCACAAATCTATCCAAAAAATTGGCGAATCCGCTGGGGAGAATTTCTCTTAGTTCTAGGTGTTTTAGCCTCCGATTTGATTTGTTTATCCATCCAGTAGTTGTTATTCACAAAGATCAAAATTTTTGAAGTATTAATTTGCAAAATAAGTGTGTTAAATAGTGGTGTTTTTCCTTAAACACTGCACCCAACGCACTCTTGGACAAGACATAGTGCTTTGCATAACATTGTCTCCCTTTCAGGCTTGTATTGTCCCTTCAGAGACTGCGTTGCCTCCTAAAACCATCCAAATTCCCTTGAAGTTCGATTTGCAAATTGATTCAGTTTGTTTGCTGTTGTGTTTTGAAAAGTTTGAACCTCATATTGACCAGTGAATCTATATATTTCTTCCTCCTTTGAAAGAAAATTTGTTCAATGTTTGTTTAAAGCATTTTTCTTTATCATTGGCAAGTTTATTTCAAAGTATTTTTATTTTTGCATTAGATCCATTTACTTTTGAAAAAGGAAATTGTCGTAAAATCTTCGTTTCCTGATAGGAGAAATTGTTGTTTCATTCCTCATTTTTCCTTCAAAAGAGAAATTGTTGTTTATATTCCTCAATTCTCAAAAGTAAAAGGAATTTGATTTTTGTTGATTTAGTGCACTTAGTTTCTTTCCTACATTCATAACATTAAAGGAACTGAAAAGAAAAATCTGCATTTGCATGTAGGATTTTTTGTGTTTTGCAAAAAGGAACAATTAGGAAATCTGCATTTAGTTTGTTTTTTGATTTGTTTGCTCACAAATTGTTTGTTATTTCCCTCTAGTAGCTAGGATTTTCATTGAAAAACTAAAAGTGAAAGATTGCTTATCATTCTTAGTTGCATTTTATAAATTTTCCAATGCATCATCGCGGTGAACCTTTAAAGGGAAAATTGTTAAGCAAGATCAACATAAAATTAATCTCAATTTACCTAACAAATCATTGGAACCATAACAATAACATTTAGAAGGTCTAGGCTAGAGACGTGTTCTGGCATTGTAAAACATAGCAGTTGTCGTTAACTTCTCTGCGATACATTCTGAGTGTGATACCTCACTCCACGTATGTATGTATATCATAGCTCGTCCATGTACTTTCGAGTATATCAGGTGGTGTTACAGTACGATAAGTATAAAGGGGTGCTCTCACTGTGCGGTTTCGCATCAGAAAGCGCTAATATGAACTTGGGCCTCCACGTACCTTCAAGTATATTTGGGAGGACAAATTTTAGGTGCTATCCATCCATAGTGAACTGAGTCAGTCGCCTTATAAATTGTGATACACCGAACACAGCATTCGGGGAGATTTCCTACCCGTACTTCTTGGTTCTCTAGGAGGTATTCTATAGTTCACAGTTTCTTGGTAAACCCTTTTGCCTAGCATTACCCTTTTATTTTGTTTATTTTTTTTTGGTTAAAATAAATCATTAATCGTGGAAGAACAAAATCCTTTCCCCCATCGTTCGCGTAAACTTGTGTTAGAACCACCTTTACCACCAGAAGTTAATTCTAGTAGGCGAAGGAAATCACGATATGTCGAATCAAGTACAATTCATACCTCAGGGGAAACATCAGTTTCCCATAAATGTAATATCCCAAAATAGGGAAATTCTACAACAATGAGAATATATTAAGATATTCTAAAGTTGGAGCTACAACAATACATGACCAAAAATGAAAGTACCACAGAAAATTATCTCATAAAATGTGTCTTAAACACCCTTCATCATATTATAAACATATCAGCAAAATTATGCATTTATGCACTGTCTCCAAGTGGGGAAAAGCAGCAAAATAGACACTAAAAACATTATTCACAGGTGACTGTGTGATAATAAGGGGAAATAACGGTTGGATCCCTTAGCATATAGATTAAGGTCCTTACATAAAAAAGGGGATCAGAAATAAATCCCTTTTTATATGTTAAACAGGTCTCCCGACCTTACAATGACTTAAAAACACCCAAATCCCATGACTTAGACTATGCAGAAAATAATGAAGCCTGTACAACGTTATTTCATGAGGGTTTCTACAACATTACAATATAAAATCATAGATCTAGAGATTTATGGCACAATATGCTAAGAAAACAGAGATATGGCCTCCTTATTTCACTATAGAGATAACCTGGCAAGGGTTTCTTGAGACACGTAAAAAAAGAGCATATCTGAATATTCAGCTCAAAAATAATGTAGTATCACTACAAAATTACATGAACATGGCTGAATAATGTATAAGAGGGATAATAATCCCTTTTCCTAGCTTTCTGGGAGAAGAGTTGGCCCTTTCCTTAGGAAACTAGCTCAGAAACAAGGCCTAATACCTTGCTGCAGCAACTCTCTGGAAAAGGAGGAAGTTACTGCAAGGTAATGTACTGTAGGAGAGAATAGGTGCTTTGGCCAAGTGCCAAGATATGAAATAAGCTCAGAAATCTCCTTTTCTGATCTCTCAAGAGAAGGAAGGCACCCTCTACTGAGAAACATACGCGGGAGTGGAATGATCAATCTTCCACTGCAACACCCTGCAACACAACATTACACTGCTATGGAAATAACGTTGTGAATGAAGACTGTTGCTTGGACTCAAGCCTAGATGTGGAACAAATCAGTACAATACTCTCCCAAGAGGCCTCTCAAGGGAAGAGGTGGGATTCCCGCTCGGGAACACCCGGTGTTGAACAACACTGCAACCCTGCTAAATAGCAAGAGGAAGCCAAGTCTAAGAAAAAAAAATGATAATATAAAGCATGCCTAAAAAAGGATCCCATCCTCTCCATATATAGCAAGTGAACCTCTTATCATCGGGTCCCATCCACATTTTCCTCCAAGCTCATGCAAGTTGTCCTCCACCAAATCTATGCAATTTATCAAGGAGATATAATGTATCTAGACAGTGTATGTTGACTTGGTCAAAGATGACTGAATCAACATGATATCCTCCTTGTTCACACCTAAATGTGCTCCTTCCAGATGCTTATTCTTCCTCTTTTCACATGAGGAATTTTATTCTTTCTTCTAAAGAGGTTAATGGGCCTCCCTACCCATTTATTCATCTATCTAAAGATAAAACCAACTATAATATTCCATTTAGATGAAGTCTAAATTTTGGGAATATTACAGTCCTAACCCTCCAAAATGTTGCTTGTCCTAAATCAACTACAAAGGTAGAGCAAAATTCCTCCCTTCCTCTTCTTGTGTCCTCCTCATCAATAGATCCCACCATAGCTCAGTAATAAATCTACCCTCTAATGATTCCTCCTATGTGTGTAAAACAGAAGGTGTACAGCATGAGAATGTGGAAGGTGGAAGTGGAAATCTTCTTGTTTTCCAATGGCCTCCTCAAGGTAGGAGTGATAAAAAACATGGGAAGTCTCATTCCCAATGAGTGACTCCCTCACCCATGCTATCATCCAAATGAAATGAGCCATTCTAGGTAGATCATCAAAGAAATTTTCAACCCCGGTTTGTGCAATGTAGTGGGGCTGCATGGAGAGATTGGTTTTCTCTTTCCAAGTTGTTTCTCTCTCCATTTATGGTAAGTATGGGGTTGTTTCTTTCCTTGGGCTGAAATGACATGGCCTCCAATAATGGCCCAAGTTACCCCAAAAAACAAATCAGCCATGAAGTGCCTCCTCCAAGAACTCAAGTTCTTCAAATGGCTCCTCCCACATGAAGAAAAGAGATGTAATATGGCAATCATGGGCTGCCCATTGTTCCTCCCAGAATATGCACTATGTAAAGTAGGGATAATCCTACTCCCAATGGGCATATTCAACTCATGTCCCACTCTCCAAATGAATCTTCCCATGAATACAAACATATCAACAATATATGGAAGCAAAATCCAATAAAAACAAGCTGCCACATGACAACTGAAGAGTGAATCATAGTTCCAAATAGGGAACCAACGCAGTACATCCTTTTCCTGCATCAAAAAAATTGATAACAAGTTCTTTCCCAGCCACTTTCTTGCTACCACAATCATCCTATAAGATAGAAATATGAAAGTACAATGAGGTGTCAATGGTGCACACCAAAAATCATGTGGCTTCCCCCACAAACCACCAACAAGGTAGCCAATATCAATGCTACAAGTAGATACAAGTACATCATCATACAAAATGCAAGAAGGGATGATCCTCCTTGGTATAACATGCTACTCATACAAATTAAAGAAGTACAAAACATAATGTGAAATTATACCTCCTCCACCATGTACTTGAGACCTTGAGTTGAAATGGCTCAACCGAAATTCCTCCCTTACCTTTAAATATGTAGGGAAGTGGTTGTGAAATCCTCTCTGTCACCATCCAGCCTATGCATCTCTCCATATGCTGAAATATATCATGTTGGATGCCTTCCCAAGTGAACTCCTCAATCAAAGAGAGGTATGCATCAAAGTGCATAGAAAGGAAGTCCTCATGTGATGCATGTAGCATCTTCTCCTTAAGACTAGAAGCTCTAGTCAAGAATATTTTGCCATAAGAATAGATGACCACATCACCCACCATATATCTATCATCTCCTGCTGGGTCATCAAGAATCATGCATGCACCAAGATCCTTGGAGTACTCTACCAAAAGTTAAGACCTCCAATATGGATCAATCCTCCTCAGAGACAGCGTTGGTGATCTGGCATATGAAGCTCTCCTCATGCTGGTGCCTGCTACTTTGACATCCCCCATGAAAAATTCATCCTCCAAAATCTTCACCTTTCCACAATATAGGAGTGGTGAACCAAGAGGCAAGATTTCTCCCACCAACTCTAGATCTGGTGGCCTCCTAGGTGGAATGCCTCCATGTAGTGAGACATCAAAGTCTGAAGTGGACTGCATATATGAGTGGACTGATTTATCCCTCTCTTTACTACATAGTGCAGTCTCCTTCTTTGGTGCATCAACCTTCTGAAATGGATAGGGGTGTGTACTCCTAATCATATGATGTTGATCATCCTCCCTATCTCCTCCTTTTATCTCCCTGGTTTCACACCTTGTCATCAATGGCACATGTAGAACATGAGTTGTGCCTTGATCTCCACATGTGAGATCATGGGGAGCTTCTTGCAAGGATACAATAATTCCTCCTATTGGAGCATGTGCTCCTCCTTCCTCTGCATGAGGTACTAGATGTGCTCTAGATGTGACAGCATTGTTTCCCTCATCTTCATCAATGTGTATGGGCAACCCTCCAATAATTGGATCCTCTTGTGAAAAAGAGATCCCCATGCCTTCTTGTTTAGGAATATGAGATAGAGGTCTTGCCTCTAACAATGTATGATGCAAGATGTCAGCTTCTCCCATGGTTTTTTGAAGTGGAGTGAAGTTTATAGTTTCCTTCATCACATGCAAGGTTTTTGTTTTCTTAAGTTTTTCTTGCTCCAATAAATGTGTCTTAGGAATTTTCCCATCAAACCTTCCCACCAATGTTTTAATGAATCTTGAATAAAAGGAATTATTTTCATTTTTCAAAGGACAGGATTCAAAATTCCACCATGCATAGGCCTTACCTCCAAAATGCAATGTTGCAATTCTGATGGCTTCATCTTCAGAAATGTGGTGCTGCTGTAAATAGGAGTCTAGCTCCTTCACCCAAGCTCTAGCTAAACATGTAGGTGAGCCATCAAAAGTAGATAGAAGAAATATATCCATGTTCTTGCTTCTCTTCACCTGGATCTTGCAAAACTCTTGGAAAGTGGTATGATCTCTAAACCTCACAGTTTGAGATTCATACTCCTGCAACAAATCACTAAGAGTTTTCCTCTCAGACATTCTTCCTCCTTTCATCCATCTCATGATAGATCTAGGAATTACTGCGTTGTGCATCATGGTGTGTAGCTGCATGCTCACACTTACCAAGTGCAAATCTAGATCTAGCTCTAGATCCAAACTCTTTTGGAGATTCCATCTCCATTCTTATTTTATTTATATCTTCTTGAAATCTCTTTATATATCTTGGAAGAAGCTTTGTAAGCCTATCTTCCTTTCTTCCTCCGCATAATGGAGTCTTCTCTTTTCTATATATCTCCCCTTATTTTAAAGGCATAATGGCTGAAATCCACAGGTTGTGCCAAGAAATATGCTTCTATACCACTGTAATATCCCAAAATAGGGAAATTCTACAACAATGAGAATATCTTAAGATATTCTAAAGTTGGAGCTACAGTGATACATGAGCCCAAATGAAAGTACCGCAGAAAATTATCTCATAAAATGTTCCTTAAGCACCCTTTCATCAAATTATGAACATATCAGCCAAAATATGCATTTATATACTGTCTCCAAGTGGGAAAAAGCAACAAAATACACCCTAAAAACGTTATTCCCAGGTGATTGGGTGATAATAAGGGGAAATAACATTTGGATCCCTTAGAATATAGATTAAGGCCCTTACATACAAAAGGGGATTAGAAATAAATCCCTTTTGATATGTTAAACAGGTCTCTCGGCCTTACAATGACTTAAAAACACCCAAATCCCATGAATTAGACTGTGCAGAAAAGACTGAAGCATGTACAGTGTTATTTCATGAGGTTTTTTGCAAAATTACAATAGAAAATCATAGATCTGGAGATTTATGGCACAATATGCTAAGAAAATAGTGATCTGGCCTCCTTATTGCATTATAGAGATAACTCGACAAGGGTTTCTTGAGACACATGTACAAAAAGAGAAGATCTGAATATTCAGCTCAAAAATAATGTAGTCTCACTACAAAATTACATGGACATGGCTGCATAATGTATAAGAGGGATAATAATCCCTTGTCCTAGCTTTCCGGGTGAAGGGTTAGCCCTTTCCCTAGGAAACTAGCTCAGAAACAAGGCCTAAAACCTTGTTGTAGCAACTCTCTGGAAAAGGACGTAGTTCCTGAAAGGGACTACACTGTAGGAGAGAAGAGGTGCTTTGGCCAAGTACCAAGATATGAAATAAGCTCAGAAATCTCCTTTTTTTATCTCTCAAGAGAAGGAAGGCACCCTATACTGAGAAACAAACCCGAGAGTGGAATGATCAATCTTCCACTACAACACCACATTACACTGCTACATAAATAACACTATGACTAAATACTGTTGCTTGGCCTCAAGCCTGGATGTGGAACAAATCAGTACAATACTCTCCCAATAGGCCTCTCAAGGGAAGAGGTGGGATTCCTGCTCGGGAACACTCGGTGCTCAACAACACTTCAACCCTACTAAACAACAAGAGGAAGCCAAGTCTAAGCAGACAAATGATAATCTAAAGCATGCCTAACAAAGGCTCCCATCCTCTCCATATATAGCAAGTTAACCTCTTCTCATCAGGTCCCATCCACATTTTCCTCCAAGCTCATGCAAGTTGTCCTCCACCAAATCTGTGCAGTTTATCAAGGAGATACAATGTATCTAGACAGTGTATGTTGACTTGGTCAAAGAGGACTGAATCAACATGATATCCTCCTTGTTCACACCTAAATGTGCTCCTTCCAGCTGCTTATTCTTCCTCTTTTCACATGAGTAATATTATTCTTTCTTCTAAAGAGGCTAATGGGCCTCCCTACCCATTTATTCATCTATCTAAAGATAAAACCAACTATAATATTCCATTTAGATAAAGTCTAAATTTTGGGAATATTACAATAAACCAGAGTTATCTAAAGTTGTTTCTACACATCCTGGTTCATCTACTATTGTCTAAACAGAGTCTTCACAGCTACCCGTGGTCACGATCCATCTAATGAGTGAGACCATAGCTCCTGGACCTGACGTTTTTCAACCACAAATTGATCCAGATCTTGTCTCTTCTTTGCCAGAACATCTGAATCCTGAATTCGAACAACCGAAATTTGTTCCTACCTTGGTCATCCCACAAAGTTCTGTAGCTATTGAATCTCCCATATCACATAGTCAACCGCCTGAAATATACTTTGGGCCTGGCAGTGAAATAATTCCACCTGGTTTAATTGTGATTGAATAAATCTCACAAGACAATACACCTTTAACTCCAACCCATTTGAGAGAGGACCTTTACCTGTACAAGTATTTTTCTCAATCGACACCATCTGCTTTTTTTGATTTTTCTCCTTTTCAAATTCCCATCGATTCAAAAGGGTATACATTTTGTCAAGTAACCATAACTAAAACAACATCTTCGGTTGGGCCAACTGTTCCAATTATGTCAGCTCCTGCCCTAGCTACCCCATCGATGTTCACAACTTCACCAGAGCCATATTTTCAAGGTGGCCTTATGGTCCCATCAAGTTACAAATCATTATCTGGAATTTTTTCTCGTGCATCTTCAAATCCATGGACTTTACCAATGTCATCTTCTGGTATTTTAACTGGTAATACTATTGTAAGTACTGAACGACTTGATTCATTATACACATCATCAGGGCAATATCAAGCCAGTCCTTCTGGGTCAATTCCTTCAAGTACCATATCAACTGGACTCCCAGCATTTGGAGAGCAATATTTTCCATATTATTATCCTCCTCATGCTGGGGGGAAAACTTTGGTTACCCAATATGATAGTACTCTGTCACTTTTCGGTCAATTTAATGTTGAAACGAATGCTTGTCAATGGCAGCCCACTTTTCATATCCAACCACAAACAGTTGTACCCTCGTATCAATTGGTTCAACCTGTTACACCCACTTCATTACCACTTGTTAATACATCTTTACCCCTGTTACAGAATCAAAATTTTGTACATCAAACTTATCAAGCGGGTCCTTCAACACAATATCATCAAATATTGGGTCTAGAGACTCCAAATCCTTTGGTTAATTTACAACAACCTGTATCCGGAATCATTTATTCACGAGCTGGTCTACCATTTTATGGGATGTCACAACCGCAACCTGGTTATATGTATCAACTGAATACAATTCATTTTAATTTGGTTTATAACATTGGTGGATAGACCCCTTGGCAACCTCAGGCATAAATGCCTCAAACTTCTTTTCAAAAAGTATCATATCCAGGTTTTGGTCAACAGAATCCTCAAGGGTTTGCTATGCAAAACAACCCCTATCTGGGTTACCAATAGCAGATTCCTTATGATGGTGCTCAAAGGCATGTTTATCAAGCAATTCCATCTTACCTTGGCTATGCTTAACCTGACCTTAATCGACAGTTGCCCTTTGTTGCAACTTTAGAGTTACCAGATTTAAATTGGCTAACTAATGATCCAATTAATATGCTCCTTGGTTGCCGGTGATACCTCACAAATTACCCTAGGATATTCCTAAGTTCAATGGAAACCATGGAGAAGATCCGTCGACTCATGTTATGACTTATCATTTATGGTGTTCATCAAATTCCCTGAATGATGATTCTGTTTGACTACGTCTTTTCCAGTGTATGCTCACAGGTCCGGCTGCAAAATGGTACATTGAATTACCTAGAGCTTCTTTTGATAATTTCACAGCCCTAGCTACTGTATTTTCTACTCATTTCCAGTTTCCCATCAGATATGAAATTGGAGTGGAACTCTTGACCAATTTCAAACATACTAATGCTACTCACATTTCTAATCATATTCATGAGTGGTGTCGTCGTCGTCGAATGGTTAAAACATTTGTTCCGGATCAACTCCTTTTTGAATGGTTCACTAAGTCCCTGTTACCATCTATAACTGAGGATGTGGCTAAGGGCGGCGTCATCATAGAAGAACAAGTTATCACTCGTGCCCAATATTTAGACTTGATTTACACTCAGTCTGGCACGCTCTATGAAAAAATTCCTAACGCTCCGAGATCTAATTTCAATGTTCCTCCTCAATTAAAGGGCTCTCATGCCGGAGATGACTTGATAGGCACTACAAGCACACAACACACTACTTCATCTAATCCTTCTCCTACTTCCGAAATTAATGTCGTGTCATTTGATAAAGGCAAAGGTGAAAAGAAAACAGAAAGTAAGAAAAAGGGGAAATCAAAGAAAAATCAAACTTCTAACCCGCAGGAAAGATCATCTGATCAACCGTCTGGACCTCAGAAACCTCATTATCCATGCATAATCTGTAATGAGGAATAATTTGCTAGGGATTTTCCTCACCGCACTGAAGTCTCAAAAATCATCAAGACTTCTCATGCATCAGCTGTGTTGAAAGACCCATTTCCAAATCCAAACACAAACATGGTTGCTATGGATCCAGCTCCTAGTTCCCAAGTGTTAATTTTATCTGTCACAAAACCTTCAACAGATATTTTGGTTTCAACGCGTAATAAATATTATGGAATTCAGGCCACTGATCAACCTACTACCTTGACAATGAATCCATCTACGTAATCAATACCGCCTATTGCTATTCCTGAATTGACAATCAAGCCACCAAAGGGAGTAATTCATAATTCGACATATAATCCTCGAGCAAGAGCTGCACAAAATTATAATATAGTTGAATATTTGGCACAATCCCCTTTAGTTATGTCTGCTCTTGAGGTATTACAAAATTGTCCCTCCCAAAAACAAGCTTTATTGTCAGCTATTGGTGGAATTGATCCAACTGATTCTAATCTTGTCGTCTTTAATCATACGGGCTATGTACCACAACTACCAGCAGAATTGGCATTCTCAATACAAGTAAATGTTCTCAATCACCTTGTTCATCGCACTATTATTGATGAGGGAGCATCTACATGCATTATGTCTCTAAAATGTTGGAAGTGACTTGGCTCGCCGCGATTATCACAATCATCAACGACATTGAAGGCATTTGATGGACGTACATATAAACCTTGTGGTATTATTAATAACTTGCATGTTGAACTAGGGGGAAAAACAATGAATATTGATGTTGAGGTTGTTGATGGACACCTTGACTATAATATTTTACTTGGAAGGCCATGGGTATATGCAATGACTGCAATTGTTTCTACATATTCTAGAATGATTTCCTTTCCACATAAAGACACGATTATAGTCATTAACCAATTATCCTTCTTTGCCTCTGCTTCGCAGGTAACTGGAAGCATTATGTTTGTTCACATACTCCAACTAGAACTTCAGAACATTGGTGTAGAACATTTAAAGGATTCCACTCTCATGGGAACCTTTGCATTACTGCTACCTGTGACGTCAATAGAAATTGCAAGTATAGAGACCTACTACATGATCTCTTCCACTCTATCTGGCTTAAGGGATAGTATGGGTGATTCTGATATTTATACATTGGATGAGTTTCTGCCACCCAGCCCTATTGAGATAGCATAGCAATCAATCTATCTAGCTTGGGTGGCAAATCCGAAATCAGTGTCACTGATTGTTTGGATTGATCATTCCTTAGAATTTGGTACTCCATATGATCCATTTTCCTCAATGTTCTTGATAGATGAGAATATTTTGGAAGCCATGATGTCAAAAGGAGAACCATGGGAAGATTATCATCATCGTTCCCATCTTCTTTATTATGAAGAAAATAATCTTAGTGAACTATATCACCCATCCATCAAAAATTTCTTTTCGAATTCTTTTCCCATTAATGCAATCGATTCCGAGCGAAATCTGTCAAATATTGAAGAAACGATTTCTATCGATATTTCGACCAAACCTAGCATTGTAGAGAATATTCATGTCAGTGTATCTTGTTCTCCATCAGAACTTGAATCATATCGCTCTCTATTTCGTGAATTTCATGATGTATTTGCTTGGTCTTACGAGGAAATGCCAGACATAGATACTAGTATAGTTGAACACACTATTAATATGTATCCTGATGTCAAATCGTTGCATCAACAACTTCGTCCTGTTAATCCAAATAAAGTCATTGCCATCAAAGCAGAAGTTGAAAAACTTTTACGTTTTGGTTTCATTTACCCTATTCCACTAATAGAGTGGGTTTCCAATATTGTTCCTGTCATGAAAAAGCAAGGAACCATTAGAGTGTGCATCGATTATTGGGATGTCAATCATGCTTGTCCAAAAGACAACTATCCTACTCCCTTTATCGACCAGATTATTGACGATTGTGTTGGATGCGAAATCTTTTCATTCATGGATGGATTTTCCAGTTACAATCAAATCAATATCCGCCCAGATGATCAACATAAGACAACATTCATATGTCTCTGGGACACATTCGCTTATAGGAAACTCTCGTTTGGTTTAAATAACACTGGGGAAACTTTTCAAAGAGAAATGGATTATGATTTCAATGACATCAAGCACATTGTTCAACCATATCTAAATGATTTACCAGCGCATCACGAAACCGGACTGATCACCCAATGTGTTTGAGAGCCATTTTCTTACGATGCCGCACTACAAAATACACCTCAATCCACATAAATGTGTGTTTTGTGTTGGTTCTGGTCGATTGCTTGGATTTCGTAGTCTCAAAAGAATGAATTTGAATCGATCCTCTGAAGATTCAGGCCATTCTTGATTTGCATGTGCCACCAAACTTACTTCAAATATAGAAAATTCAAGGAAAGGCTAACTTCCTAAGGAGGTTCATTCCAAATTATGCTAAAATGGCTAAAGGATTTACTCGCCTATTTAAAAAGGGGGTTCCCTTCCATTGGGACCAAGTTACGCAATATTCTTTTGATGTTTTCAAGGACACTCTTATCCGAGCGTCATTAATGTATCCTCCTAATTATCAAAATGATTATTTCCTATATATCACCGCGGCCGAAACGACTATTGCTATGGTATTGGTCCAAGTAGAAGGCAGAATTGAACATCCGATCTATTATTTGAGTCGTAATCTTAATGATACAGAATTTAAGTACTCATAAGTAGAAAATCTTGCCTTGGCAGTTATTCAAGCTATCCAAAGATTTCGTCATTATATCCTGCTCCGAAAAACAACAATAGTTTCGGATTGCAACCCCATGAATTATATCTTATCATGTCAATTTCTTGGGGGAAATATTCAAAATGGATTGTCATTTTGTAGGAATTTGATTTGGAATTTATCACATCCAAGTCAAAGAAGTCTTTAGTTTTGGCTGAGCTTCTTTGTGACCTTCCCTCTAATAGTACTGCAACTATGTCAGAACCATCAATTCCTGACAAGTCTCTGTTTCTAATCAGATCATCTGATCCTTGGTATGGGGATTTCATCATTTATCTCCAAACCTAAACTTTTCGACCTAATACCTCTCGCTCTAAATATCGACGTATTCGATACCAAGCCAAATATTATCTGATCGTAGGCAATACACTTTATCGTCGTGGTGTCGATACAATTTTAAGGAGGTGCCTCACTCATGAGGAGGAAGAAAAAGTGTTAAATGATTGTCATGTTGGGGCTTGTGGTGGAAATTTATCTGGATATGCTACCGCACAGAAGATACTCCCCGCCAGTTACTTTTGGCCTACTATTTTTCATGACTGCATCCTCGCGGTAAAAAAATTTCATGCGTGCCATATTTTTTATCGTAAGATCCACAAACCGCCAGCGCAAATGCATTCCGTTGTCTCTGCTAGAACATTTACGAAATGGGGTATTGAATTCATGACCTGTAACCCTCATTCTTCTAGGGGGCATGGTTATATTATTGTCATAGTCGAATATTTTACCAAATGGGCCGAAGTGATGCCTACATTCAACAACACAGGATAGACAGCTACATTGTTTTTCTTTAATCATGTTATTGCACTGTTTGGGGTCCCACAGGCTATAGTTACAGATCATGGGAAAAATTTCGCAACCACATGATGTTTGAATTGAGTGCCAAGTTAGAATTTCCACATGATAATTCTACTCCTTATTATCCATAATCAAATGGAAAAGTTGAGCCTATTAACCAAATTCTTAAACGAATGCTTCAACGAATGATAGGAGTTTGTAAAAGAAACTGACATCTGATCCTGTACTCCGCCTTTTGGGCATATCGAACTTTGGTGAGAAACGTGACCAGATTTACTCCTTTTCAATTGGTGTATGGTCTGGAAACTATCTTACCAATCCAATGTGAAATATCATCGTTAAAACTGATAATAGAATTGTTACCTGACACCTCAGAAGAAGAAGTGTGCCTCCTTAACCTTATCCATCTTGATGAAACGTGTCCTAAAGCCCAATTGGCCAAAGAAGTGCATAAGAGACATATAAAGGCGCAATACAACAAAAATGTCCAGCCTCGCATTTTATCAGAGGGCAACTTGGTCCTTCTTTACGATCAAGAAGTTTATGTAATAGGTATAGGAAAGTTTGAGCCATTATGGCATGGCCCTTATATTGTCAAAAGATTTCTTACTAAGGGTGCCTATGAGTTGGTTGATTACGATGGAATTCTATTGGCGCAACCTAGAAATGGGTTGTATTTGAAACATTACTATGCTTAATCATGAGCATAGCAATTTTTTGTATTATATTGTATATATATGTTGTTGATTTGCATTCACTATCTTAATTTATTTTTAGATTTTTCTTGATGTTAGTAATCCGCTTTACATTTCATCACAAATGTATGAATCTTCGAAACCATTTGTTGGATATGCTGATGGTGCTAGTCATAGTACGTAGAATCTATCCTTTGCAACATGGGCCATTTTCACTCCGAACGACGAGTTAGTGAGTTTTCAAGGGATTTGTATTGGTAGATCGACGAAAAATATCGCTGAGTATAGCGCATTGATCGAACTTCTCTCGGATGCCATTTCATTTGGTATTAATTGCATAATCATAAGGTTAGACTCACAACTTGTTGTATTACAACTTACTAGTATTTATACTGTTAGAAATCCAACACTTCTTAGATTGTTCCTAAGAGTTCGACTTTTGGAAAGACATTTTGATTTTATTCAATATAAACACATTTCCAGAAATTTGAACACATTGACTGATTCATTAGCTAATCAAGTTTTAAACAGACATTTGCAACATATGTAAAGAAAATATTCACATCATTGAATAGGATTGCACAATAAACATGGGAAAACACTGAAATCATATAGATAGATAGTTATAGGTTTTTACAAAATTTGTGCCCAAGACACATTGGTCATCTGACCTTAAAATGTATGTAAAATGTCATAAGTAAACTAGTGGTGCTCATGGTAACATGCTATAGATCTAGCTATCCTACGAAGTAATCGCATCTAATGGTTAGGAACCCCAATATTATGTCACTATAGCCACATAGGAAGCTCTTCGATCTAGCAATCTGGAATCCTGAAGGTCAAACCTTGTATGTGCTACTAAAGTTCAGTTAGAGTCTCAGCCATATCAAGATCCTGAAGGATTGCTCTCCTGACAGCCCTCTCTACTGGCACATCTGCTTCGCGCTCCGGTTCCACTACTGGTTGAACACGACCAACATCTGCATTACATCAAAAATTTATTTTAGTCTTGGGAAAACATCAAAATACAAAAACATTGTATAAACCTTAGGAAAATCAAAAAACATGGTCAAAACATTCTTACTCATTGCACCCCACTAAGCGCCTTCTAGTAATGCTAAATCTGGATCTCCTCATAAATCAACGCCTGCGTATGTGTACTCATCGATGGTGATGATCTGTCACAGGAACCAAGCAAAGAATGCAGTAAAGAACACGACAGTCGATTGGCATGAATACCGACCCATGAGTTCTACCCATCTCTGCATCCAAGGATCTCTAGGACTAGCTATATCGAGTGTCACATGTTGTGGCTGCATCAGTGGAATCCATTTCAAGGCGAAGGATATAAGGATAGAACCATAACTGAAATTCTTCTTCCTTCCTCCCTTTTCTTTATTCGATTGTTCCTTTGTCTTAGATATAATATCTTCAGAACAATTGAATATTGTTGGCTCCATACACTCTAGCGCATACTGCATATACGATCTATTCGCTACATGTAGTGTAATGGTACCAACAAGTTTAGCGATCGTGAAAATGATAGTTCTCAAAGGAAAATATTTGACATCCCGGATGTTTATTTTTCCATCTTTGCTAGGTTCTACCCCTAGATAGTATTACTACAGAATATAAACCCTCATGATCTCTCCTCCAACGGTAGACCCTGAGAGTGAAATTAGCAAACCTCTCCTCGACAAACCTATGAGAAAATACACATCCTCAACTGTTATGGGAACCGCTTGGTTCTTAATACCAAATGCCTCTATCGCTGGATCCCATGCTTGAACTAATAACTCCAAGAGTTCTATTTTTTTCCTCATACCAGACAATTTGAAGTATTTAAGCAGTCCACAATCTTTTAGGGCTCTTACGGTACCCGAATTATTCAATGAAATCATATCTTGTTCTTCATGTTCTCTTTCCGTCCATGTATTTGTCATTATAATCCAATGGAAACCTGAAATAAAACCATAAGATCCATTAGATTCCATTCATTGCAAAAAACTAGGTCAATTTTGGGCATAATGAGAAAATCAAAAACTTACACTACGCCCAACGCACTCCCTAACAAGAGACAGTGTATTGCACATGCAAGTACACTTAACTATACCTGTTATGCAATGCAGGTTTCGACATTCAGGGGTGCGTTGCCCTCATTTTGGGCATAATTTACCCTAGTGGCCTTAAAACCCTAAAAATCTGTAGAAATTAGAGATGAAATGAATACCAAAGGAAAGAGGAGGTTCATGGCACTAACCTGGATCAAACGGTGACAAAGTCCGTCCACAGAAATGATCGGAATCAGCAGCTGAAATTCGGGGGCAAAATCAGGTTCAGAACTCCAAAATGCAAATGGTAACTATGGAATGGTAAAAATGAATAGTGAAACTACTTTTAATAGTCATTTAATTATTTGCAAGTTAAGTTTATTGCTATGACTATAGTTCTATTATTATTTTTTATCATGAAACAGGTATTTTTAATCCATTTGATGTTGTTCTGAATAGGAAATACAACTGATGAACATATTAGTCATGTAGATTTATTCAAAGAATGACTTGACCACAAAGCATACTTTTTCTCCTTATTTTTCGAGCTTTGTTAAAAACGAAAACGGATTTGAAGCGCACTTTTATCTCTTTTTTGAGCTTCAATAATAGCGAAAAAGGAACCCCTGGAGTCTTCTTTCAACTCTTTTCAGACTCTGATAATGTGAAAATATCATCGAGCACTTGTTTTTTCGAGCTTTTCAAAGTAAATGAATTGATATCTACTCAGTATAATTTTAACCCTTTTCCGGACTGAGATATATTATTTATTAAAAAGGAATACCTTAGTTAAACATGACCAAAGAGGTTATCTCAGATATTATTCTACACTTTTTCGGATCTGAGTGACAAATTTACGAAAAAGTACTTATGGAATTTGCTTTCGTCCTCTTTTTCAAACTCTCTAAATATGAAAAATGATTGGGCTATCATTGTCCTTAAGCTCATTAAAACATAAAATAGCGAAGGGCTTGTCGATCATGGCAAAAATCAAGTTTCATTCATCGCTATACTCGTTAAATTATTAACTAGCGATACTTTATTCACTCGAAGGGTTGAATTATAGATCAAGCAAATGTTACCCTCCTCAAGCTTGTTAAAAACTAAAGAGGTACTGGTCGAAAAATGACCGGGGAAAATTTGGGACAAGTGAGAAAATTTTCTTTATGGTAGCAAGTCGCTCTTGAACATGACACTTCCTTCACTCCATGTCCATGACTGTTTGGGTTGGGTAATCATCTTGACGATTCATTCACACCTATCGTTCATCATACCTTCACTTTGGTTTTTGTGTCAATGTTGCCAACTCATCACAATGTCACTGATATGTTCAAGAGAATTCATCCAATGAATACACTCATCCTTCTGCAATACTCATAAACCTTTATTCTCATGACTGTCATCCTTGAAAATTACTATATCAAGTCATTCCCTTGCCTCTGAAATCAGTAACTCCCATTTTGAAATAAGGTGACTTCCTGTCGACGACAAATCAATATCTAGGAAGTTCACTTAGAAACATCGGATTCCAGTACCATGAGTCTTGTTACAGCATCGATAAGATCCTCACTTCCGGACCTTTGACCGAAATATTTTTTTTGTCGTTCGACATCAAATCATCTATTCACGCCTTACGAAATGTACTGCAGTACCTTCAGGTCCATTTTCATTAATGGTGGTTCTCTCGCATTTTTTAATAGCTTACATCATTGGCTGGTAATAAAATGATGTCTTTCCATGTTCGACGACAAATCATATATTTGCATAACTAGACTTGTACCCGAATAATTGAGTGAATGAGATAAGAAGACCTCGGATCTAGTTTCAGCCATCCGGGGTGCAATTTCAGGATTGTTGTACACATCATCTGTACAGTGACCTTACATACAGATTTTCATCCGAACATGGGCCTATATATGTAGGCATGTCTGCATTGGGCAACATTCCAATGTCGACTACTTTTTGAATTATGTACATGTTATTAGATGTTTATGTACTGAACATGGGAATGCCTACCCTCAGCAATTATGATCAAAGAGGATATATCATGATGTAATGTACTATAAGATTGATGCAGGTGACCACTCTACTTCATCTCCAGCCCATCACAGTGTAAAACATCTCAATCAAATGTTTTTATTATTTTGACCTCATGCTTTAGGGGGAAATTGTTATAGGTCAATTTGGGCATCATTCCCAATGACCTGGTTAACTGGGTATCATCTCCAAGACCAATGACTACGGTTCTATCATTCCCTATCATTTCAAGTTGCTACATGCCCTAAGATAAGAACAAGACAAATCAAGCATGACTTTCATCAAGCAAAGGTTTCCAAGATTTGAAGTTTATTATATAGCATAAGAGAGCTCCCCAACACTACCTCTAAGGGGCCTAAGTGCATTGCATATGCAGTTATCCCCATGCAAGGCTTCTCTGCAAAGCACTTCCTAACATATATGGGTACGTTGGTGACATTGGGAGTGAAATTCTCATTGTTTTGGAATCTCCACTTGGCTAGTGCCTTCTAGAAGAGTTCGCATGTGTCAAGATTCGAATCCAAGTGTCCATTTGAAATCTACAATATTGGGAACATGTCTTGCCTATTATTGGAAATTCATTGATTGTAAAACAACCTTCAGCTCCTCTATAAATTGAGCACAGATCTGAGTGTTTGATAAGGAAGAATTCGAGTAGAGAAATGCTAGTGGATTTTCAATTGAGAGTTAGATTTTTGTAACAGTTGCTGGAGAGATTTATATTGTGATGGGGTTAGGAATGTTGTTGGAATGGTCACTTCAAATCAGTCACTAGGTTGTAACTTCTCCTTCTATCATTAATAAAGAATACAACTTACTTTTCCCTATATGCATCTGTATTGGCTTTGATTTTCCATATTGTAAGATCTTAGTTGATGTATATGGTTTATGCTTTACTGATTTAGCTAACTAAATTGAATAGACATCTGTATCATTGCTATCTTCTACTATTTTAGTGTTATTTCTTGCAGGAAGCATTTTTCCCAAAACCGCTTGAATTTGAAGCTACAATGGAAGCGACAAAAGGAGCCATTTAGAAGCGCTTGGATTACAAGTAAGCCTCTAATCCTTTTTGTGTGTCTTCTTTGAGTTAGGAAAAGTAGTCATATAGTATTTAATCTATTTTTCTAGATTATCACTTGTCTAGGGAAGCATGTTTTATCCGTAATTCACAATTCTGTCCAAGACACTGGTGGAGAACGGAATCAGCTCCGATGCAGTAGAGAGTACCTCTGACTATGCAATAAGGTTGTGAATGATGGTGGATGTTTCAGTGAGCATCCTCCTTCAACTCATATCGGAATTTGGAAGTTTGAATATATACGATGATATCACCGTACCAAGAATCGAGGGTGATAATAAGAAAAAGTGTGTCATCCGGAATGTGTTCCTCGGAACAAGATGGAGAATAATATGAATGGGGAGAGCAAAAAGGGAGCTTCTTATAGGCGAAATTACCCCAAGGACAGATAAAGGCATTCTTGTTTTGATCGGTTGGAAGAATGTTAATCTGGTTGTCTACAGAAAACCCGTCCATAAGAGAAAATATCTCACTCCCAGCAAAGTCATCAATGATCTGATCAATAAAAGGAGTGGGATAATTATCCTTAGGGAAAGCACAGTTGATATCATGGTAATCGACATAGACATTAATAGTACCCTGTTTCTTATCTACATGAACAATATTAGGGATCCATTATGTCAAAGGAATTAGATAAATGAAACCAGCTTTAAGAAGTTTTTCAACTTCACCCTTAATAGCGGCTGCCTTTCTAGGGTACACGGGACGATGGCGCTGGCGAAGAAGCTTTGCACTAGGATAGGTAGGATTATCATGCACCACTATACTCGGATCAATGCCAGGAATTTCTTCGTAAGACAAAGCGAAAACGTCGCAAAACGCGCAAAAGAGACTAGTATAAACCTCGATCTCATCAGGAGAACAGGTCACCCCAATGTGGATGTTCTCGACAACCCTCAGTTTAACCGAGATGTTGATAGGAATTTTTTACGTGATTTTCCTCAAGTTACCTTCTGAAAATACTTCGCATGTCAAGATAGGCGTTTGAAGCAGATGAGAAGGAACTTGAGTAGAAAAATTCTCGAGACAAGTAGACATGGCCCCAAGGCCAGGCATGAACAAGGAACGATGATGACGATCATCCCAAGGAGGATCCTCAAGAGACATAGTCTCCATGATGGACTCATCAATAGGAAAGATTTTGTTTAAAGGATCGGGCGAATCCAAAGTTCTGAGCCAAGGGGATTGAGAATACGCATTAAGAGACATACTCAAAGGAGAATTTTCAAAGGGAGGAGGAGCCGAAGCCAAAATAAGTTCATAATAATCAATATTTATTGGGCTTAATGGTATCGAGTCACCAAATGAATCAATCTGGTCGGGCAAAGGGATGATCCATGGATCTGAAGAACTAGATATCATGTTAACCTGAGCAGTGTTGGGGGGAGGAAGAGAAAAAGGACCCATGAGGGCAGGATCTTTAAAAAGACCTAGCCCTATGCTCTCATAAGGCGTAGGAATATGATCTACATATGGGATGTTGCTCTCGGAAGATGAAGAAGTGAAAAAGGTCAACTGATCGGCAATGATGATATTTCCTTCGTGCAGAAATCGAATAACATGAAAGAGAGTGGACGGAATGCACAACATGGTGTGAGTCCAACTGCGACTGAGGAGAAGATTGTAATTGAGCTTGGCGTCAACAACTTCAACCTCGAGGTTAACGGTTTTCCCTTCTAATGTGATGGGTAAACTAGCGAGAACAACAAGAGGGTGAGATTCTCTTCCATCAAAATCTTCTAAAGTGTTTGCAGATGAATTGAGAGCTGGAGAACCGATGGATTTCCAGCAGGAAGATGACATGATGCACGTAAATACACCCTTGTCCATGACTGCTCGGTGGATATTCTTTCCATTAATCCCAACTTGAATGATCAATGCAAGCTGGTGAGGGAGATGTGGGGACGAAATTTTCCAAATTGAAAGTGATAAGGCGTGAATCGGTGGGATCAACCCCCCTAATAGCAGATAACAAAGCCTTCCGTTGTGACGGACAACTTTGAAGTAATTCCAATGTAGACATAGAAGATGGAACCTAAGCCAAATATTCAACAATACAGTAATGCTGAGAAGCACGGGCATTAGGTTTATAAGAAGACTTACAGAGTACACCTTTGGAAGGTGGCCTTACAATGGGCTTAGTACTAGGCCTTTCAATCTGAAGAGGGCCATAAACGGCGGGGGAGGAGGACCATCAGTGATTTCCTTCCCTGCTACCTGACGTGGGTCGATATAATATTTCAAACAGGTGGCAATAGAAACAGATGCAAGACCATTCATCATGAAAACCTGAGAGCCAAATGGGGTAGAGGACCGAGCTTTCTCTACCAACTGAGTTTGTTATGATGGAAATGGTTCTTTAAGAATAGCTAGAGTGCCTTGGGTGCCTTTGAGTAATCGACTACCTCAGCCCATTGGGAACAGTCCTTGGTGTAATGCTCTTCATCACAAATCAAGCAAGGGTCTTCGGTTTATGTTGCGAACCATCATCAACCAAATATTTCTATAAATATTATTTCAGTATCACGTATTTTTACCTTTACCCTTCTTCTTACCTTCGAAGTTTTATCTACCGTGATGCACCGGACAACATTCACTTCCTTGGTTTTACCATAATTCGTAGGTGGTTCAAGAAGAAGCATCATTGGAAGGAGCAGATTTTTGCTTCTGTTTCCGGATTTGGAGAAGACTTCCAAGAAGTCTAAGACATAGAACCGATAATACCATCAATGGATGGTGTCACTCATGGGTTGTAGTTCTAGGTCGAGGGCATTGGAAAATATCAGACAATGTGTTGGACTGAGAGTACATGAAATCAAGGTACTAGCATGAGCAATGGTCATTTCCCAAGAATAACCTTCTTACAGTACTTAGCAACCATTTCAATGAAGGAGGTAGTGAACCAATCAGTTAGAAGTTGATCAGGAATCTCAAACTTGATCAAACGACGATGTCACCTCCATTCATGAATATGATCAAAGATATGAGTAGCTCAATCTTGCTTCAAGGATGTAAGGAGGTGTTTCCTAGTTTCATACCGAACTGGTAACTGAAAGTGCATAAGAAATGCCATGGCTAAAGAGTTGAAATATTGGAAGATGCTGCGGGAGATTTCAATGTACCACTTGGCAGCAACACCAGTGAGAGTTCTTTGGAAAAGAAAAATTCAAATGGAATCTTCAACCCAAGAGTTAGAGGAGCACCAAAGATGGTACGTCATAAATGTGTCAGAGTCTTGTATTATTCCAAATTTTTCCTTCAATAAATTGGAATATTAAATTTTGCTATTTTCACTTAGGAGTTGAATAATTGGGTGAGAAGGCTCATTCATAATAAAAACATGGATAAAATCACTCTATTATGGAAAGGGATCAGCCTTGGAACTAGATTTCACACCCTCATGTGTAAAAGGAGACATTTGCAAAGTGGCTAGGTCAAGTTTGACCAAGTCAAATAGCGCAAAGATATGAGGTGGAAAGCATCCTATGGGAAAGTGTAGAGAAAGAGGAGGGAATATTCCTTGAAGGAGGAAACCCTAATAGAGTGGGACCCATGGAGAGGGAGCTATAATTTGTTTAAAAGGAGGGCAAGGAAGCCATTGTTTCTCATGCATATGATTATTGATTTCTTGTATGTTTAGTTATTAATTCTCCACTGCTCACGGTGAATGCAGGCTGCCAAGACAAGGATTTGCCGTTTGAACTCTTCTTGAGAAGCCTCTTGAAGGAGTTGTACATATTTTCCTCACATCCAGGCTTGAGGCCAAGCATCCTCCTCTAGGACAGCATTATTGCTGCAGTAGCATAATGTTGTGTTACATGGTGTTGCAATGAGGAGTCACGACACCTCTTCCATCACTTGTTTTTAAAAGGAGGAGTCTTCCTTTCCTTTGGAGGATCAGTTTGAAAGCTATCAAAGCTTATTGTAGATCTTGGCACTTGGCCAAATCATTCTATTCCACCTACTGCGCAGTTACCCTCTGTGGATCGCGTTATTTTCGTGGATCGCACTCAGTGAGGGTCATGTTGATCGGAGGGCCGATCTTCAAAGAGTTAGGATCAGTTTTTCACTTAAGAGATCCGTTGGATGAGATATCGAGGATAGTGGAGTTTTCAATTCGCCTTCTCCATATAGTTGAATTTTCTCGTGTAGTTTCTACACCGTAACTCCGACATTTTTCCATTTTTGTATATTTTAAACAATCCTTTCCGTGATCGTATTTATTGTTTCCCCAAGGGTTGAGAGATTGTTCTCCTTTATTTCTTGAGCCATATATTGTCATATCTTTCTATTATCTCCGTAATATGGAGTAGTGCTCTTATAAACTCTGCCCTCTTAGCCTACATAAATACATGTGTAGCAAGAGCTCCTTCATTTTAAGTGACATGTCCTTTTCGAGGCTGTTACTACTTTTAATGGTGACTCTTTACTCAAGGATTTGTATATCATTTCTGATATATTATAAATTTTTTGGCTATTTAGATCTTCATATTTTTTGGGTTATAAAAATAACGTTGTCATTCCATTGTATGTTCATACATTGTTGCAGTCCCTTCATCGGGCACTTTCTCAAGACAACTAGGTGTGGGAGACCTGTTTAACCCACATAGAGGGATTTATTTTGAGCCTCAACTTGGATTTAAGTCTTATATAC
Source organism: Pinus albicaulis (assembly GCA_034641835.2). NCBI lineage: Eukaryota > Viridiplantae > Streptophyta > Pinopsida > Pinales > Pinaceae > Pinus > Pinus albicaulis. The sequence goes on from CM076573.1 coordinate 405,894,171, forward strand.
ATTGATATAAGGGATCTAGGTCTTGGTTTCAAATCCTGTAGCAGCCATTCCTGGAAAATGCATTTTCCAGTCATGCCTTGCTAGCAGTTCCCATTTTGGGATATTGCTGCCTTTTCCCTTCCGGACTTGCCCTCAAATTTGGGACAATCGCCAAGAATTTTTGGCAGTTTTGGTTGAACTCGGAGGCATTGGAGGCCAATATGGGTTATGAAGGATAGGATCGTTTTTCAACATTGACACATCAGGTAGTTCCAACGACGCAAGGAAAGGTAATTGAGGATTAAAATGCATTGCAGGTCATTGATAAAGACCAATATTAAGATTCCACCCAGGTTGAGAGAAATTCTGCCCCCATATGTTTTGTCCCGGAGGATTATGTCCATAGGGGTTATAAGCCTGAAAATTCTTCCCATACAAGGGTTGAGGACCAGGATATTGATTTTGAGCATACCACTCAGGTCCTGTCTGAGCAACATATGGATTTTGTTGTAGGATGTAAGTAGTGCCTTGAGGTGCATTATACAACACTTGAGTTTGACCTTGAGGAATGTATGCAGTGCCCTGAGGTGCACTATATACCATCTGGAATTGACCTTGAGGAATGTAAGTAACACCTCGGGGTGCACTATATACCACCTAATATTGACTCCCTGGGGGAAGGTAAGTGGCGCCTGAGGTTGAACTAAGCCTGGTGCGTACTGACCTATACTATGGTTGGACAAGCTATCCCCGTGGTGTAGGTTGGTCGGATGCTGAGAACCGCTCGGTTTCCGTGGAAAATACTCACCACATGATGGGCCAGTTACCCCCGAAAAAAATTAGGTTCTCCCGCACAAGACCATAAGGCTGTCCTTTTTTTTAAAGTTGAATTTGCCGAACGTAAGGTTGGTACATGTTTATATTTATAACAAAATATAAATATTTATAAACGCTATATTTATAACAAAATATTGAGTTAGTCTAGATATCGGTGCATAATTAAAATATTATTGACCAAATCTATATCCAACTTTTATGGAATATTTTATTATATTTGTTGAAGGGAAAAATAATTTGAATTTGGTCAAATCCTTTTATTTGTAAATAATAAATAAATAAATGACTTATTTATTATTTTAAGTGTGGTTGACTAATAATTAAATAAAAAGTGATTTATTCAATTATTTATAAATGATTTAGTCAAATTTAACAAGGAATATTATTTGAATAATGTTTAAATAATTATTCCTAGAAAATAATAAGATAAATAATGATTTATCTCATTAATTTTCCCGTTTTGGGTTAAATATGACCAGGAATATTAATAAAACTATTTTTTAACTAATTATTCCTTGAGGAAAATAAAAAAAATATGGATTTATTCAATATTTCATCATGGGGTTTCTTGTTTAGACCATAAACAACTTAATAAATTAAGGATTACTAAGTTATTTTTCATATTGAAAGCAATTTTACTTAGGGTAAAATTGGTCTTACATGGTGTACTTTGTTCCATCTAATAGTAACAGGTTAGATGACCAAAAATTGGTGTAATAGATTTCCCCCAACCGTGTGAGCATTAGGAGCTACTCATATGACCGAAGTACATTGTAAGAACTCAATCACTGGACACTGAAGGGGAAGTCAGAGAGAGAAAAATAAGGTAGACCAAATCACTAGAGGACAAGACCCTAAGGAGGCGATATTTACAGGTGCGACAAGTCTCTTTTATGAGTGAGTATTTGTGCTATAAGCGGCAGGGGAGGCATACCTATGCCCGTCGAGACAAAGTAATAAAGAATAATGCGTACAAAGAACAAGGGACTTAACTCTATAAAGACACAGATGGCATGAACATGAGCCAAATAAAAATACATGATAATGGATCTCACATACATACGTGCCCGGGATAACAACCAAGACTTATAAAAATAACATTCGAGTATGAGATATAAGTACAACCAAAGAGGCCCCGTAAACAAGAAAGGACTGTGTACCTAATGATAAGGCAAACTAAAAAGTGTTGTACGTGGCCGAGGCTTCGAACTATCAAATTTGTGGAGCTTCACTTTGCATACGTAATGAAGAGGTCATCCCCGAGCATGTGGGGGCTACCTCGAGGCCATCCCTCATGAGGTCCGAAACATCTCACACACACTCCTGTGGGATCACAGCATAACCTTATCGTATCACCGAACCATCAAGTATACAAATCTCAATCATGTTGTAAGGAGCTTGGTTGAGAAACAAAATCAAGTAAAAGGGAAATAAGGGGTCCCTTTGCTTGATCCAAGGCACCAAAAAAGAGTGGAAGCTAGAAGCAAGGTACACCGCCCTCTAGACCTGTCTTCTGGAATCAATGAGTTGATGTCGACAGAAGGAGGTTCGCCATAGGTGAGGCAATAAGGGATCCTCATCTAAGGCATGAGAGAAAATAGTAGAGTGATTGATAGAATAACACCAGGGATGATGATGTAATGGGGGGTAGTGAGTAGCAGGCTGACGACTTCCCTTATTAGAGCATGAAGGGCATGGATGACCTGGTAGAAACTGACACAATATCAAAGCGGACAGGGGACAGTAGGACTAAAGGCCATAATGTGCGACACAAGAGAGGAACCAAGCAATGATGGATGGAGGACTATAACAGGATACAAAGGGACTTAGGATAGACTCCATGGATGCGATGACGACTCAACTTGAATGCTCTAAATAAGGGCAACTTGATGATGCTTCCACATAGAATAGGCCCAATGGGGACCATAAACACATGAGTAAAAGATGGTTACTCATGACGAAATTTGACACGAGCATGGACAAGTATAGAGGCAAAGTGGTGCCCCAGGTACAAGTGTTGAAAGTGAAGAAATTCGATTTTGAGGAGTGGTTAAGTGGCCCTTTTTGGAGAAAATGTGTCATGGTGAAGTATTAAATCATAAAAAACTAACACATACCCATTTGAGAGCTTGGTGAGAGCTTTCCAATGGTAGATATCATTTGGAAAACTGAGCTACGGTTTGGCCGCAGCAAGCAAAATAAAAATCTGGGGTTTCTCTTTTAATAAGGCATTGCCCCCCCAAATTCGCTCATTTGCAAGTGTAGCTATGGTGAATGTAGAGAGGGGAGAAGGCCCAAATCTTGTGGTGATCATAGTGGACAAACCTATCATTGAAATCAAGATCCATTAGTTGCATGTAAGAGGCCTAACCCTACTCTTTCATTTGAGGAATAGGACCCTCTTCACTACTTTCCGCACTGGGAATATCCGTGGACTCAGTAGCAGCAGTTTTGGGCGTAAAAATACGACTATCCCGGGATTTTGCCCGAAAAGTGCGAATGGACGAGAGGGTATTATAATGATGTTTTACCGAGAGTCACTGGTTTTTTATGGTTAAGCGAGTCTTTCCTTTCGTACACCGAAAATATGATGGTTTTGTGCAAATATGGCATAATTATGGATCAACTGGAGAGAGAGAGAGATGGACACATTACAGTCAGAGATTCGAGAGGATCATGGTGTCCGCAGTGCATTGGCGAGGTTTGGGGTTTTGAAGTTTGTGGAGAACCCTCAAGGAGAGTCGTGCTCCTTTTGGCCTCGGGTAAAATGGCCCAACCCGCCGCCGAGGGCTAGACTTCGGGAGTAGCGACTTACAATTCACATCGGAGTAACCGATATAAGGTGGTGTGGACGGGGTCCATCCGAAAGGTCCCACAAAACATAAAATGAGAGTGATGAACAATGTCAGAAACCTCGAGCACAAGGCATAAATCAAACACGCACTACTAGAGGGAATTTTGGGTAGGATGTCTGCCACTCACACACCGACGGGTAGGTGGTGTGTGGGAGCTACCTTGGGGGCAGCTTGTGCTCAAGTTTCAAAATTCACCATAGACATGGATGGTGCCATCCCTCTTATGGGTGGGAAATATGAAGTAAGGGGTGGAAAAGGCTTCCGTGATGTCATCAACACAATAGAAGATGGGGTGACTAGAGGAAGAGAGACCACATGACGCGGCGAAGCTACCTAACTCATCATCATGAGAAGAAAGGTTCACATGCGCATCATCATCAGGGTGTGGCGAAAAGAAGCCTGTGGACCGTAGACTCGTGGAACGCAACACCGACCATGGGCTTGATACGAGGCACTTAGACAATGATGGGTGCCATTACCGACAACATCACACAAAGCACACCGGGTGGTACACTTTTGAGGCTGAGGAGGAGCAGGGTTTGTCGGGGCGGACTTGTATTTAAGTTCCTTCTTGTAAGCTTTTCCCCTTCACTTGAAGCTATCGCAACAAGAGGAGGTTCCTATTGAGGTGGCTGAGGTACGATATCAAAGGGAGGGGTCATGGGGACCGGTTGAACCAGGGTCAAAGCAAGGTAAGGTTTGGGTTGACCAGGTAGGATGGCAGCTAGGGGATCAATGTACCAGACTGAGATCCCCAAGGTCGGGTTAGGAAGGGATAAGGTAGCCATAATGTGCACTCAAAAACACTCCGTGAGGGAGCAAGAATGGTATCCACCGCAGGGGTAATGGCCACAAAGTGAAAGCTCCCTAAACGGCTAAGGCTATGAGAACCATGCCGTAGGTAGAGAGGCTCATGGATACCGCCCACAGATGAGGGGCCTTAAGGAGAGGTTCCTGAAGCTGAGGTCAAGTTCAAGTGCTAGGCGACATTAGTGTAGGCGGGCTACCCACTAGTCGAAGTGGGCAGTTTCGAGGGAATCCCCGAGACAATTGCATCATGCAAACATTCGACGAGTCAGGGTCAGAGATAAGAGAGGAAGACTCGCAGAATGAACCACAGCAAGAGGAGTCTTTAAAGACTTAGGTGATAATAATAGTCAAAGGTTTGACAATTTTCTTATCGTCACTTTAAAGAGATGATGGACTTAGGGGAGGTCTGAGACTTCAGTTCGTAATCTGTCAACTAGTCGATGGTGACAATATTTTCGTTATGAGGAAATCACATCTTACGGTGAACCACAGATGGGACAGCAGACATCTCATAAGTGTAGCTACGACCCAAAAGAATGTTGTAGTCTAAGGGGGAATCAATGACTTCTACATCAACACAAACAGTCTTGCCCACAAGAGTAATAGGACAATTACGGAACATGCCAAGGGGTTGGGAAGAGTGGCCATCCCACGCTCGGAAGGTGATAGTGGAAGGGGCCAACTCAGGAAATACGAGTTTCTTCCAAACCGAAGCATAAATCACACAGGTGGATGCCCCCTCATCAATGATACAATGGGAGACGCCAAGCATTCGGACTAAGAGGATTGGAAGGTGACTAAGTAGGTTGAAGATGTTCTCGACTTATTAACATCGAAGATGATCAAACGATCATCGGCAGGATCTACAATAGAGCTTTTCATTGTGAAGGGAAAGACTGGAGGAGTTCCAGCGTTGAGATGGTAGCAAGATATTGCGCCAAATCATCTACTATACTATACGAATGGGAAGATTTTTCAGAAGTATTTTGGCAGCAACGGTACCTCGGGGATTCTGCATGAACCACTACCTTAGGCTGAGGGATCTATAAAGGACCATGGGTTGTCGAAAGAGGCTTTGTGGAACCTGAAGAAGGGGGCTCAGGGATAGACATAGCAAGAGGCTTGGTGTACTGATGGGATAGAGTCTGAAGGTTGAGGTCAATGGTAATGGGTTGGTTAGAGTTCATCATGAGAATCTGGTAATCAGAGGTACCAGATGGAGAAGGTTGAGTCGCCACCTGACCTTCAGGTCGTTGGGTAGCCACGAATCCTTGCTGAGGGAAAGGATTGGAAAACACAGCCAACTGGATAGGTGCAGCATTGGGAGGAACCAAAGGAGAGGCTTGTTGTCCTTGCGATGTTTCTTAATTCTCCCACATATGACACATCTATGGTAAAAGAGGAAAATCGTGGGTGTAATGACCATAGACACCAAAACAAGAACAAGGCTTATTCGTGCGAACAGGCCTGTCCTACTTGGGCTTAGTGCCCTATTGCTGGTTAGCAGTGTTAGGTGAATTCCCTTGGGGATTAGGTCCTAGATTACCTGGGGAAGATTTATTTTGGGTGCCCTTCCTCTTCTTTTTGGAAGTGGGAGGATTAGTTGCGCCCTGTTGTGCATACACCTACCCCTAGGGGAGTGGAGGTTATTGTTGTGGGGGTTGAGAAGTAAAGGGAGGCGTGGGTGCTAATGCCGGGAGGAGTTGGAGCACCGCACCGTGGATACGAACAATAAAGGAGGTCAGAAACATTGTGGTAAACAAAGCTGGGAAATGAGAGGCATGTCGATCCTCGATACATGCTACCGAGAGGGGGAAAAGTGTTGGAGGAGTTGGCCCCTCCCTGAGGGAAACCATAACCCATGGGAGGATGAGTGTACGAATGACAAAGGGCTCCAACGATACCATCGGCGGCATGGGATGCCCCCGGTGCGTTGGCACCACCAGGTCTAGGGAGATCAGGTAAGACGGTATAAACATAAACAGATTGTGCGTAGATCGGGTCATATTTTAACGCAATCTAGAGAGTAGCTTCTTCGGTCTGAGGGAAATGAGATGCGACATATTTTCCAATAGCAGGAAAAAGGGATCTGAGAAACCAGTCCATGTAGACACGGTCTTCGAAGGTAGGGGCTCGATATAGGCTCTTTCTTCTCCACCATTCCCCGGACATTATGAGATAGTTGGGTCGTAGAATTTATCGATTAAAAGAGGTCAAAATTTCGCACTGTGTTGTCATAACGAAGGGGAAGCAGAAGTAAGATAAAAGTTCATAAGAGCCAAAAGTAGTATTAGAGGAGGAGGCATGGTCAACATACCACTTAGAATATTCTTCCGGTAAGACAAGGTCGTGCAACTTGTATCTAAAAATAAGAAAAGAGATATAAATGCCTTAGAAATAAGCCACTTCGTAGGGGGAAACTTCCAATATATTTACATAAATGAACAATTCTTAGATGATACAATTTAAAAACCCTCCTTTTTCTATATAGATTCACAAAAAGGTTAATGCTCTCCTAAGCAAGCATAATAACCTCTAACACCTAACAATAATAATTTAAGGGCACAATAATAACAAAATGGGGGTTACAAGGGTACAATAATAACAATAAGGGGGTTACGCTAACAACAATAAGGGACTATACTAGTGATATAGGGACCTAACATGCCCCTCTCCTTCAAAAGTGTTGTCCTCAACGCTTGAGTAGCTCCGGGTGCTTCTGTATAAAATTCTCATCCTCCCATGTAGAATCTTCAGTGGGTAAGTTCTTCCACTTGATGAGATACTCTGAAATTGATCAATTCCGTAGCTGTCGAGTTCTTGTTTCCATGACTGCTTCAGGTTCCAATATGATTTTTCCTTCCTCATCAAGTTCTGGAAATATTGTTTGAACCGGAATATTTTCACCTATAACCTTCTTTAAGCATGAAACATGGAAAACTGGATGTACTCGCGAAGAAGCAGGAAGCTCCAATTTGTATGCCATAGTACCAATCTTTTGCAACACCTTGTAAGGACCATAGTACTTTGGCGATAATTTATTATCCTTCTTAGCTTGCTTGGGGGACATTTGTTTATATGGTTGTAGCCGTAAAAATACCCAATCTCCTACATCAAAACTTCTCTCGCTGCGATGTTGATCTGCCTGTTGTTTCATTCGATTTTTGTGCCAAATTCAGGTTATCCTTTAAGAGTTGGAGAACTTCTTGCTGATGCTCGATGTGATCTTTGACTGCTTGAACCTTTGAATTTTCCCTTAAAGATGATGTAATTGATGGTGGATGATATCCATAAAGTGCCATAAATGGGGTCATTTTTGCTGCAGTATGGAAGGAAGTGTTATACCACCATTCAGCGAGAGGTAACCACTTGACCCATTGTGTTTGTTTATCAGATAAAAAACAATGAAGATATCCTTCCAAACATTTATTTACTATCTCAGTTTGACCATCAGATTGAGGATGATAAGATGAGCTATGAGCTAATTGAGTACCCAAACAAGAAAATAACTTTGTCCAAAAATTTCCAGTAAAAATGGGATCTCTGTCACTCACAATAACCCTTGGCTTCCATGTAGCTTTTGAATTCTGTCCATAAATGTAGTAGCAATTGTACTTGCTTTAAATGGATGAGATAATGCACAAAAGTGTGCATACTTGGTAAGTCTATCAACTACCACCATGATGACACTCTTTCCCTCGGACTTAGGTAAACTTGTGATAAAATCCATTGAAATCTCCTCACAACGTTGACTTGGAATGGATAAAGGTTGTAGAAGTCTCGGGGTCTTAATTTTCTCAACTTTATTCTGTTGGCAAACCAAACATTCCGCCACAAACTTTTGAATATCATATTTAAGGCCATCCCAAAAAAATTCTTTCTTCACCTTGTGGTAAGTTTTTAAAAATCCCGTGTCCTCCTAAAGGAGAAGTGTGCAATTCTAGAAGAATCTTTTGTTTTAGTTGGGAATTCTTACAAAGATATAAGCGATATTTGTACCATAAGGAATCATTTTTCAAACTAAATGTATCATATGTAATAGGATCTTGCTGCAACTTTTGAATGAGTGTCCACACATCTTTGTCCTTCTTCCATCCATCTCTTGCTTCGGTTATCCAATCTGGTTGGATAATAGAAATGGCACAAAGCAATGCTTCCACCTCTTCATTCTTTCTTGAGAGTGCATCTGCAACAACATTAAGCTTTAATTTTTTGTAGATTATTTCAAAGTCATAACCCAACATCTTTGTGACCCATTTTTGCTTCTCTTCTGAAGATATTCTTTGTTCCAAAAAGTGTTTAAGACTATCATGATCATTTTTTACCTTGAAGTGTCTTCCCATTAGGTAACTTCTCCATTTCTCTAGTGCATGCAGTATTGCTAACATTTCCTTCTCATAAATAGGTTTCTGTAAATACTTTCCTTTGATTGGAAGACTTTCAAAAGCAATGGGTCTTCCTTCCTGCATTAAAATAGCACCAATTCCATTTCCTGAGGCATCACATTCCACAATAAAGGTTTTTGTGAAGTCTGGCATAGCTAAGACCGGTGCTAGGCACATCGCCTCTTTAAGATGTTCAAAGGCCTTAGTTGCTTCAGGAGTCCATGAAAATGCATCTTTCTTCAATAATGTTGTTAGAGGTGTTGCTATTCTCCCATAATTCTTAACAAACTTGCGATAATACCCTGTTAACCCGAGAAATCCTCGCAACTTCTTTATGGTTGTGGGTACTTTCCATTCCTTAATGGCTTTAATTTTGTTAGGGTCTACTTTAACACCCTCGTGAGATACAATATGACCCAGATATTCCACCTCTTGTACTCCAAAGAAACATTTGGATTTTTTCGCATATAATTGTTTCTCCTGCAATAGTTTGAGCACCCTGTCAACATGTTCAACATGATCCTTCCAAGACCTGTTGTAGATTAGTATATCATCAAAAAATACTAGCACAAATTTTCTAAGGAAGGGTTTGAAAATGGAATTCATCAACCCTCGAAATGTAGAAGGTGCATTGGTAAGGCCAAAAGGCATGACCAAAATTTCATAATGACCCTCATGAGTTCAAAATGTTGTTTTTGGAATATCTTCAGTCTTCATTCTAATTTGATGATATCCTGAACGAAGATCCAACTTGGTAAAATAAATTGCTCCGTGTAATTCATCCAATAATTCATCAATCACAGGAATGGGAAATTTATCTTTAATGGTGAGCTTATTGAGCTCCCTATAATCCAGACACATTCGCCATGATCCATCCTTCTTGTGTACCAATACTGCAGGAGCAGAGAAAGAACTTCGACTAGGTTGAATTATACCCGCCTCTAACATTTCTGCAATCATATGTTCAATTTCGCTCTTTTGGATGTAGGGATATCTATAAGGTCTGATGTTTGGAGGAACACTACATGGAATCAAATGAATAGCATGATCATGATAACAAATAGGTGGGATTCCTTTGGGAGTTTCAAACACCTTGGAATGATTGTTCAAGACTTGTTGGAGATCTCCAGAAATAGATGATTTTGATGTTAGAACTTCTAGTGAGCATAATTTTGAAATTACGCCTCGTTGTTATTTCTTTAGAAGCTTTGTCATGACATTAGAGCTTATTATCTTTCCCGGCTTCCCTGCAATACCTCGTAATTCGACTTCCTTTCCTTCTGAAAAAAAATTCAAGAAAATTTCTTGAAAATTAAAAGCTACCGTCCCCAAAGATTATAACCATTGTACTCCTAGTACAACATCAACACCTCCCATAGGAATGGAAAGCATTAGACTAGTCAATACATATTCCCCCATGGTTAGCATGATATTATGGAATTTTCCAGAGAAATTTATATTTCCTCCATTTGCAACCATCACTTGACATTCTGGTGCTGGGTATAGGAAACAATTTAATTCCTTGGCTACCTTACAATGAATAAAATTATGGGTGCTACCCGAATCAATCAACACTATTACCTTTTTCTTCTTGATTTGTCCTTCTATCTTGAGAGTTTGAGGAGTGGTAATTCCTGCCAGTGCATTACACGATATGGTCGGATTCATTTCTTCCTCTTCTAGGGCTGGTTCCTGGTGTATATCCTCTTCTTGTTTATTTTCTTCTTCCTCTTCACAATCTATGTAAAATAATTTCTTCTCAACACACTTATGACCTTTAGTGTATTTGCTATCACAACTGTAGCAAAGCCCTTTTGCTCTTTTTTCTTCCAATTGTTGTGGTGTCAACCTTGTAGGTTGTGGAAATTTAGACGTAGCAACACTTCCTTCTTTATAGAATTGAGTGGTAGGCTTCCTTGTCGCCATTATTTTACATTCAACTTTTCTTGCCAACCTGAATGCCTTCTCCAATGAATCCGGTTCCAAAACGGGAACTTCATGTTGGATGTTATCCCTTAAAGTGCCTATGAAGAGATCAATCCTGTGTTCCTCTAGAATATCAGTTACCCTTATATTCAATTTTTTGAAGTCCTCAATGTGCTACCCCACTAAACCCTTTTGTCTGAGATTTATCAATTGGCTAAAGAAGGTGTTGCTCTTTGTATCCTCATAATGTGCTATCATTTCCTCCGTAAAAATTGACCAAGTAACAATTTTTTTACGGGAGCAAAGCCATCGATACCATACAAATGTATTTTTCTCTAAATGTAAAGTTACAATGCGTACCTTTTGTTTGTTTTACACGTTATGGAGATCAAAATATTGCTCCATTTGTAGTATCCATGTTACAGGATCCTTTCCATCAAACTTCCTCATATCCATTTTTGGAATATGGTGGTTCTTCCCGCCAACATTAGAGTTTATGAAATCATGATTAACATTTATTTGGTTCTCATCATGAGGTTCTTCTACTATCTTTTCACCATTAGGAAACATTTCTTGTATCAACTTTGTCAAACCTTCGATGTCTGATTTTAGATCATTCTTCATGTTTTCCATGTTTTCTTTCATGTCATCCATCTTAGCTTCCGTGCCATCCATCTTAGCTTCTACGCCTTTCTTCAAACGGTCCATATTTTCTTCCACGCCTTTCTTCAAAACTTCCATTTCATTTTTTGTTGCTCTTTGCGAGAGTAAAATTTGTTGCACTTGCTCTTGTAATTTTGATAGATCATGTTGCAATTCTTCATCTTCATGAGTCATAGTAGAGCCTTCTGAAGGCTTAATGGGTGTTGAATTATTTTTATGAGGCATATTTTAGAACCCAATACTGATATCTATTCTACAATATGCCCTTGGAATCAATTCAAATTGATTCTTCAAACAAGACTTATGCAATTCGCAAAAAAGAAATACACACCTTTTTCTTGCTTTTGAGGAGCTCGATATTGAAATTGGATTATCTCTATGATTGCAGTACTTCAATATTTTAATTTAGGTACCGACGTAGCCCTCTTAATTATCTTTCGAATGCCACATTTCTGACCTGATTTGGATTCTCCAAGACAAAGTTGTGTCCAATCTCCCACAATGACCTAATTATGGACTGGTTCAGTAAAGCTAAGTTGTACGAATTTCCACGTGTCACTGTTTCTTCCTTCAAATCTGAAATTGATAGCCAAGAAACTACATTCCATGTAATATTGACCACTTTTTACGACACTCCAATCCGATGCTCAGAGAGAGAGTTATGAAGATTTTCCCACAATCACCTCTTTGAGATGAAATTTAGGAGCCTGAAAAATCACTACCTTCCATAGATCATATCTCTGCAAATATTGTGAACCAAGCTATGAAAATTTTTGAAAATTTTCCTTAGGATTTTGGCTTCGCACCCTATGAATTTCAGCTTCTGAGACTTCATAGAAAAAAAATTATAGTGAAAATTCCACGATGACCTGTTTAGGAGCCTGAAACAAGACCTAAATTCCACAGATCATATTTCCAAAAATGTTGTGAACCAAGCTCTAAAATTTTTTAACGATGTTCCTCACGATTTTTGCTTCGCACCCTAAAAATTTCAGCTTCTGAAACTTCGTAGAAAAAAAGTTATAGCGAAAATTCCACGATGACCTGTTTGGAGCAGCGAAACCCTAGAATCCAAAGCTCTGATACCAAATGTTGTGTAACCAGCTCCAAAAATAGAAGAAAAGAGATATCAACGCCTTAGAAATAAGCCACTTCGAGGGGGAAACCTCCAATACAATACATAAATGAAAAATTCTTGGATGATACAATTTACAAAACCTCCTTTCTATATATAGGAGTCCATGTGGCCATAATGTAATCCTAGTGGGCCACAATGTAATCCTAGCCAACCTAACAATAATAATTTAAGGGCACAATAATAACAAAATGGAGGTTACAAGGGTACAATTATAAAAATAAGGGGGTTACACTAATAACAATAAGGGACTATACTAGTAATATAGGGACCTAACACATACGTTGGAACAACCTAAGACAAACAGAGTCATTGGTGATGGAGTTAAACGAATACCACATGTGGAAAGATCGAAAATGGTTTGTAGGATCTTATCCAACAATACCTTCAAACTTGGGGATGTCGGAAGGGAGATTGGTTTGCATAGTAGGCCAACCAGGGTCATGATGTATGGGGTCATTGATCAACTAGTTAAAATTGGGAAGAATGAGGCTTTCCATATAAGGGAGCAAGGGAGCAGTCGGGATAGTTCATGTTGCAGTCCCACTAGTAGTATTCCTAGCATTGGGTTGAGGGCTACCACGAGCGTTAGGTCCCGAACCAGACATGGTGAAGGTGATAGGGGGAGAACTAGGGATAGAACCAGACAGGGAACCCAATGAACCAAAAGCGAAGTCGGAATGGGGACTCGGTGGAGGACTAACTCGAATCCTAAGCGGAGGAGTAAGTCTTCCTAATGGAAACTGAGGATGAAGGCCAAGAAGTCTCCAGGATAAATTCCTTGGGGGCACAATGATGGAAGGACAAACACAGATCACAAAAGGAAGAGAGACCAACAAGGGAAAGGAGGTGTAGGATCAAATGATTACAATGTCGAAACAAGGGGAGGGAGGTGTAGGATCAATTGATTACAACATTATAGTCTTTGCCTAGCAGTGTTACCCAGGTGTTCTTCACTTAGGGTGTGTGTGTAAGTGTGTTAATTTTGATTTTTAAACCCAGACGTTTATAGAGAAAAAAGAAAAAGTGTGATGTATCACTGTAAATAAATCTACAAATAACACTAAATTAAACTGAATATAATAGAAAATAAACAGCTAAAGATGCATCAATATAAACCCAAGGAGGCGAGCTTCCAAACAACTAGTCTAAGGGTGGGCAAAAATCTAGTCAAAACACACCAAAATAGCCAGTGGATCTAAATTTGGGAGGGACAATGATCTAAAGGTCAGATCTGCTTGAAATAGGTGCAGAAAACAGTAAAAAAACTAGAGGGGAAAGTGTTGCAAATGAGGTGGTGAAAGGCTAGAACCTGAAGGGAAATCGAGGGAACCCTAGAGGAAGACCAAAAAAAACTGAAAAGAGGTGTTTTGGATGGATGAATAACCAATTTGAAATGGATCTGAATGTACAGGATCAGATCTAAAAAATGGTTGAACACACTGAAATTTCAAATGACCTGCTTTAGCTAAACTCCTCCTAGAAAGGTGGAAGTGTACTGAAGCCCTAGGGGGCTAGGTTCCTACTTTGACGAGTAAAATAGAGAAATTACAGGTCCAAAATGGGCAGAGATGGAGGTCAGAAAACCCTGAATAGTAGCCCAGACAAACCCAGAAAAATCTCAGAAAAATTCCCACAAAAAGTACATGTTGCAGTTTCTGACCTAATTTATGCAGAGGTCGCATGTTTGAGGCTTTTTTCTATGTCCTGGAGATTCAGGGCACAGGTTTTGGCCAAAAAATTATGACCTACACTTCTGGCACTCTCAGGATCAAGTTTTAGAAAAAAAGTGTCGTCTCAGATGCGATTGATACCTGTCACCTGTGCAATAGGTCTGGAAACACATGGAAGTTAGAATTTTTACAGTTTTAGGGTTTTATAGGTTAAAAACAACCTCAAGAAAATAAAAAAAATAAGTTGAAGAAAAATCCTAGGGTTTGAAGCAGCTGGTCATGCAGGGATCTGAAAAATAACAGAGGTTGTAATCGTCCCCAATGGAGTTTCCAGTTGTTAGGATGAATTCTAATCGCAAGAGTACGAAAAAAATACCACTTTAGCTATGCATAACAAACAGCCCTAACATCAAATATGGTTCCCAATTTCCTTAGATCTGCAGTTATTGACCAAGATAAATGCTACAAAATCCATATCTATGTAGTAAAAGTCATTAAGCAGTAAATAAAAGCAAGAGTTGCTCCATGCATCCAATAGACCAGACAACAATATTTTTAAATAATTTTTGTATTTATGACACCTAGGAAGGGAACATAGAATGATATTACCAGACCCCCTTAATGGGATGGGTTCTTGTATGTCCTCAACACTTCAAATCTAAGATCTCTCTCTCTTGATGGTGTAGAAAACCTGGACAAAAATGGAACTCAAAGGGAGTTTACAAGAAAAAAGTTAGAAAAATATGACAATGATGGAGGATCAAAGTCAGACCAAAAGTATAGATCCAGAGTGATATTTAGGCAACAAAAGGTAGTGAGTGAATCAAAAAACCCTTCTATTTATAACAAAATATTGAGTTAGTCTAGATATTGGTGTATAATTAAAATATTATTAACCAATTCTAGATCCAACTTTTATGGAATATTTTATTATATTTGTTGGAGGGAAAAATAATTTGAATTTGGTCAAATCCCTTTATTTGTAAATAATAAATAAATAAATGATTTATTTATTATTTTAAGGATGTGGTTTAGTAATAATTAAACAAATAGTGATTTATTCAATTATTTATAAACGATTTAGTCAAATTTAACAAGGAATATTATTTAAATAATTATTCCTAGAAGATAACAAGATAAATAATGATTTATCTCATTAATTTTCCTATTTTGGGTTAAATATGACCAGGAATATTAATTAAACTATTTTTTAACTAATTTTTCCTTAATAAAAATGAAACAAATATGGATTTATTCAATATTTCCTCATGGGGTTTCCTGTTTAGACCATAAACAACTTAATAAATTAAGGATTACTAAGTTATTTTTCATAGTGAAAGAAATTTTACTTAGGGTAAAATTGGTCTTACATGGTGTACTTTGGTCCATCTAATAATAACAGGTTAGATGACCAAAAATTGGTGTAACACTTAAGAACAAGCGAAGAAAATATATTTAACGAGCATGTGATCGTAGAAAATTGATTTTATGACATTGAAACAAAACTCTGTTGTTTCATGTTTTAAGAGTCGAGAAACAGGAAAAAGGTGACTCTAGTCACTTTCAGGTTGAACGAGTGTGAAAGGACAAGTTCTCGATGATGTTTTCAATTTTAGAGAGTCATGAAAAGGAGAAAATGACTACTCAGGGAATCTAACCAAGAGGGTGTACCAAGTTTTCGTGAATTGCAATATACACCTTGGTGATCAAATGAAAGAGAAATGACCAAGGACTTGATAAACGTGCAGGAAGTCTCCCTAAATGTTGTGTTCAGTGTATCACAGTTACAGGGTGGCAGACTCAGCTTCATATGGATAAAGAAGGATTGCAACCTATGAGGGTCTCCCTTTATATACTCAATGGTACGGGGAGCACAAGTCTGTGCTAGCGTTGTCTAAAGCCAAATGGCGAACGACAACTACTAGGTTTAACGACACCGGAACATGTCACTAGCCTAGACCTCTAGATATATGTGTGTTAGATTTCAATGCTTCTTTAGGTTGATTGAATTCATTTTAAAGTTGATCTTGAATTAATGTTGCAATTTCAAGGCCTTACTAAATTTGATCTCGAATCATTAATGCACAACTAAATGAAAAATAAAATCATTTCCATTCTATGAATGCTAGCTAAGAGAAGGATAGTAGTCTATAACGAAGCAGAAATCGGTCGAATCACAAGAAAATTTTCACTAATGCATCTAAGACAACCAAAGCAGAAAATGAAAAACTATTTCCCTGTTCACTAAAAAATACTAATGCAGAAGAACATTTTCCATTTTCAAACTAAGAGAAAGAATGCAAATTTTGTATTTTTAGATGAATGAGAAGAAAAATGTGTTGTTACACTAAAAATAAAAATAGACACTAGTTTTGAGTAATTCGAATGAAACTATCTACAACAAATAGATCAATCTAATCCAAACATCAAACACACTAAAAAACAGAGATGCGTCCCTTCAGGAAAAAAGAGGGCTTTCGAACCGATTCAACGAGCAATGGAATATATGCTCATGGTGATAGATGGAGAGCTAAACGAAAACAAGATGATCATTCAACAAACCAAAGACACGTATAACCGAAATAAAAGCTAAAACAATCAGTCAACAAACTGAAATGATGGAGACCAAACTGACTCAAACTCAACTCAGAAGGCTTAATGAGGAGAGAGTCGGACAAGTGGCAGGAGACACCTAGAAACCCTAGGATGACAAACTCCACTGATAATATGAGGGACAAACAAATGAGAAGAACAAGACAAGAGAGTCAAAAAAATCCCAGTGGACCAAATGAGAGATGAAAATCCAACCCAAAGGCAAGGAAAAATGACAAACCTCAGGAAAAAAGGCTAAATTTGAATCTGCAGGATTCAGCGTGTCTGTTTAGCTGTAATATGTGCTAAATAGAGGTTGACGCACGTGTGACAAAAGAAACAAGCGCCAATCAACGTGACTATTCAAGAAAAAGCAGTGTCAAGCTAGAAAACCATGGGAAAATAAAAAAGCATTGAGCAGAGGTCAGATATGACACTCTAGGACTGAACATGATGGCTGAAAACAGTCAGACAGGTCAAAAAAAGCAGAAAAATGATGAAATGACTAAAGTCGACTCGACAAGAAAAAAAATAGACAAAAAACGAGAGACAATGAACACACTGATCCCCAGAATGGTCACCAAATTTCTGTGCAGGTAAATCCCCTCTGTAGACAGAGGTGATCCCTCTAGCCCTAGACTGGGTCTAGAAATAAGGGAACATGCTAATCCTTCAGAATCCTAGTTTATGAATGAAATTGAGTTGGGATAGATAACCTACCTTTGTTCCAACACTCTTGTCGTAACTTGTGGCAGCGATCTCTTGATCTTCATCTTCACAGGTCGCAGTCCTCCAGCGGCAATATCAGTGTACCTGCACAAGGATCAAAGAATGATGACAGCATACAAAAACATATTTGCATTCATAACTATTTGATTGGTCAAGGAGAATCAAACATATTGCATAGGGTTAAACATATCAAACGTAAAACGGGAACCAAAAAACCAGTCATGTATTAATAAGTAGAGAGAATAATTTTACAACCAAAAAAGCCTTGAAGTTGCAACCTCCTTCGATGGGTCCAGTCAAACATGTCTCAAGCATTCGTCGGGGATTAGACTTGGTGAAGCAATGGATCTAGGCTCTCTCTCGACAATGGATTCCTCCCTGCTTTACTCTCACACCAAATATAGTAAGGATTGTTCAGCTAGCTGCAACTATGTGAGAAGGATGTATTTATAGGAGAGGAGGAGCTAGTTTGGGATCCCTCATAAGGTGGAAAGGAGGCATTATCCTTTGCGGATTTGCTCAAATGTAGGAGACAAGAAGCCAAAGGAAGGACTTCGATGTTATTCAATCGAACATACCATGATGACTCTGCTCACGAAGTGGTTGGGAATGGAAACTTCGCTTCTATTTTTAAAAAACATTCCAAAAATATCTCAACGTGGGCAGTCCACTGAGACATAGCACCAATGGGCACGAAGCCCAGTGTTAATTTCTCTATGGGAATGAGGCCATAACTACCTATCAGTGCCGACCCAAAATCACATGTTTTTGAGAGCCTGTTCCAGGAATAGTCAACAGAGGAAATGTTCTTCTCATGTCAAGGGATGCAATGACACTTTTTGCAAGGTATGGAAATACACAGAAGTCACTAAAATGGTCCTCCAATGTTCAGGATGGGGATTGCAGGGACGGTGAAAAAATATTGTGTAACAGTTTGCAAGGTTGATCTCGCAAAGTTTCAACAAGATCAAGCCTTAACTTCTTATACCCTGACCTTGTTGGGGACATGCAAAGAAAAACCGAGAAAGAGCAGTCCACTCTGATACCACTAATTTGAACTTATGCGCAAACGTAATAGAGTATAGATATAAAAAAAAATACAAAAATGCAACATAAATAAAACCTCATTTCATTAATATCAAATAACTTAAATAATATTACAAACATAATGGAAATTGTTGGACACCTAATCCTCCATGGGTAGGTGTAGAAGCCGAATGGACAAAGAAGATTCCAAGCGACCTTGGAATGTGGAATCCAAAAGTCACATCAATGTAATATAAATAGACATATATGGTTAATAGTAAAATAACTCACGCTTCTCTTTCTATTTATGTGTGTTTACTTTCCCCTTATGTGCGTTTACCATGCATGTGTTTAACAAGGTATCAGAGCCCAGGCCAGGCCCTGACATTTTCAGATTCTGTCAGCTCCATTTTTATCCATTCTGCTTATTTCATTGTTGTGACTCTGCGTCTACCTAGTCTATTTTCTGTATGTTTTCCAGACCTTTTGATAATTTCCGCCCATTAACATTTTCTCGTCTGGCAGACTGTTTTGCTACTCCATCGTACTACTCCTACATACTACTCATTAACACAGTCTACTCCCGCAGGCCTGCCTTCTCCCTCACTGCTCCACTCCTCCATGCACATACTTTCCTTGGATTCCATGTTGCGTCCACCTCCCGTTATCAGCATGATGTGAAACAAACATGCAACATTGAATGCGTTATATATGTATTAATGCACCTCTAGGTCAATTAATACACTGCTCCATCCAATGTTCGATGCAGATAGAAAGCTAGCACCAAAGCCAAAACCAAATGCCTAATACAAGCCCACAAGGGGTGAGGTATTTCTCGGCATTTTCTCCTTGGAAAATTCTCTGAGACGATCAACCTTACCTCCCACTATGCTTCAAGACAATTAATATTGTGCATCTTCTAACGGACCTAGAGTTGGATGTCGTTAATGTGTTGAAGGTAATATTGGCACAAACCCTCGCCTTGCTTCACCATTCTGTTTGATTATTTTGGGCGCTGATTTTTCGTAGTGCAATTAAATCGATGCTACTCAGTTGCTCGCTTTTCTGTCTATAAATTTCTGCCTATTATATATAGTGCACAATACACCGATGCTACTATAACGCTACTTCAGTGATAATTTCAATGTTCGATGCCACCCTCATCAAATTCCTCTCACAATTCGCTCATCCATACATTGGCACTCAATCGGCCTTCATGCCACCGCAGTCTCCCACGACACGGTGCTCCTTCCTGATCAAATTATTGCACTTTCATAATGTATCTAATTTAAAGGTTTTGAAATTTTATTTTTATTCTCCATTCCATTTGTAAAGTTTTAATATGGACTCCTCCCAATTTTAACGTGCTCTCACACCTTCCTCCTCGCTCTCCCACTCACATGATCCTCACACAGTCCCCCTAGTCGACATAGTCTCAACATATAAAGTCACTTCCCACTCCACACTGTGCTGAATTTTAAAGTGGCTCGACGGAAATTGCACGAGACAGGCCTCAAGCAGTGAAACTGGAGAATGAGATGAGAGGCAGTGAACAGGAGGTGGAGGAGGTAGGTGTACTGGGCAATGAACCAGAGTGTGGGAGGTTGATTGGCCAATACATGGCATATTCACTGATTAGCAGCTCCTACTAGCTCGCACAGCTCCCTCCTCGGCTGTCGGCCCTCCTGCCGACTCGCACTCTTCAAATATCACTTGAAGAGTATCTAACTCAACCACAGGTGTATGTTCCAATAATGTCTTCTATCATGTGCCTCATATAGCCCGTTCTCGACTTCAAATTTTTCATGTTCTTATAGTCTCGACTCTAGTGGAGACTTAGTGAGAGTCTCAAATTGAAAGACACAGTGAGATAGTTTTGACGTAGAATGTAATGAAGCTAATTATGTGTGACCATAAAGTGGAGATGCAGGTGGGGGCGCGATGACTTGAACCTTCGTAGTCAATTTATCCATTCACTGATAGCAATAAAGATTATACTTCATATGAAGTGGGCTTCGACTAAGGCCAAGGAAATCATATTGTTTGGATGCAGTTGATGTGTAGCGAGTGGATGGGAGCATCGATGACCATAAGAGTAAGTTGAAATAGTAATACCTATAATAGGAATGATAATTCTTTACTAGCTTGTATTAAGAAAAAGACAAATTTCATGAAATGCATGCAGAGGTGACTTTATTATCAATTTGAGGGCATCATTTTTAGTGTCATTCTAGGCTTGAGGAAGATTGAGTTTATAATCTCTTGGCTAGCTGAATATAAACCCCTCTCTCAGGGTGTGATGTCTTCATTTCCCTGGACGAGATTTTTCTCGAGGAGAAAGACACTATCTCTATTTGCAGCCATTTTTTCTAGGTATCATGAGTGGAGACCATTAAAGGTTGAGTTAGTGTTGAATTGAGTGGAGCTGACTTCAGTGCCAGAGACTGTAATGAATCTCATTTAGCTGATTAATCAAAGACCGAATTTTCCTTTTGATGTGTGTTACCCAGGCTTCCAAGTGGTTGCGGCTGTAAGAAATCTGAATGCAGAATTGTACCAACATTCTGAGTGAGCATTGCATATTAGTTGATACTTGCAGTCACTCTTTGAAGAGTAACTTTGACTTGTTAAAACAAAATGGTTAAAATCAATGATACATTAGAGTTGTTGAACAACCTCATTCATTCCAATGTTCATGATATGGTAAAAATGAGAAAGAACTCTCTTTTTAATATTCAAACTTGCTTGCAAGATGCACAAGACAAGATTGAGTTTTTGCAATTGGAGTCTTAGCTTCAGCAAGATGAGATTCAGCAAAAGAGTCATCATTCCGAACCTATTTTTGTTTAGAACATTGAAAGAGACTCCCACAATCAACAAGTCAACAATTTTTTGATTGATTCACATTCAGTGCCCAATGAAGCAATAGAGGTACATATAGATGCAGAAGTTCAGCCTTCACCTCCCAAGCCCATCATCAGACCTTGTGAAGAGCTTGTCCACAACAAGCACAAAACTGGTCTTGGATATGACAAGGAATTGTCCTTTCATATTTCGGACTACTCCAAGCCTATCAAATTTCAGAGTGTCGGATTCCTTTATGACAATTCACATTCAGCTGTTCCAGATCCTGCTTCTCTTCCACAGCAACAACAACATATTGTAAAATTCCAACACTATGATCGAGTTGGCCATATGAAAGATCACTTTTTCAATCTTCACCCATGCAAGAACTGTGGTCGGAACACCCATTCTTCACACAGATGCTTCAAAAACAAGCCTCCTACAAGAACAAAGATTCATCTTGGATGGATCGCTTCTTGGAAATGGGCATCAACAACCAAGAAGATGTTTAAGTCACATGTCAGAACTTGTTCTAGAATATTGAACAATCTTGCAGTTGATTTTTCACCGTCATCTCACCTTGTACTTGACAGGGGGGAAAATGGTGGTCATCTACAAGCTTTGAAGCCGCATCAAGCGAGCCTGAGCCACAATCTCTCATTCCAGATTCAGAGTTGTAGCCATAAACACAACAGTTCAAGCAAGGCTGAGCCACAATTTGTCACTCCATATTCAGAGTTGTAGCCAGAGACACAGATGCCCATGAGCATGCCTTTGGTTGGTGGACAGCCTTAAACCACCTATGCGAGGTTGATATTCTTCCTCTTCAAAGAATTCGGATCACTTCCTCTAGCAGAAGACTTCAACTTCTTGCCAGCTTTGGTAGAGTTCTGGGAAATGCATCAAGCCTTCCAGATTTGGTGGTCATCCTTAAACCATCACAGGTTGTAGACCTCCCTTATTCTAGGTTGAAGGTCTCCCTCTTCAAATATGAGGGACACTTCCTGTCAGGATGAATTCTAATCACAAGTGTACGAAAAAAACTCACTTTAGCTATGCATGAAAAACAACCCTAACATTAAGATGGCTGCCAATTTCTTTAGATCTGTAGTTAGTTGAACAAGATAAATACTACAAAATCCAAATCTATGCAGTAAAATACATTAAGCAGTAAATAAAAGAAAGAGTTGCTCCATGCGTCCAATAGAAAAGACAAGAATATTTTTAAAGAATTTTTGTATTTTTGACACTTGGGAAGGGAACATAGAAAGATGTTACTAGTCCCCCTCAATGGGATGGGTTCTTGTAGGTCCTCAGCACTTCAGATCTAAGATCTTTCTCTCTTGATGGTGTAGAAAACCCAGACAAAAAATGAAACTCAAAGGGAGCTCACAAGAAAAACGGTAGAAAAATATGACAATGATGGAGGATCAAAGTCAGACCAAAAGTATAGATCCAGAGTGATCTTTAGGCAAAATAAGGTAGTGAGTGAATGGAAAAACCCTTCTATTTATAACAAAATATTGAGTTATTCTAGATATTGGTGCATAATTAAAATATTATTAACCAATTCTTGATCCAACTTTTATGGAATATTTTATTATATTTATTGGAGGGAAAAATAATTTGAATTTGGTCAAATCCCTTTATTTGTAAATAATAAATAAATAAATGATTTATTTATTATTTTACAGATGTGGTTGAGTAATAATTAAATAAATATTGATTTATTCAATTATTTATAAATGATTTATTCAAATTCAACAAGGAATATTATTTAAATAAGGTTTAAATAATTATTCCTAGAAAATAATAAGATAAATAATGATTTATCTAATTAATTTTCCTGTTTTTGGTTAAATATGACCAGGAATATTAATTAAACTATTGTTTAACTAATTATTCCTAGAGTAAAATCAAACAAATATGGATTTATTCAATATTTCCTCATGGGGTTTCATATTTAGACCATAAACAACTTAATAAATTAGGGATTACTAAGTTATGTTTCATAGTGAAAGCAATTTTACTTAGGGTAAAATTGGTCTTACATGGTGTACTTTGGTCCATCTAATAGTAACAGGTTAGATGACCAAAAATTGGTGTAACAGATTTCCCCTTAGCGTGCGAGCGTTAGGAGCCAATCGTATGACTGAATTACGTTGTAAGAACTCAATCACTAGACACCAAAGGGGAATTCAGAGAGAGAGAAATATAAGGTAGACTAAAGCGCTAGAGGACAAGACCCTGAGGAGGTGAGACTTACAAGTGTGACAAGTCTCTTTTATGAGTGAGTACCTGTGCTACAAGAGGCGGGGGAGGCATACCTATGCCCGCTGAGACAAAGTACAAAGAATAATGCGTCCAGTAAACAAGGGGTTGAACTATATAGTACATGTCGGCATAAACGTGAGCCAAATAAAAACATGATAATGGATCCCACATACATAATGTGCCTGGGATAACAGCCAAGCTTATATAATAATATCCGAGTACATGAGATATAAGTACAACCAAAGAGGCCTTGTAAATAGGAAAGGGCTCTGAAAATATGAATGATACATGCAAACTAAAAGGTCTTGCATGCAGATGAGGTTGAAACCATCAAATCTATGGAGTTGCATCAAAGGCTGTAATGAGGAGGTCATCTGGGCATGTGGGGGGCTACCTGAAGGGCCACCCCCTCATGAGGTCTGAAACATCTCACACACACCCGTGAATCACCGGTACAATCTGCTGCATCATTGAACCATCAAGTATATGGATATCGATCATACCGTAAGGAGATGGAACTTAGAAAAAATCAAGTTAGAGGGAAAAAAGGAGTCCCTTTTCTTGATCTGAGGCACCTAACAAGAGTGGAAGTTGGAACCAAGGTACACCACCCTCTAGACCTGTCTTCTGGAATGAATGAGCTAATGTCGACAGAAGGAGGTCCACCATAGGTGAGCCAATAAGGGATCCTCAACCAAGGCACGAGAGATAATAGTAGAGTGACTGACAGACTGACACCAGGGATGATGATGGAATGGGGGGTACTAATTAGCGGGCTGACGACTTCCCTTGTTAGGGCATGAAGGGCATAGATTACCTGGCAGCAACTGACACAATACCAAAAGTAAAAGGGGATAGTAAGACTGAAGGCCATAATGTGCGACACGAGTGAGAAACCAAGCAATGAAGGATGAAGGACTATAGCGAGATACAAAGGGACTCGGGATAGACTCCATGGATGTGATGATGACTCAACTTGGATGCTCTAAAGAAGGGTGACTCAATGATGTTGCCACAAAGAAAAGATCTGGTGGGGACCATAAAAACATGAGTATAAGATAGTTACTCATGACGAAAATCAACACAAGCATGGACAAGTATGAAGGAAAAATGGTACCCCAAGTACAAGTGTTGCAAGTGAAGAAATTTGATTTTGAGGAGTGGTGAAATGACCCTTCTTAGACAAAATGTGTCCGAGTGAAGTATCAAATCACAAAAACTAAAGGATACCCACTTGAGATCTTGGTGAGATATTTCCAACTGTATGGAAGGTTTGTCAAACTGAGCTACGGTTTTTCTGCAGAGGTCGAAAGAAAAATATGGGGTTTCTCTTTCACTAAGGCATTTTCCCTCCAAATTCACTCATTTGCAAGTGTAGCTATGGTGAATGTAGAGAGGAGAAAAGGCCCTAAATCTTGCGGAGATTGTAGCGGACAAACCGACCATTGGAATCGAGATCCGTTTGTTGCAGGTAAGAGGCCTAACCCTACTCTTTCATTTCAGGGGATCAAAATTTTAGTTTAGGCACCCAGAGCTCATGAACAGGCCAGGTTGCACTTTTTGGGGATTTTTCGGCGACCTGGGTAGCAAATACTGGGCAGAAAACTGCGACTTGTCCCAGAAGATGGCCTGAAAAGTTCAACCTATCAGAGAAAGGGGGTTTCAGTGTTGTTTTTGGCTGAGAGCTGGGATTTTTATGGTTGAGGGGAATAGGTGCCTCCAAGCATGTTACGGTCATGCCAAAAAAAAAATTATAAAGGGGGGATCTAAACACTTTTTATGATGTGGTGTGCCATTTATTTTCGTTATGGTTATGTAGTTAAAGAAAGGGAATGGAGGATTACCAATATCTTTTGGTACTGCATATATGAAGAAAATGGACTTAATTTTTTGGGTTGGCATACATGGCGTCACTATCCCAAAGAGAGGATTTGGAGATAATGAACTGGTGCTCTCCTAGAAAACCCATAGGTTGGTCAACAACAATGTCGAGGGGACTGGGTTGCTGATGTAAGATGAATAAATTATGAGGGATATCATCCCTAGAGTGATATGAAGTGATATGGGACTCTAGAGGTTCTTATAAATGGGGAAGAATAATGGTACTAGAGTCGACATGACCAGATACACTAGGAGAGTTGTGGAGAATTTATTCTTCGGGACTCTCAAATATGGGTGTCCCCTTACCAAAACATTGGGTGTAAATTTAATGGCCACAAGGTGTATGTGGTTTGAATGCATGGGTTCGATGTAAGGGGGAATAGATAAAGTAAGGGGTGGTGATTTCTTCCATAATTTCATCATCGTAATAGAATATGGGGTGACTTGTGGAAGAAAAAACACCTGATGCGGCAAAGCTACCTGACTCATCATCATGAGAAGTGAGGTTCACATGCGCATCATCACAGAGGGTGATAGAAGAAAAAGTAGATGAATGATCCACTGATGTTGAGCTCAAGGTGGTCACTGAAGGGAGGTCAAGCGAAATAGAAGTGGAAGTCCCAAGGGGATCTTCCACCATGGATCTCGTAGATGACGACAGGTAGTGGACAGTGGCCAAAGACTCTATCATTTCGACATCTGGGAGGAGGGATGCAATAGGAGTGGATGTGTCCTCTGGTTTTGTTGAATAAAAATGTGCAAATAAGGGACTAGTGGACTCATTGCGCTTTTCCTTGAATTTGTGAACTACTTCTAGAGAGGTGCGGAAATCCTTGAGGCAAGACAGAGGTGGGTATAATGGCCATGGAGATCACACAAAGCACAGGGGTGTTTGGTGTGAATATTCTTGGGGTTCTTGGCTATAGTCAAGGAAGGAAAAAAGGTTTCTGGGACCATAGACTCAAGGAACATGACATTAACCATGGGCTTGAGACAAGGCAATTCAGGACAATTATGGGTGGCATGACCGAAAACATCACAAAAAGCGCATGTAGGTGTATGCTTTGGAGGCTGACGAGGAGCATGGTTTTTTAGGCCAGCCTTGTCTTTAGGTGCCTTCTTGTGAGCTTTTCCCCCCTCACCTGAAGCTTTCGCAACAGGAGTAGGTTCATGTTGAGGTGGATGAGGCATAGAGGCAAAGGGAGGGGTCTTTGGGACCGGTTGAACCAGGGTCAAAGCAAGATAAGTTTTGGGCTGACCAGGCGGGGTAGCGGCTAGGGGATCAATGTACCAAACTGGGATCCCCAATATCAAGTTAGGAAGGGATAAGGTAGTCATAACAAGTACCGAAAACACTCCAGGAGGGGGAGCTAGGAACAGTATCTGACCAGAGGGGTAATGGCCAAGTGGGATTGCTCCAAGATGGTTAATGCCAGGAAGAACCATTCCAGGAGGGTAGAGAGGCTCATGGATACCAGCTACAGATGAGGGGCCTTGAGGAGGGGGTCCTGAAGGCTAGGTCTAAGTGCTAGGATCAGGTTGCGAAGGGAGGGTTTGTTGACTAGTCAAAGCGAGCCGCTTGAGGGAAGCCCAAGACGATTGCATCATGCAAACATTCGACGAGTTGGGATCAGAGATAGGAGGATGAAGACCAAGGAATGAACCAAGAAAATAGGAGTCTTTGTAGAATCCGAGTGCGACACTGGTCAAAGGTTCGACGGTTTGCTTATTGGCCACCAAAGAGATGATAGACTCAGGGGAGGTCTGAGACTTCAGTTCGTAATATGTCAACTGGTCGATGGTGACTATCTTTCCGTTATGAGGAAATGACATCTTGCGGTGAATCACAAATGGGATAGTAGACATTGCATAGGTGTAGCTACGACCCAATAGAATTTTGTAATCTAAGGGGCCATCAATGACTTCTACGTCAACACAAACAATCTTTCCCACAAGAGTAATAGGACAATTGCGAAACGGGCCAATGGGTTGGGAAGAGTGGCCATCCCACGCTTGGAGGGTGATAGTGGAAGGGGCCAACTCAATTGATCCGAGTTTCTTCCAAACTGAAGCAGACATCACACAGGTGGATGCCCCCTCATCAATGATACAATAGGAGATGTTGGCATTCCGGATCTTGACGGGGATTTGGAAGGCGACAGAAGAAAGAAGGGGAGGATGTTCTGACCAGTCAACATCGAAGATGATCAAATGATCATCTAAAGGATCTACAATGCCCATGGAAGTTAGTATATCTTTTCGTTGTGAAGGGCACGACTGAAGGAGTTCCAACGTTGAGATGGATGCAGGAGATTGTGCCAAATCATCTACTATACTATACGAATGGGTAGCTTTTTAAGAAGCAGTGTTTCAGCGTAATGGTCCCTTGGGGATCTTGGTATGAACCTCCACCTTAGGCTGAGGGATCTGTAAAGGACCATTGGTTGTCGAAAGAGGCACTATAGAACTTGAAGAAGGGGGCTCGAGGGTAGACGTAACAGGAGGCTTGTTGTACTGACGGGACCGAGTCTAAAGGTTGCCAGGTCAACAGTAATGGGTTGGTCAAAGTTCATCATGATAATTTGGTAATCGAAGGTACCATATGGAGGAGGTTGAGTGGCCACCTGACCTTCAGGTGGTTGGGTAGCCACGAATCCTTACTAAGGGAAAGGATTGGTAAACACATCCGGCAGGATAGGTGCAGCATTGGGAGGATCCGAAGAGGAGGCTTGTTGTCCTCATGATGCTGCTTGAGTCTCCCACATCTGACATATCTGAGGTAAAATAGGACAATCATGGGTGTAATGACCATAGACACCACAACAAGAACAAGGCTTATTCGTGCGAACAAGCCTGTCCTACTTGGGCTAAGTGCCCTATTGCTAGTTATAAGTTTTAGGTGCATTCCCTTGGGTATTAGGTCCTAGATTATTGGGAGAAGATTGATTTTGGGTGCCTTTCCTCTTATTTTTGGAAATAGGAGGATTATTCGTGCCCTTTTGTGCATACACATGCCCCTTGGGGAGGGGTGGCTGCTGTTGCGGGGGTTGAGAAGGCAAGTGAGGCAGGGGTGCTAATACTGGAGGGGCTGGAGCATCAGGTTGCGGATACAGATAATAAGGAGGTTGGGAAACATTGTGGTAAACAGGTTGGGCAAAAGGAGGAGGCATGTCGTATCTTGGATACATGCTACCGGGAAGGGGGAAAGTGCTAGAGAAGTTCCCCCCCCCCCTAAGGGAAACCATAACCCATGTTAGGATGAGTGTATGAATGAGAAAACGCTCCAATGATACTGTCGGTGACATGGGATGCCCCCGGTGCGTTGGCACCACTAGGTCTAGGGAGATTAGGTAAGACGGTATAAACATAACCAAACTATGTGTAGATCAGGTCATATTTTAATGCAATCTAGAGAGCAGCTTCTTCGATCTGAGGGAAATGCGATGTGACATCTTTGTTGATAGCATGAAAAATGGCTCTAAGGAACCAGTCCATGTAGACACGGTCTTCGAAGGTAGGGGCTCAACACATTCTCTTTCTTCGCCGCCATTCCTGGACATGATCAGATAGGCGGGTCGCAAACAATTGAGGGAAAGAGGTCAAAAGTTCAGTACCAATGTCATAATGAAGGGGAAGCTGGAAATAAGACAGAAAATCCCAGGAAATACTCGCAAAAGTGGTATGAGAGGAGGATTCGTGATCAACATACCAGTTAGAAGCTTTGCTAGTAAGCATACATTGTAACTACTGAAGACAGACAGAGTCATCGGTAATGGAGTTAGACAAACACCACATGTGGAAAGATCGAACATGATTAGTACAATCTTCTCCAGCAAGACCTTCAAACTAGGGGATGTTAGAAGGGAGCTTGGTTGGCATAGCAGGCCAACCAGCGTCATGGCATATGGGTTCATTGATCAACTGGTTAAAATTAGGAAGACTGAGGCCTGCCATATAAGGGATCAAGGGAGCAACCGGGGTAGCTCATGTTGCGGTCCCGCTAGTAGTATTCCTAGCATTAAGGTCGGGGCTACCACCAACGTTAGGTCCTGAACCAGACATGGTGAAGGTGATAGGGGGAGAACCGAGGATGGAACCAGAAGGGGAACCCAATGAACCAGAAGCGGAGTCGGAATGGGGACTCGATGGAAGACTAACTTGAATCCTTCACGGAGGAGTGAGTCTTCCTAACGAAAATTGATGATGAATGCCAAGAATTATCCGGGAAAAACGCCTTGGGGGCGCAATGATGACCGAACAAACAAGGATCACAAAAGGAAGAGAGACCAACAAGGGCAAGGAGGTGCAGGATCAAATTAGTACAATGTTGAAACAAGGGCAGAGAGGTGCAGGATCAATTGATTACAATGTTATAGTCTTTTCTTGGCGGTGTTAACCAGGCGCTCTTCACTTAGGGTGTGTGTGTTAAGTGTGTTAATTTTAATTTTTAAACCCAGATGTTTGTAGAGAAAAAATAAAAAGTGTGTTGTATAACTATAAATAAATCTGCAAATAACAGTAAAGGAAACTGAATATAACAGAAAATAAACAGCTAAAGATGCATCGATCTAAACCCAAGGAGGCAGGCTTCTCAACAACTAGTATGTGGGTGGGAAAAAATCTAGTCAAAACACACCAAAATAGCCAATGGATATAAATTAGGAGGGAAAATGATCTAAAGGTCAGATTTGTTGGAAATAGGTGCAGAAAATAGCAAAAAACCAGAGGGAAGAGTGTTGCAAATGAGGTGGAAAAATGCTACAACCTAAAGGGAAGCGGAGGGGACCCTAGAGGAGGACCAAACAAAACTGAAAAGAAGTGTTTTGGATGGATCAATAACATATTTGAAATGGATCTGAAGGTACAGGATCAAATCTAAAAAAGGGTTGAACACATCGAAATTTCAGACAACCTACTTCAGCTAAACTCGTCCTAGAAAGGAGGAAGTGTACTGAAGCCCCAAGGGGCTGAGTTCCCACTTCAATGAGTAAAATAGAGCAAGTAAAGGTCCAAAATGGGTAGATACATAGGTGATACAACCCTGAACAAAGGCCCAGACAAACCCAGAAAAATATCAGAAAAATTCCCGTAAAAAATACAGGTCGCAGTTTCTAACTTGATTTCTACAAAGGTCGTAGGTTTGGGGCTATTTTCTGCGTCCTGAAGGTCCAGGTCGCAGGTTTTGGCCCAAAAATTTGTTGAAATCTTAGTTAAACTGAGAGGGGGGGGGGTCAATCAGTTTAACACATACATGGACTTTTAAAACTTTTCCCTTAAATCTTATTTACACCTTCATTTCATGGTCAACTTAATATGTGAGCATTCTTAATTTGTGAGCAGTAAGTATCAAGAAGATTTGTTAATGTAACAGCAATCTTAATATGCAAGCAATATGTATTAAGCAGATTAGATAAACCACATCAACACATATACTTTATACACAGAGACACCAAATATAAGTGGAAACCCATAAAGGGAGGAAACCACATCTTATTATTGTTGTGATGCAAAGGCAAGCTCCAACTCCCTCTCACCACTGATTTTTTGTAGGCACCAACCTACAGGAGGCTCCTACCTCAATTCTGCAAGCTACAACTTGAAAGGAAGCTCCAACTCCCATTAATTTTCTGTAGGCACCAACCTACAGGAGGCTCCAACCTCAGCCAGCTACAACTAACATTTTATCAAGCTACAACTTGATGTGGAAGCACCAACTCCCATCAATTTTCTGCAGACACCAACCTACAGGAGGCTCCAACCTCAGTCAGCTACAACTGACATCTATCAAGCTACGACTTGATAGGGAAGCTCCAACTTCCTTACTCTTTCAAAAGAAAACACTTGCTGATTTACCTTGGATATCAGCTATGTTCTGTAGCATCTCTTCTGCTGTCCATCAGTCCTCATATCAACCCTGCATCATCTCTGCTCAGCTCCTCTTTCTTCTTGTCTTACTACTTCATTTCTGCATTCTCTAACTTTTCACTGCTTCTCGGTCTTCTCCTCCTTCTTCTTATCTTTTCTGCCTCAATCTTCTGTACTCTACATTCTCTTCCCTTATGCTCTCTAGCTCTCTAACCTCTTGCAGTTTTCTTATTTTCTTCAACTCTCTTCAATTCTGCTGCACACTCTCTTCTTCTCTCACTCTTTCTTCATCAATCCTCTCCCCTTAGATATTACCCTGTTTTATACAAAAATAGCTCCATGGTTGTTTGTATTCCACTGGGAATTCGAAATGGACGGCCATGTCTCTTTGCCTTCTGCCTTCTCATTTCTTTTATCCGCTCATTCAGAAAATATAACTATAGGTGCTTATTTTAATATTACAGTGGGATATTTGTTCTCTTCCGGAGACTTGCCAATGCATCACAACAATATAAATCAAAAAATATTTACATTCAAATTACAATGAGAACTCCAGCTCACTCATTCAGCCTCTTGGCTAGTTGCGCATTTGTCTTTTCTTTGACTGTGCTTTATCTCTTTTAAGCTCTATTTGCTTTTCTGTCCTCTGTTGTGGTGTAACTGCTGCCTTTTAAATATGGCCATATTCCAACGCCTTTCATACAATAAGTGTATTGTTGATGTGGAAGTTCCGCAAGCGGAACATACATACATCGCAATTGTTTTATATAAATAATCGCCCTCCACCTTGAGCCGAGGCCCGTGGGTCCACAGACCACGTGGCATATTTTAATACCATTGCAACCATCGTTTTATATTTATGACAGCTCTTATCTATATATATATATATATATATATATATATATATATATAACCCAACTTTCATTACACTGACTGCCTTTTAATATGTCTTTAAATCAATTCTTGGCGTATATAATAAAACCTGTTTAAACATATACAAACTCCTTTCGGGCCCACCTGAATGTGATCAATCGCAATTGCAAATTTCTAATTGCGATAGTTGCTGTGCAGTTTCAACCAACTGTGATATTGCGATATTGCGATGGTTGCGATATTGCGATGTTGCGATATTGCGATGGTTGCGATATTGCGATACTGTGATGTTGCGATAGTTGTGATATTGCGATGGTTGTGATATTGCGATGTTGTGATAGTTGCGATATTGCGATGTTGCGATAGTTGTGATATTGCGATGGTTGCGATATATGAGGGTCCCGCCTTATGGTACTTTGATTCTTTGAATCTCGCGCTACATATGGCTATATATGCTTTAGTCCTTTGTATATAAAGCGCAATATATGCTTTTCCACTTATTTAACTTAAAACCTTAATTGAACAACACACACAGATACGTGGGCCCCATATAGATTAATATGTGTGCCTTGGGACCTTTGTGCATAAGGCGTATTATATGTAATGTGCTGTATATATATAGACTTTGTTGCTTGGGTTATACAATTCCCAGAATTATATATATATGTTATATGTGACGCTCGACTGGGTAATGTTTCCTGGAACAAAGTTTGTATATATACATATATACTTGCCTCTTGGGTTAAGTGATTCTCGGAATTTTCAGCTCTGCCTCTGCTTTTAATAACGGCTCTGCCGCTCGACCACTTCACTGCCTCTATATTTTCTGCCTCTGTCTCCACTGCTCTGTCTTTGATATAATGGCTCTACCTCTATATGCACTGCCTCTACCTCTGCCTTAGTTGTGCTTCTATCTCTATCTCTGTCGTTGCTTCCGCTCTGCTATTTGACTGTTACATTTTTGCATTCTTCTTCCTCCTATCTCCTTTGCGCTTCTTGCTGCCTCTGCTACTTGTTTGCTACCTCTGCCTCTTCTGCCTCCATTGCCTTATTGCTGGTCCAGGTACTTCTCCTTTGCCACAGGGTTTATTCAACTCTGTTTATAAACCCATGCACAGTAAATTTCACATAGGAGCCATTTATACTCCCAATTACAGAGTCTCATCATACTCATGTTATGTTGAACAATTCCTCCCATAGATACAAATGAATCCACTTGCAAACACTTCTTCTTGTCTTGGAAGAAATTCTTCTTCTCTGAACTCTGCCCCTTTTTTAAAATCCAATGGCCCTCATTTTGTCCTCACTACTCTGCACCTTGAATAGCTCTCTGCTTCTTTTCTATCATCTGCTCCTTGACTGATGCTACTCCTTACTTCTCTTTTTGTTGCCTCTGCTACCTCTCTGCTGCCTCTGTAACCTGGGCTGCTTCTTTTTGCTGCCCTGCTTCTTTAAATGGCCCTATCTCTGCTGCCCGACTCTCTCTACATCTTGCTGCCTCTTTTGCTATTTCTGTTTCAGGTGTTCCTCTTTTTCCATCTCCTTTGCCATCAATGACAACATTTCCAACAGTCTCCCCCTTTGGCATTGATGGCAACACATCCACCAATAATCCAATGCTTCCTCCAAGTCTTCCTCTGCCTAGCTTCTTTTAGAAGACCCTTTCTTCTATTACCTTTTTTTCCTCCCCCTTTGACATCAATGGGAAAGGGTTTCACATTTCTCAGTGTTGATTCCGTCTTTGCATTTCCTCTTTCTGAGTTATGTTTAGGCCCTCTTCTTCTGACTGTGTACCTTGCTGCTCTAGACTGGTGTATAAGAGTTGTTGAGAGAACACTTTTGAGAATATTTGAACTTGTATATACACATTAAGTCGATATCATTCCAAAGCATAGACTCCTTGCACTTGTATAGAGAGTAAGTAATGACAGCTATACATAATCAGACTTGTATAATAAGAGATGCATTATTGGATCAAGACTTAAATATTGTGAATGCTCCGAGTGACATATCAGGCTTGCTTCAACTATACTTTGGTCTATATCTGATGTAGTGTGCCAATACCTTTCTATTGAGTAAGATTGTAGATGGAATAAGTCTTCTTCTGCAATACTCATCTGCAGTACCACACCTGTTCAATTATGATAATGATGCCAATATGTCTTTTATTGTTGTGGTACACCTTTCCTGCCTGTTGGTGATGATATGAGCTAGGATGCTAATAATGATATTACACATAATAGCTGCAGGTCATTGTTACTGATGTGATCAATGAATTAACTAGAATTTGATCTAAGAGATCAAATGCCTTTACTGCTTGCATAATGTAGTTTCAAAAACAAACCCTTGAGACTAGATACATTCAGTGTATTAGTCAGTCTCACTTATCAATCATGCACTTTCCTTTATGACATAAGGGGGTATGTATGTCAATAATCAATCTCTCTTTAAAGATGGGTTACCAGCAAATCCTTTGTGCTAAAGTAGTATTAAAAATAAACTTTTGAGCTTCAGCTGGTAGTCACAGCTAGTCCTTTACTCTTCAGATACTTTGACTGTTCTATCAGAATGAACTTGATGCACTTTTGTTATAATCCTTTGATCCTGAGGACCTGTACCAAATTTCTGCTCCACTGATAACACTTAGTATTCTGTTGATAGTCATGCTATGTGTACCTAAATACCAATTGATGCTTCTTTTGATAAATCATGCAAAGATTTCACTTCAGCTTCTTTTCTGGATTTTGGCTTGACTGGATTTGTCTTTTCTGCTGCCATTTCTCTCTCTTTCGTTCTTGTAGGCTCTCTTCTTCATTTCAGTTGTATAACTTTGGATCCGGGCCCACATATACGATTGGCGAAAATTCAATGGAATACCTATGCCCGTACCTTTGGTTAAACTCTGTGCCACTTCTGAACGTGATCGCCGTTCAATAAACCTTCCTCTAGATCGATGGCTTGTGTCAATATCGCATGGGGTCCTCAACCGAAGATTAATGCGCGATGGCGCGCAATGAGAGCGGTTTTCCATATTCGATCAGGGACACATGTCAGATCCTCTATGGAATCACTATGATTTCATGAATACCGCTTGCCCGTCGAAAGCGGTGCGATAGAAACCAGAAACCCGCTTTTACTGTTCACTATTCGTGGTTCCTCTCCTTCGCTCAAGGTTCCGTTACTCCCACTCCAGACCGAAACAATGCGTTTAGTTACCAATAGGGCTCCAAATTAAATCTGCATCAGACTTCTTCAGAACAAGAGTTCAACATACAGATGATGACCAGGGTAATCTCAATTGTACCTCCCTACCGGGATCATAACGTCGTTGCTTTCACAATTCCCTCTTTATTATGCAGAGTGCACACATAGCCACTCATTCACAGAGAGTATGGTTCATTAGTCTTCTAAGGGGAGCAGGAAATTCGCACAAACCGATCCTACAAGGTTTTTCACCACGGAATTGCCACACAATCACTCGAATTTCCATACCCTACTTATTGGACTCGGCTCAATTACATAGGACCATTCATCAAGAACTCATGTGTTCACACAAGATTTAACTCGTCAGATGCTCTTGTTCTCCTTCTAACAACTTTTCTAGCTATTGTGAATTTCAGATGGTCTTCTTCCTCCATAGATCTCTATTAGAGGAACTTCCTTTCTCTTACTGATCTCATAGCTGTTCTCATTTCATGGAGCTCTTCTTAGACTTCTTTTTGTGGGGACTACATATGAACTGCTCTCCCCCTGAGATGCTACTTCATATCTATCACTGGTTGGATATTTTCTTTGTTTCCTAGAGCAGCTCCCCCTGAGACTATGCTAGATTCATTATGTTATTGAGATAATAGGCTCCCCCTTTCTCTTTTCCTTCCATACTTTATTGGGGTTCATCATAATGTCTGCTCTTCTTTTAGATTCATAGTTTTGATTGATCTGTTTTGATCCCATCATCTGTCTAGAGTTCTTTAATGTATATGGCAGATTACAGTCCTTTGCTTTGTGACCAAGTTTGAGACATACATAACATCTTATTTTATCATAGTACATTTGAGTTGATGTATAATACTTTGTTCCCCTTCTTGAATATATTTTACATTCAACAGATTTATGTCCAAAATTATTGCATGCATAACAGTAGCCATGGAAATAATTTGTGTACCTGGTGAAGGATTGTCTTTTCCATTTGCTTGCTTGAGGGGTTCTTCTCTTTTGCTGCATCCTTTGCTGGTTGGACTGGGTTTTCTTTGTCTTACAATATGCTATAGTGTGTCCTTTTTTGTGGCAGGAAAAACAAGTGATGCTTCCCATAGGAGGAAAGAACCTTCTTTGACATTTTCCAAATTTATTCACTTCATCTTTAGGAGCATGTGAGCCTTTAGCAACTGATTGTTTCACCCTCTCATTCTCTGTTTTTTCATGTTGCTGCTTGATTCTATTTGTTTCCTTACAAATCTTGTTCTTGCAGGCTTCTTCCTCTGTGGGAATTTGCTGAGTTGTTTCACTGTCTTTTACAGCTTTCACAAAAATGACATTCTTGTTATCTTCAACCTTGGACTTACTGGTTTCACCTTCATATCCTATCCTAGTCTTTATGAGAGGTGACCTTTGTGCATTTAGAATCTGGTCCATCTGTTCAGAGATTTTCATCTGAGGAGTATTCATTAATAAATCTCTTTGGGCCTTTTCTAATTTCTTTCTTATGCTCACTACTTCTTCTTCCAGTCTCTCACATTCCATATTTTTCTCTTTCATTTGTTGCAGTAGAGTGTCTTCTACTTTCTTTGCCTCTTCAAGTTGTGTCTTCAGGCCAATAATTTCTTTCCTATCTTCAGATTCTTTTTCATCACATATTTGTACCAATCTCTTAAGTTCTTTGTTTTCATTCTTCAATTTTTCTATCTCAGTCAGAGCTATGTCAAGTTTGGATTTTTCTTCAACTGCAATTTCTTCATGGCTCTTACTACCATTCACACTAGAAGCTACCTCGTTTGATTGAACATCTTCTTTTTGACATGAATTTCTCTTTTTCTTAATTTTATTATCCTTCTTGTTAGTGCAGTCCTTCGTGTCTACTCCATGCATGAAGTGCAATCTATCCCAGATTTCTTTTGCAGAGGTTAAATCCACTATTAACTTAAGGTCCTTGTTATGAATACTGTTATATATCACACATTTTGCCTTGGCATTCCTCTGTTTTTCTTTCACCGTGGGGGAGTTTGTGCAGTAACCATCACATACAAGCTTCCATACTTCAGGTTCACAAGTCAATAGTCATGTTTTAACTTTATCTCTCCAATCAGGAAAGTTTGTTGTATTTAACACTGGTATATTCTGATAGTCCATGACTTAACCAGATCTCCTTCAAGCTATTAGGCTTACACCAAAGGAACTTGGCTCTGATACCAATTGTTGAACTCTTAGTTAAACAAAGAGGGGGCAAGGGGGGGGTGAATCAGTTTAACACATACATGGACTTTTAAAACTTTTCCCTTAAATCTTATTTACACCTTCATTTCATGGTCAACTTAATATGTGAGAATTCTTAATTTGTGAGCAGTAAGTATCAAGAAGATTTGTTAATGTAACAGCAGTCTTAATATGCAAGCAATATGTATTAAGCAGATTAGATAAACCACATCAACACATAGACTTTATACACAGAGACGCCAAATATAAGTGGAAACCCATAAAGGGATAAAACCACATCTTATTATTGTTGTGATGCAAAGGTAAGCTCCAACTCCCTCTCACCACTGATTTTCTATAGGCACCAACCTACAGGAGGCTCCTACCTCAATTCTGCAAGCTACAACTTGCAAGGAAGTTCCAACTCCCATCAATTTTCTGTAGGCACCAACCTACAAGAGGCTCCAACCTCAGTCAGCTACAACTGACATTTTATCAAGCTACAACTTGATGTGGAAGCACCAACTCCCATCAATTTTCTGCAGGTGCCAACCTACAGGAGGCTCCAACCTCAGTCAGCTACAACTGATATCTATCAAGCTACAACTTGATAGGGAAGCTCCAACTTCCTTACTCTTTCAAAAGAAAACACTTGCTGATTTACCTTGGATATCAGCTCTGTTCTGTAGCATCTCTTCTGCTGTCCATCAGTCTTCATATCAGCCCTACATCATCTCTGCTCAGCTCCTCTTTCTTCTTGTCTTACTGCTTCATTTCTGCATTCTCTAACTTTTCACTGCATCTCATTCTGCTCCTCCTTCTTCTTATCTTTTCTGCCTCAATCTTCTGTACTCTGCATTCTCTTCCCTTATGCTCTCTAGCTCTCTAACCTCTTGCAGTTTTCTTATTTTCTTCAACTCTCTTCAATTTTGTTGCACACTCTCTTCTTCTCTCACTCTTTCTTTGTCAATCCTCTCCCCTTGGATATTACCCTGTTTTATATAAAAACAGCTTCATGGTTGTTTGTATTCCACTGGGAATTCGAAATGGACGGCCATGTCTCTTTGCCTTCTACCTTCTCATCTCTTTTATCCGCTCATTCAGAAAATATAACTGTAAGTGCTTATTTTAATATTACAGTGGGATATTTGTTCTCTTCCGGAGACTTGCCAATGCATCACAACAATATAAATCAAAAAATATTTACATTCAAATTACAATGAGAACTCCAGCTCACTCATTCAGCCTCTTGGCTAGTTGCGCATTTGTCTTTTCTTTGACTGTGCTTTATCTCTTTTAAGCTCTGTTTTCTTTTCTATCCTCTGTTGTGGTGTAACTGCTGCCTTTTAAATCTGGGCATATTCCAACACCTTTCATACAATAAGTGTCTTGTTGATGTGGAAGTTCCGCAAGCGGAACATACATACATCGCAATTGTTTTATATAAAGAATTTCCCTCCACCTTGAGCCAAGGCCCGTGGGTCCACAGACCATGTGGCATATTTTAATACCATTGCAACTATCGTTTTATATTTATGACAGCTCTTTTATATATATATAACCCAACTTTCATTACACTGACTGCCTTTTAATATGTCTTTAAATCAATTCTTGGCGTATATAATAAAACCTGTTTAAACATATACAAACTCCTTTCGGGCCCACCTGAATGCGATCAATCGCAATTGAAAATTTCTAATTGCAATAGTTTCTGTGCAATTTCAACCAACTGCGATATTGCGATATTGCGATGGTTGTGATATTTCGATGTTGCGATAGTTTCGATAGTGCGATGGTTGCGATATTGCGATATTGCGATGTTGCGATAGTTGTGATATTGCGATGGTTGCGATATTGCGATGTTGCGATAGTTGCGATATTGCGATGTTGCGACAGTTGTGATATTGCGATGGTTGCAATATATGAGGGTCCCGCCTTATGGTACTTTGATTCTTTGAATCTCACACTACATATGGCTATATATCCTTTAGTCCTTTGTATATAAAGCATAATATATACTTTGCCGCTTATTTAACTTAAAACCTTAATTGAAAAACACACACATATACGTGGGCCCCATATAGATTAATATGTGTGCCTTGGGACCTTTGTGCATAAGACGTATTATATGTAATGCGTTGTATATATATATACTTTGCTGCTTGGGTTATACGATTCCCAGAATTATATATATATATGTTATATGTGACGCCCGGCTGGGTAATGTTTCCCGGAATAAAGTTTGTATATATACATATATACTTGCCGCTTCGGTTAAGCGATTCCCGGAATTTTCTGCTCTGCCTCTGCTTGTAATAACGGCTCTACCGCTCGACCGCTTCACTGCCTCTGTATTCGCTGCCTCTGTCTCCACTGCTCTATCTTTGATATAACGGCTCTGCCTCTATATGTGCTACCTCTGCCTCTGCCTTAGTTGTGCTTCTATCTCTGTCTCTGTCGTTGCTTCCGATCTGCTATTTCACTGTTACATTTTGACATTCTTCTTCCTCCTATCTCCTTTGCGCTTCTTGCTGCCTCTGCCTCTTCTGCCTCCATTGCCTTATTGTTGGTCCAGGTACTTCTCCTTTGCCACAGGGTTTATTCAACTCTATTTATAAACCCATGCACAGTCAATTTCACATAGGAGCCATTTATACTCCCAATTACAGAGTCTCATCATACTCATGTAATGCTAAACAATTCCTCCCATAGATACAAATGAATCCACTTGCAAACACTTCTTCTTGTCTCTAAAGAAATTCTTCTTCTCTTAACTCTGCCCCTTTTTCAAAATCCAATGGCCTTCATTTTGTCCTCACTACTCTGCACCTTGAATAGCTCTCTGCTTCTTTGCTATCCTCTGCTCCTTGACTGATGATGCTCCTTACTTCTCTTTTTGTTGCCTCTGCTACCTCTCTGCTGCCTCTGTAACCTGGGCTGCTTCTTTTTGCTACCCTGCTTCTTCAAATGGCCCTATCTCTGCTGCCCGACTCTCTCTACATCTTGCTGCCTCTTTTGCTATTTTTGTTTCAAGTGTTCCTCTTTTGCCATCTCCTTTGCCATCTCCTTTGCCATCAATGACAACATTTCCAACAAAATTGTGACCTACACTTCTGGCACTCTCGGGAATAGGTTTCAGAAGAAAAAAAAATTCATCTCAATTGCGGCTGAAACCTGTCACCTCCGCAATAGGTCCGAAAACACACGAAAGTTAGAATTTTTATTGTTTTAGGGTTTTATAGGTTAAAAACAACATCAAGAAAAGAAAAACAAGAAGTTGAAGAAAAATCCTAGGGTTTGAAGTAGTTGGTCATGCAGGGTTCTGAAAAACGACAGAGGTCATAATCATAAACCCTTGTAGAGTTGCCAGTTGTTAGGATGAATTCTAATCGCAAGTGTACTAAAAAAGCTCACTTTAGCTATCCATAACAACAACCCTAACATCAAATATGGCTTCCAATTTCTTTAGATATGCAGTTAGATGACCAAGATAAATGCTATAAAATCTAGATCTATGCAGTAAAAGACATTTAGCAATAAATAAAAGCAAGAGTTTCTCCATGCATCCAATAGACAAGACAAGAATATTTTTAAAGAATTTTTGTATTTTTGACACCTGGGAAGGGAATATAGAAAGATGTTACTAGTCCCTCTCAATGGGATGGGTTCTTGTATGTCCTCAACACTTCAGATCTAAGATCTCTCTCTCTTGATGGTCTATAAAACCCAAACAATAAATGGAACTCAAAGGGAGCTCACAAGAAAAATGGTAGCAAAATATGACGATGATGGAGGATCAAAGTCAGACCAAAATTATAGATCCAGAGTGATCTTTAGGCAACATAAGGTAGTGAGTGAATGGAAAAACCCTTCTATTTATAACAAAATATTGAGTTAGTCTAGATATTGGTGGATAATTAAAATATTATTAACCAATTCTTGATCCAACTTTTATGGAATATTTTATTATATTTGTTGGAGGAAAAAATAATTTGAATTTGGTAAAATCCCTTTATTTGTAAATAATAAATAAATAAATGATTTATTTATTATTTTACGGATGTGGTTGAGTAATAATTAAAAAAATATTGATTTATTCAATTATTTATAAATGATTTAGTCAAATTAAAC
The DNA here is from genome assembly GCA_034641835.2 of Pinus albicaulis. Lineage (NCBI taxonomy): Eukaryota > Viridiplantae > Streptophyta > Pinopsida > Pinales > Pinaceae > Pinus > Pinus albicaulis. The sequence continues at coordinate 405,936,061 of CM076573.1, forward strand.
AAGGAATATTATTTAAATAAGGTTTAAATAATTATTCCTAGAAAATAATATGATAAATAATGATTTATCTAATTAATTTTCCTGTTTTTGGTTAAATATGGCTAGGAATATTAATTAAACTGTTTTTTAACTAATTATTCCTTGAGGAAAATCAAACAAATATGGATTTATTCAATATTTCCTCATGGGGTTTCTTGTTTAGACCATAAACAACTTAATAAATTAAGGATTACTAAGTTATTTTTCATACTGAAAGTAATTTTACTTAGGGTAAAATTGGTCTTACATGGTGTACTTTTTTCCATCTAATAATAACAGGTTAGATGACCAAAAATTGATGTAAAACTTCCTCTAACAGAAGCCCTCAGCTTCTTGCCAGATTTGGAAGAGTTCTGGGAACTGCACTAAGCGTTCCAGTGTTGGTGGTCATCCTTAAACCACCTCTTTATGCCAACATTTCAAAGAGCTGATTCAGCCTAAGTGCTACCATGCATACTTTGCATATTTGTATTACAAATCTCTTCTTGGACTCACACATACCGTTTCGGATTAAGGGGGGTAATGTTGGACACCTAATCCTCCATGAGTAGGTGTAGAAGCCGAATGGACAAAGAGGAGTCCAAGTGACCTTGGAATGTGTAATCCAAGAGTTACATCAATTTCATATAAATATACATTTATGTTTAATAGTAAAATAACTCACGCTTGTCTTTATGTTTATGTGTGTTTACTTTCTCCTTATGTGTGTTTACCATGCGTGTGTTTAACTATCTCGAGCGATGGTAGCTTATATCTGAGAAGCGATATGGTGGCTATATGCCTCTAAACTATGTTACAATGAGGCTCAATGGCATTTTTATTATTGAAAAACAAGGGAAAACCCTAAACAACCAAAAACCTAACCCCAAGAGATGGAATGCCAAGATTTTGTGGGCCCCGTTGGGGTTAGTTAGGAAGACAACTTCCCAGGGTCGTAACTTGGTCATATTATTTCTGTTTGGCACCTATAATACCTTGTCATAAATATATTTTTGAGTACTACAAGATTCGCCACAGGCCCCTACCTATGGCTATGGGTCTATTTTGGACCTCAAAAAAATGTCGTTTAGGGGGGTCAAAACTACTCTAGAATTTCAGGACCTGAAAAACTCCTAAAAATAGTAAATGCTGCTATAAATAAGGAAACTGATGAAACCGAATAGGGTTCTAGGTGGAATAGGTGGGTGGCCACCAATATCCACTGAATCATATGGGATAATTTAGGCCCATTGGGTAATTCTAACTCCTAATGAGTGTATAAATAGGAGATATATGGATTCATTTGTATCATCACTTGGATTTTGATCTCTCTCCTTAAAGAACTCCCCACTTTTTCATTGGTGGATGTTTTTGGATAATGGATGAATTTTTATATATGGATTGGGTTCTTCTTATCTTGGAACTTATTATATTACAAATGTGTTGATGTTTGGATATATTCTTGTTGGGAAAAATACTGAGAGGGGGGGGTGAATCAGTATTTAGAGTTTATAAAATAAATTTAACCTTTTCTTTGAGCAGATTTCCATACACGGGTTTTATGAACTGAACTAGCATATTCACGCGGAATTATAGAAGGAAACTAGTGTATACTGATTTATCTTTCATATTTATAAAATTTCTCAGAAGCAGTATTTTTAAACAGATTTATTAGTTATGTATCAAGCTAGATAATCAGAAGTTATGAGCAGTAATCAACAGTGTAAAGCATCACACACATGAACACCAATATTTAAGGTGGAAACCCAATTCGGGAGAAAACCACCGCTATTGTCGTCTCTGTCTTCAATCTTTATTATATAGAAAAAATTTTACAACATTGTATTGATGCAGACTCATACTAGTACGCAGGCTTCTACCTGCAGAAGGCTGCAACCTTCTCTCGTTTTCCAGCTGCAACTAGAAGGGAGCTCCAACCCCCTGATCTCGTTTACCAGCCTCTTCTGGAAGGGAGCTTCGACCCCCTGATTTTAGCACCAGCTTCTACTGGCAGAAAGCTTCCACTTTCATACTGAAGGCTTCAACCCTCAGATCCACTGCAGACCACGTTTCATGAATTTTCATACTGGATCAAAACAGCTTCAATACAACCCCTTAACATCAACAACCATACTTTACCCAAAAATTCAATCAGAACAACAATACCACTGTAACCAGAATATCAGAAATAACCCAGACTTCAGAGTAGATAATCAGATACACATTCAACCTTGAACAACCATTAATTCAGATACCATACGATGTTTTTATTTACTAAACCCGCGTACATACGCTCTTTTCTGCGCACCAACCTACGTATGCTTCAGTGCATACTCATTTTATATTTTGAATTAATACACGATTTTTCTTTATCGATTCTGTGTATACACGCGCTTTTCCTTTTACCAACTAGCGTATTCCTCTGTGTATGCTTTCTTTCAGAATTTGTTCAGACTCATATTCAAATCTGAAATCAGATTTATGTTCAGACAATCTATCAGCCATGCAGAACTGTTTAGACAGTCATTCTTCCCTCATCATGTTTTCTCAATCATTGATTAGATTTGTTCATTATCATATCAGCAGCATACATCATATTCAAACAGCCCAGAACTTCAAGAAGACTTCATTGATAGACAGCAGAGAGATAACAAAAATATCTGTGAAATAAGCTTCAGAAACCCTAACTTCCATACGTGTGTTTTATTAAGTGAACCCACGTATATACGTGCTCTTACCGAGTCAAACTAGCATATAGATCTGTAAAAGATAAACTTTGCAAAACAGACCAGATCTATAAACTTACCCAGATTTCTTCAATTTCTTCATCAAACTTGTGTCGGGTCTTCATCATTTCTTTTGCAGATCATTCTAGAGATTCATCATTTCTAGATCTAGAGATCTTGAACCTTCATCATATCCATAGGTGCATCATAGATTCAGATCTATCAGAAACAGAGTTCAACCATGCAGATATCTCTTAAAGAGATTTATTCCTCAATAGCCCTTTTGCGCTTCCACATATTGCACTATGATCTTCTTCTCCTTATATATATTTAGCCTTTATCAGTACCATGAGTCAAAACCACTCAACCGCTGATGGTATTCCTGGACGGGATCAAATAGATAATCCAGTGCTCAATACTGAGGGCCAATACCATGGTAATGCCCCTGGTTTTATAAATTTGGAGCACAAACAGCCATACGCGACTTGGGTTGTACTTATCCGTGGACATACGCGACTTGGCTTTTACAAACCCGCGTATACATTGTTCTATATTTGAAAAATTCAATCTGCTCGTATAGAACTGCTAATGGTTTTCTGAGTTCTTCATACATTCATTATCTGCATCCTTTGTCAGAGAGTTTCCATCAAGGACAATCAATTCAATATAATAGGATACAAGAAACATATTGCCAACAATCTCCCCCTTTGGACTTGATGGCAACCATGACCAGAAATACATTCAACAACAACATTCTCCCCCTTTGACATCAAGGGCAAAGGGTAGATCAAGATCCTTTGTACCGACAATACCATGCTCCCCCTGAGATCATGTTGCATCTTCAAACATAATATTCAATGAAGTACATGACTCTATAACTCAACTTAGTTTGACCTTTCCTATCACCAAGGACTCATACTTACATCAATGATACAACCAAGTGGATTTACAAGTTTGACTCAATTACCCAACCAAGTGGGTTTACAAAATGAAATAAGTCTTTGCATGACTGAATATTACAATTTTTACATCATGGGTCTCAACATGACCTTTTTCATCAAATTACAGAAATGAATTATACAATCAAGATCAAATATTCTCAAGCATGATATCAGACTACAACAAATAATTAGAATGCCAACAATGCATCCTTTCCACATGACTAGTGCTCTCCCTTAGCCTGTGCATCCTAAACATTTTCAATCAGCAAATCATCAAGGCATCTTCATCAGAAGTATTAAAGAATGAAATAGAAATATGAGAGCTGGAACATCACCAGAGAGACCCAACAGCACTGCAGCTGTGTTGAAGAATGCTGACCCAGAAAATTTTTGTCAGAAAACACTCATATGCGGTTTTCTATGTATAAACTCGTGTATATACGCGACCGTCCTTCAGGAAATCCGTGTATCCAATTTAATCTTCTAAATTCAAGTAGATATGATCTTCTGCATGGCAGAGACTACTCCCAGCTTCTGTCTAAGATATTCTAACGCTTCCCAGGGTAAAGTTTTGGTAAATATATCATCAACTTGTTCTTTGGAGGGAACATACTCCAACTTCACCTTTTGTTCAAGCACTTGTTCACGTAAGAAGTGATACTTGATGGGAATGTGCTTGGTCTTGGAATGCATAACATGATTCTTTGAAATACTGATGGCACTTGTATTATCACACATAATGGAGATAGGAGGAGAACATTTGATTTGAATGTCTTGTAAGGTTTGCATCATCCAGAGAAGTTGAGTGCAACATGATGCGGCAGCCACATATTCTGCTTCTGCTGTAGATAAGGCAATAGAGCTTTGCTTCTTACTGAACCAAGATACTAACCGGGGCCCCATATAGAATGCACCACCACTGGTGCTTTTCCGATCATCAACATTTCCAGCCCAATCTGCATCAGTGTATGAATGAAGAGTAATATCAACATTCTTTGGATACCATAGTCCAAAGTCTTGAGTTCCTTGTAGATATTTGAATATTCTTTTCACAGCCTGAAGGTGAGACTCTTTTGGATTAGCTTGGAATCATCTAACAATCCCAACTGTATGCATAATGTCTGGTCTTGTCCCAGTGAGATAAAGTAGACTTCCTATCATAGATCTGTATTCTGGTTGATTCACCGTGGGGGAATCATCATTAGAACTAAGATTACATCCGGTTATCATTGGTGTACTTACAGGTTTGCAATCTTCCATGCCATACTTCTTTAGGATTTGCTTGAGGTATTTTGCTTGTGATAAGAATATGCCATTTGTTGCTTGTTGCACTTGCAAGCCAAGAAAGAATGTTAGTTCCCCAAGTAAAGAAATTTCAAATTCTTGCTGCATATCAGAAGCAAATTTCTGACTCATAGACTCTTCATTACTTCCAAAAATGATATCATCAACATATACAACCATAATCAATAGTTTATCATTTTTAGTTTTTGTGTATAAGTTGCTATCAGCAGACCCCTTTGAAAATCCTTGTTGATGAAGATATTTGTCAAGACGATAATACCATGCCCTTGGAGCTTGTTTGAGACCATATAGAGCCTTTTTAAGTCTACAAACAATTTTTTCATCATTTTTCAAAATGAACCCTTATAGTTGTTCTATATAAACTTCTTCTTCTAGATCACCATTGAGGAAAGCAGATTTAACATCCATTTGATAAACCTTGATTTGTTGGAAGCTTGAAAAAGCAAGAAGCATTCTTATGGCTTCAAGTCTAGCTACAGGAGCAAAAGTTTCTTCAAAGTCTATACCTTCTTGTTGAGCATACCCCTTGCAAACAAGTCTAGCTTTATTTCTTATAACATCCCCATTCTCATTTAACTTGTTTTTTAATATCCATTTAGTTCCAATGACATTTTTGTCATGAGGTCTTTGCACTAATTCCCAAGTGTGATTCTTTTCAATTTGATCAAGCTCTTCATTCATGGCTTTAATCCAACATTCATCTTTGTTAGCTTGATTGACATTATGTGGTTCAATAGTGGATAGAAATGCCAGATAGCTAGAATATCCTACAAGATTTCTTCTTGTTTGTACACCTGATCCCTTCTCTCCCAAAATTTGAGATTCTGGATGATTCTTTTGAACATATCTGGATGGAGCTTTTTTAGATAAATCATCTTCGGGTTCTTCATTGGGCTCACTGTCTATATCATTTCTATTTGATGTAGGAGGATATATATCACCATCATCTTCATCTATTATTTATTTTTCTTCTTTTGGAGCTGCAAGAGACTCATCAATAACAACATCGATACATTCAACAATCTTCCAGAGTCTTTTATTGTAACATTTATATGCTCTACTCATAGAAGAGTAACCAAGAAGAATTCCTTCATCTGCTCTAGGTTCAAACTTGCCAATTTTTTCATCATTGTTTTTGATAAAGCATTTTCTTCCAAAAACTCTAAAATGCTTCACAATGGGAGGATTACCATACTAGAGTTCATATGGAGTTTTATCACTGTTTACACGAACATCTGCCTTGTTAGGAATATTTACCTCTGTATGTGCTGCTTCTCCCCAAAATGTGTCAGGTGTTCCGGAATCATCAAGCATAGCTCTAGCCATTTTTTGAACTATTATGTTCATTCTTTCTGCTACGCCATTTTGTTGTGGAGTACCAGCTACAGAAAACTGTCTTTTTATGTCATGTTGTTCACAAAATTCAAAGAATTCATCTGATGTATATTCTCCTCCTCGATCAGATCTAAGACACTTGATTTTTAGATCTAATTCATTTTCAACCAGTGCTTTGAAGATCTGAAATTTCTCAAATGCTTCATCTTTGTGTTTAATCAACCCAATCCAACACATTCTAGAGAAATCATCAATAAATAAGATATAGTATTGTTCTCCACATGGTGAATTTTTCCTCATAGGTCCACATATGTCAGTATGAATGAGTTCAAGAAGCTTACTTGATGATCCTTCCTTGGCATTAAATTGCACTCTCGTTTGCTTACCGAATTGGCAAGATTTGCATATGATACTTTCAGGTAGAGTAATATTGGGAAGATCATGAACAGCTTTAAGTCTGCTTGATTTGTTGATTTGAGAGAAGCTCAGATGCCCCAACCTTCTATGCCATAGCCAGTTTTCTAAAGATTTACTCAAGTAACATTGTTCTTTGCAGTTCTTCAATACATACAGGTTGCTTGGAGTTTTGTTTCCTTTTATAATTGTTTTACCTGTATCAAGATCACGTACCACACATTATTTTGAACTAAAGAAAACTTCAGTTCCTTGATCACACATTTGACTTACACTTAACAGGTTATGCTTTAATCCATCCACATACATGACATTATTAACTTTCACCTTTTCTTTTAGAAAAACAGACCCTTTTCCCTTAATGACAGCAGGAGTATCATTTCCAAATGTAACATTATTTTCCTTTTCTAGAGCACTATATGCAAGAAGTCTGTTTTTGTCACCTGTCATGTGTTTTGAGCATCCACTATCAATGTACCATTGATTTTCTTCACCTTCTGCAAATAAAGCTATGCCACAATTTTCAACCTGTAATTCCTTCTTTTTCCACACTTTGGAGCTTGAAGGAAAATGTTCTTTTGGCTGGACTTTGCTCCTGCATTCAGATTCTTCATGGCCAAAGTTATTGCAATAATCACATTCAACTTCATTTTGAAGAGGAGAAAAGTAATTATATGTATTCTTCTTTGTTCCAATATCAATCCTTTTCTTTCTTTCTTCTCTTGTCATGATGGTTTTATATGCAACACATTGAACAACTTTATGACCAAAATTGTGACATGAGAAACATTGTCCATTGAAGAAGAAATTTCTACGATAATGAAATCTTCTACTTGAATTTACCTGTTGATTGGTGTTTCTTTGAAAGGTATTCCTGTTAGTGTTCTTTGAATTGATATGGTCATGCTTTACCTGTAAAGATTCTTTATTCCCTTGCTGAGTGGAAGAATGTTGTATACTGGTTGTAGCTACTTTTAGATAATTTGGTGTTGAAGCCTGAGAAGATTCTCCAATATATCCAAGACCTGTCTTTATAAGAGGAGAACGTTGTACCTTGATAATCTCATATAAGGTTTCAGATCCTTTAGCAAATCTAAGATTCAAAGTCTTTACTTTCTCAATTTCTTTTCTTAGACTTACTATTTCACATTCTAATTTCTCATTATGTTTCTCCTTTTCTTCAAGCTGGTTTTTCAGAGTTTCTATGGATATTTTACTTTCTTCTAAGCATATTTTGAGTTGATTAATTTCATCAAGAAAATCATTGTCCTCTAAAGCATCCATAAAAGTATTTTTTTCTTCTCTAGACTCTTTTTCAAATGCCATGAGAATTCTAAGATCTTGTTCACATTCTTCCTCACTGTCTGATAACCCATCACTGTCTTCAAGAGTATATTAACCTTTTCTAGTGCTAAACCGATTCTTATTCCTTCTTGCTACTTCCTTTCCTTTTTCATGTGTTTCTTTGTGAGGACACTTAGCAGCATAATGACCAACTCTTCCACAAGCAAAACATTTGAAAGGAAGCTTACCTCTAAACCTTCCTGTGCCAAGTTGGAGTTTCTTTACAAAATTTACCTCATCTTCTTCTGAGATATACCCTGATCCTTTTGTCTCTTGTACTTCTTTCCCTTTTGTAGAAGCTCTAAAGACGGCTTCTTTGACTTCAAATGGTCCTCCTCTTCTCATTTCACATGCAGTTAGTATGCCATGAAGTTGCACAATAGTAAGATTTTGAAGATCCTGCTTTTCTTCAAGAGCAAAAACTTTTGACTCAAATTTTTCCGTTAGTGATCTTAAAACTTTCTCAACCAAATTAGAGTCGGTTATTGTTTCTCCCAGATTTCTCATACGATTTACAATATCATCAAGACGCAAAAATAAACTGGCAATGCTCTCCTCATTATGCATTTTTAGATTTTCATATTGAATTCTGAGAGTTTGGAGTTTAGCATTTTTTACCTTTGCATCACCTTCATAACTTAGAATGATTTTGTCCCATATTTCCTTTGTTGTATCCAGCTGCATGACTTTGAAAAATTCTGATTCAGTTAGAATTCCCAATAGAGCATTGACTTCCTTTGCATTTGTTTCATAATTCTTTCTTGTCGTTGGATCTATTGGTACTGCGGCTGGATATTGATATCATCCTTCAACAATAGCCCATACATTTTCTCCCAGAGACTGAAGATAGGATCTCATCCTTGTTTTCCATAAGATTAAATTGTTTCCGTTGAAGAGCGGAGGCCTGATAGATGTTGTTCTATCTTGATTGCTCATATTATTTGATCTACCTTCTAGCGGCTAAGCTTTTTCAGAAGGACCTGCTTTGATACCAATTGTTGGGAAAAATACTGAGAGGGGGGGGTGAATCATTATTTAGAGTTTATAAAATAAATGTAACCTTTTCTTTGAGCAGATTTCCATACGTGGTTTTTATGAACTGAACTAGTGTATGCATGCGGAAATACAGAAGGAAACTAGCGTATACTGATTTACCTTTCAGATTTAGAAAATTTCTCAGAAACAGTCTTTTTAAACAGATTTATCAGTTATGTATCAGGCTAGATAATCAGAAGTTATGAGCAGTAATCAACAGTGTAAAGCATCACACACATGAACACCAATATTTAAGGTGGAAACCCAATTCGGGAGAAAACCACCATTGTTGTCGTATCTGTCTTCAATATTTATTATATAGAAAACTTTTTACAACATTGTACTGCTGCAGACTCATACCAGTACGCAGGCTTCTACCTGCAGAAGGCTGCAACTGGAAGGGAGCTCCAACCCCCTGATCTCATTTACCAGCCTCTTCTGGAAGGGAGCTTCGACCCCCTGATTTTAGCACCAGCTTCTACTGGCAGAAAGCTTCCACTTTCATACTGAAGGCTTCAACCCTCAGATCCATTGCAGACCACATTTCATCAATTTTCATACTGGATCAAAACAGCTTCAATACAACCCCTTAACATCAACAACCATACTTTACCCAAAACTTCAATCAGAACAGCAATACCACTGTAACCAGAATATTAGAAATAACCCAGACTTCAAAGTAGATAATCAGATACACATTCAACCTTGAACAACCATTAATTCAGATACCATACGATGTTTTTATTTACTGAACCTGCGTACATACGCTCTTTTCTGCACACCAACCTGCGTATGCTTCAGTGCATACTCATTTGTATATTCTAAATTAATACGCAACTTTTCTTTATCGATTCCGCGTATACACACGCTTTTCCTTTTACCAACTAGCGTATTCCTCTATGTATGATTTCTTTTAGAATTTGTTCAGACTCATATTCAGATCTGAAATCAGATTTCTATTCAGACAATCTATCAGCCATGCAAAACTGTTTAGACAGTCATTCTTCCCTCATCATGTTTTCTCAATCATTGATTAGATTTGTTCATTATCATATCAGCAGCATACATCATTTTCAAACAGCCCAGAACTTCAAGAAGACTTCATTGACAGACAGTAGAGAGATAACAGAAATATCTGTGAAATAAGCTTCAGAAACCCTAACTTCCATACGTGCTTTTTATTAAGTGAACCCACGTATATACGCGCTTTTACCGAGTCAAACTAGCATATAGATCTGTAAAAGATAAACTTTGCAGAATAGACCAGATCTATAAACTTACCCAGATTTCTTCAATTTCTTCATCAGACTTGCGCCAGGTCTTCATCATTTCTTTTGCAAATCATCCTAGAGATTCATCATTTCTATAGCTAGAGATCTTGAACCTTCATCATATCCATAGGTGCATCATAGATTCAGATCTATCAGGAACAGAGTTCAACCATGCAGATTTCTCTTAAATAGATTTATTCCTCAATAGCCCTTTTGCGCTTCCACATCTTGCACTATGATCTTCTTCTCCTTATATAGATTTAGCCTTTATCAGTACCATGAGTCAAAACCACTCAACCACTGATGGTATTCCTGGACGAGATCAAATAGATAATCCAACGCTCAATACTGAGGGCCAATACCATGGTAATGCCCCCTGGTTTTATAAATTTGGAGCACAAACAGCCATACGCGACTTGGGTCATACTTATCTGCGGACATACGCGAATTGGCTTTTACAAACCCGTGTATACATTGTTCTATATTTGAAAAAGTCAATATGCTCGTATAGAACTGCTGATGGTTTTCTGAGTTCTTCATACAGTCATTATATGCATCCTTTGTCAGAGAGTTGCCATCAAGGACAATAAATTCAATATAATAGGATACAAGAAACATATTGCCAACAATTATCTTACATTTAAGTGAAATTTTAACGTTATTTTCTTTCATTTTGCTGCATACATTGGTTATGAGATTTTCTCTATTTTAGGGCTAATGTATGCATGCATTTACGGCATCAATGTGGAATTATGTTTCTATTTATCTTATCTCCATGTATGGTCCATGTTTGATGAATGAAATTTCCTATAGACTGATTTATCTCAATAAGCCTCTTCCATTTGCAACGAAGTATAAACGCTTTTAAGACCACTTTTCTTCTCTTGCCCTTAACATTGGACAAAGTGGAATTTGAGAGCCTCCTTGAAATAGAAACGAAGTCCATCTTCATAATTCTCCTTGACCCAATATTTGTAAAGAGGAATTAGGCACTAATCCATCAAAGGTTGGTCATTTAAACCATATTCTTTCACATTTTCCTCCCTTCTATAGGTCTAGCCATGTTGGGCCACCTAGGGCATCAATTTCCTAAGAAACTAGCCCTAGAAAAAAATTGATCGGGCTAGGCCCTACTGTGCTTGTGTGTCCTCAATGTATCCTCTAAATTTGAAGATATTTCAATGGTGGGATTGTGAGATACCCCAAGCCCTAGCTCTAAGATCAAATTTTTCCCTAGTGTTCCCAAGGCTAGTACCTTACGGGATCAATTTGACATCTTTAGGTGAAAATTATTGTTTGATCCTTTCTCCTTTCCTTGGTCAGGTTAAGAATAACATCAATTTCTAGACTCCACCCCCTTAACTTGGGTTGGGTCCACTTGGCCATGTGTTGTCCCATTTCTTATCAAATACAATTCATGAAGGGCAACTCGGGAATCCAAGTTCTATAAGGATTTTAGGGATCGGGAAACTCCTTTTCAATTCGTATTCCTTTAACCTAACCCTTAAATCCTTACCACCTTTCCCTGGAAATTCTTGTACCTTTCTTAAAGAGAAACCAAGATCCATTCTTAATCTTATCCTAGGGAAAGGGTCTTTGAGGTCACTTCACATCTATTTGTTGATCCATCCTTTATAAGTGACTTCCTAATTACCAGGTCTCCTCCCATCGGTGAAAGAACATAAAGAGAAAGGAATCTCAATTATGGTGACACTGAGCTAAGTATCCATCATTGCCCTTGACCTAGAAGTCTCCCTCTTAGGAGTCCCTTTGAGGTCCCCTGCTGGTTTGAGTGGTAACATTTTTGGCATCGTTTTCTGGGACACGAGATGTGTGTTTTTTCCCCTTACGAAATATTGACATAAAATTATTGGTGATGCCATTGGATGAACAAGGCCCTAGTTCTTCATTTAACCTTAAGGTCGATGCTTGTAGGGTGAAGCAAGCATTTTTCTAGGCATATTTAAATTCACCCTGGCGACTCTTACATATTTTTCATGCATATCTCGAATAGGTTGTATTTATTTGATAAATTTCTCACTTTGGACATCGCAAGCATCCCTATGAACCCTAATCATGTTGCAGGAAGGATGGTACGTGGGGGTGCCCATGTTTGATGGTGATCCACTTTATGCAATTGACCATGTATAAATATTTAACGCAATGCTCCAAGAGAGAAATTGGTTCACCAATATTTCCTTATGTTATTGTTCATGGGATCTCTCAATCTTCATAATTAATGGTCGCATTATCATGGCCCTAAGAGTATCTCATCTATTAAGGAGTTCATTGATGGATTTCTTAGAAATTTTCAAGTGTGCCCTGCATTAAGAATCCAACAGGAAGCCTTCATTGAGCATCATCAAGACATTGATAATATAATTAGTGAACAGGTAGACGAGTCCTCTTGGGGTCCACATGATGAAAATGATGATTTTGAGAAAAAATGTGTTGGGAGGGTTGAATATATGGAAGGTGAAGTTTAGACTAACCTTACCTTTCTCAAGGATATTACTTCTAATGATTCTCCTTTTGAGAACCTTGAGGAAGGTGATCCCATTATCCCCTTGGAGGATGGCATTGGAGATTACATCCACATTAAAAAGGGGAAAAGGGAAATTATTGGTCCTCAATTTTATTTTTCTCCCATTTACGACAAAGACAAGGAGGATGAGGATGAGACTATTTTTCCCTTTCTCTTTGGAATTGTTTATGATGACATATCCATTGGTACTCTTGGGAAGGGGAATGATTATTTTCTCTTCCATAAAGAGGGGCAGTTGGAAGTGATTAATTTTCCTTTTAGGAGAGACCCAATCTTTGATACTTAGGAAATTGATAAGGCTCCCACCTCTCCCAAGTATGATTCTATGTTAAAATCACTTAAGGCTTTATATTATGATGTTAGGGAAGAAAAATGTGTTCAATGAAATACTTTGTCCTCCCTTTCACCTATTGGAAATCATATTAATTCTTCATCAAGTGATTCCCTCACCTCGTGTCACATGATATCAAGTGGTAGGGAGCCCTTTCCCCCTTCCAAGCATCGTTTCAAGGATGACCCCCTCATTGATTATACTTTATCTCCTTGGGCACCCCCTAAATATCATGAACAATCTAAAATATCCCCTTTCCAGTGTGATCATCATGGGCAACATACACGTGTTTCTCCATCTCATAAATATCCCTTCATACTAATCATAACCTTGTGGAGGACATAAAATATGACATAAATGATAAGGACTGTCATGGAAATAATACGCCCGAGAATGCCATCCATGAAAATTTTATGAGCCTAATCATGGACATCTCTATATTTTGGTTAGAAGAGAGGATCTCGTGGACTAGATTACATAATTTTCTTACCTCTTCTCACATAATCATCCATGTGTGGGAATCATATTTCTCTACCTCCCACCAGCCTTATCATCCATGTGATTTTGTCCACCTTCTCTTTGAAATTTTCTATATGAGTAATCATATAGGCCAATATATTTATATTGATTTGGTATTATGTTGGTTGCACTGGCTTTATGATTACACTTAGTATTATTTTTGTACCATATGCATGTTAGGGTAGGATGCATTGCATGTTGATTTTCACATTATAACTAATCTCATATGATATTTAACATGATAGATTAGTTGCATTTAGATTAATAATTGCATATTTTTATTGCTTGTTGATTTTATGGCCTGACATTAAGCATGGTTGATCATAAGACACCATGAAAAACATGATTCCCCATGTTTTTTTTCATCGATATGTGCAGATAACAGGTCTACGGTGACCAAGATATTGTTGGAGTTCTCGTTACCTCCCATTCGAGTAGTTTTTCCCACTTCTTTGAGATATCACGTCCCATTTCGAGCTAGATGTTACCCACCATTCCGTGTGTGATATCCTTAAGATAATTGTTTTCTCCATGACAGACCTCAGTCAGCAGCTAGCAGCCCCTTGAAGCCCTCAAATATCTCATTGTACCATTTATCTGCCACATGAGCCAACTATGTCATCCCTCACCCATTTGTATTGATCGTATGTTTGAAGGTGGGCCTCCCGAACCTAAAGGTATGTCTTTTCATTTGGTAATTAGTATTGGGTCTACCTATCATGGACACTTATGGGCATGGATTTATGGGTGGATTCAGCAGAAAGAGTTGGATTAGTTTGTGCTTTTGTCCCCTTGACCTATTTTGGGTGTTACCCTTGGATTTTAGTCTCGTGGGATCTCCTTTACTAACCATGTGGTTTTAGGGTTGATCTGAAATTGATTGTTATTTGATGTTGTGCTAATATCAGTTTCAGAATTAACATGAAAGTGCTTTGGTTTTCTTATCATACAAGGGTTTATACATGTGCTTATGGGTGACAATTCATTAAACTTGATGAGATTAAGTGTATTTAATGAACTTAAAAGCATGGAAACTCAATTCTAAATAGCAGGATAGTAAAACACAGCAAGCACAAATAACAAAGACAAATACACAAATTTTTGATGAAGGAGTTCACCCCTCCTGGGCTACATATCCTTGGTCCAGCTTCATAGTGTGGGCCTTTGTATTAGCTTCAATTGTGAAAAATTATTGTTTACAGACTCATGTTGCCTCTACAACCTGCTCCATTGGATCCAAAACATAAAATCTACCATGAATGACTCTTCATGAGCCAAAATTGGTCGCAAATTGCCTCAGTTATGGCAAAACCAATTTTTCCTAGTTTTTCTCCACTAAATCCAGAATTTCGTTGGTTAACTTCACTAAATGTGGAGCTGCTCTGCATTTGGCGGGTCTGCTAAACCCTCCGGCAACATAATCCGCACTTAATTAGTGGATAAGTATTATTTTAATGTGATAAGAAAGCACGTTTAGCACAAATTATGGATTATCATGGCCTAACCACGTATTAACATAATTAAATGTGTGTTAATTCATGTTTAAAACTTTGCTTAAATATTCCTGTCGGGATTCTTTAGCTCCTGGTCTTCATTGTGAGATCATGTGGGAGGGGGTTGGCCCCCTCCGAACCCCCATACTCTATGGCCATACTCTTTAAATGAATGTGGATTACTTAGTGGTTAAGGAACTTGGTGGAGAGCGTAGTGGTAAGGCGGTGGTGCCATAGGCGGTGGTCGTGGGTTCGACCCCGACCCCGCCATAAACATTTTGTTGGACTTGACATATGGCTCGAACCATAGTCTCAAACTTTGGTTATAAATGTATGTTGTGAAATATGTGTGTGTGTGTGTGTGTGTGTGTGTGTGTGTGTGTGTGTGTGTGCACCCCATGTCCTTTGACCATAGTTTTGACCTTTGATAAATATGTATAATGCACCCAACTTGACATTGCATAAAAATTAACATGCCAACCACCTTGCTATGGGGGAGGGGGTATGTGGTAGCCTCCGGTTGGGCCACGTGGCCCTTCCCAATTGGCCGAAAAAATCCACCATAGATAATTCATAAATAATTCCAAACTTAGGAATAGGAGAAAAAAATCAACTTCCCCAAGAAAAATTGGCAAATCCAATTCCAACACTTGTCACAGTGTCACTAGCTGAAATTAGGAGAATATTCCCTAAAGATTCATGAGGTTCTGACTGGACTTCCAAGTCATCAGTCTATCATTGCTCTGCACAATTTTTACCTATTTGGGAAAATTAACTGTAGACCATAACTTACTCATACTAACTCAAATTTTGATGAAACGAGTTGCATTGGAATCCTGGTGACAAGCTCTATCTTGTCGTTCAGGTTTGAAGCATTTCTGAGCACTTTCATTTTTTTAGCTAAATATTGAGCTCCTGATCATTCCTCCCCACTAGAAGCCTTTTCGAGACCAAAAGATACTATCAATTGTTCAGAAGGTGAGGGTACAACTCCCTCACCCTTTCACTCTCCATCCATTTGGCCTTTGAAGGATTTTTTCCCTTGAGTCCCACTCTAAGGTATTCAACATTCCCTCTTCTTGAAGTTTTGATTCTTCTGTCAAGTATGAGATCTTGCTGAAGTTCATCAATATATTCTGGTGATAAATGATCTATTGATGGCAGTTGAACATGCTCTCCTTGATCATCAATCAAAGGAGGCTCAAACAATCTCAAATTATCAACATTAACGACAGAATATATTTGCATATAAGGAGGCGAATCTAGCTTAAATTCATTATTACCAAACTTTTCCATAATTGTAAATGGACCATAACAGATTGGATTGATATTTTTACCTTCCCCTTGAAATATTTTTTTGCTAATATACAACCAAAATTCATCTCCAACCTAGAATTTGTGATCAACACGGTGTTTATCATGCCTTTCCTTGTAGCTTCTTTGACTCTTTTCAAGTTGCTCTTGCATTGTGTGATGTATCAACTAAATTTTCTCAATGAACTCCCTTGCCTTATCTATCTCACTATGACCATCTATAGAGACATATCTCTCAAAGATTAAGTCCAAAGGTGATCTTGGAAAGTAACCACAACATCCCTCAAATGGCGATGTGTTTGTGGAAGAATGTGTTGCCCTGTTGTATGCATGATGAATGTAATGCAACTGTTCATCCCAAAACTTCGGATGTTTGCTGCAATAACCTCTAAGAAGATGAATAAATATCTTGTTTACCACCTCAGTCTGACCATCTATTTGCAAATGAAATGTTATACTCTTCTTCAACTTTGTGTCCATCATGTCCCATAATTTTGACCGAAAATTCCCAACAAACCGGGAAATTCGATCACTTAAAATAGAAGTAGCAAGACCAAAATGAACCCATAAATTTTGAAAAAAAAGATTAGTAGTTTGTTCAGTTGTAATTGTTTTCTTACATGCCATCAAAAGACACATTTTGTTGAACCTATCTACCACAACATACAACTAATCATGACCTTTCCTTGACATAAGAAGACCACCTACAAAATCCATTGAGATACTCTCCCAAGGATGTGAAGGAAGAAGAAGGGGAGTGTACAATCCAAGTTTCCTATTGCTAGGCTTATTTATTGCACATAAAGAACATCCTCTAATAAAATGAGATACACTATCAATCATGCGTGGCCAAAAATAATACCTTTGGAGATTCGTTATTGTCTTGCCTACACCGAAATGTCCAGCAATCAATGATGTGTGCCTCCCTTATGATACTGTTTCTTTCTCCCTGTGGTATACATAACTTTCCCAAGTGATACAAAAAATGGTTATGCACATGATAATCTAACTCTTCATTTTGTTTTCCTTGACTCAAGCTTTCATACACATCTTGGAAATCACTATCATATGCATATTGTTCAATGTAACTTTCATGCATATTTGAATTATGCTTGAGTATTGTTGCGTGCCAGTTTTGCACTCATTTCCTACACTTGTTTCCCCTATTTTACCTCATGAATATAAACATTGGGACTATCTTTTCTTCTTTTTTCCTACCTTTCTATCTTAACTTGATATGTTTCAGCTTATTTTCATTACCTTGCCATTTCATCAATTATTATGATGTATCGTGTCTTTTTTATGACTAAGTAAGGATGAATTTTTGGAGAAGATATATGGTCTTTTGTTATCTTTCAGATGTTATTTGTAGTGCAAAATATCAAGGGCACAAGGCGTACAGGAGTAGCAAAAAGTGTGTTGTTACAGTGGGATTTTACACCACGGTGATATTACACCATGTTGTTACAGACCCGCTGACAAACTGTTGTTATAGCTATGTCACTGACTGGATCCCATCAACTCCAGATGCTAACATGTCCTCTAGCTATTACACTTTAGTTTTGATTTATCACGAAAGCTGTAGAAGTTATTAATTATTGTATTTTTGGATAACAACCTTTAGGCGGTTTTGATTGTAACCTATAAACTTTCTAGTCAAGCTTTTATTAAGAAGTGATTGTAACTATATATACTATATTTTGATCAACATGAGAATCATAAGATTCTCATGACTGATTCACCCCTTATTTTTCTGAGATGTAACCACTATATAGTTCTCGACCCTTGAGGTCAAAAAGGGGGAGAAGAGAACAACATTACTTTGGCTCTATAATTTTGCTCATATTAATACAAATTATCATGTTGTTGTTGTTGCATGCATTATCTAATTTAGTTTTTGTTAATTTCTTTCTCTACCTACGCCCTGCTAGGGAGGAAGGGCCCTCCTCTTTAGCAGGGATTGCAGTGGTTAAGGTAGCTATGTATACGTATTTCTATTTCGTTTATGTATCAGTGGAAGTGTTGTTGTTTTTGTTTTAGCTATGAGTAGATCTGCTTCAATTCCAATGTTTTATATGTTGTTACACATATGAGATTAGAGATACCAGCTGGGTAATTGTTGTGTGGTGCGCTAGGACAAATTAATTGAGGTGTAATTACAATCTTGTAGATCATTTTATTTCTACATGAGTGATTTCCTTCCAGCATTTAATTCAGCAACGATTTCCTTTATTTGGATTTGTCTCTGGTTGGATGTATCAACATAGATAGTGAAGTTTCCATTGAAATAAAAGAAGTCCCTGGATTGATAATTTATGTGTACTTCTTTAGTCATTTAACCATGATTAATGCACCCCAACATTTTGGTGTCATTGTCGAGGATGGAAGTGACGATCCAATCAATCAGAGTTGTTTGTTAGAAGATAGAGTGTACATATTCTGCAATTGTTGGGTGGTAAGATGAGAAGTAAGAAGCTACGCATCGCTCTAAAACACCTGAGCGGGCTCACCAATGCTACACTGGGGCACTTAGAGGTGAAATTTCTGTGTTTTTTTAAACATGTATCTATTGACACAATTTCTAGGCGGTAAGACGAGAGGTAAGAACTTGCGCATCGCTCTAACATACCTGAGCGGGCTCACCAACGTCTGGTTGTGACACTTAGAAATGTGAATTATTTTTGGGTGTTTTCTTTAGGGTGTCTTCAGCTATACAGTCATTGGGTGGTAAGACGAGAGGCAAGAGCCTGAGCATCGCTCTAACATACTTGGGTGGGCTCACCGCTGTAGAAACTGAAGCACTTGTAGGATGAATTGATATACATAGGGCCCATGTGTGCCAGTAGGACGATAGCAACATCCACAAATACCCCCCACTCTACTAACTATAGGAAAGATTGGTCATAAGAAGGAAAATAAGAGTGCGGACTTGGGAAGAAAGACATTCTTTTGAGATCTGATCTCAAGGGCAGAAAAGGAACAGTCTACATCGTACGAAGATAATAGGAAGACGGGACCACAGAAAGCGGCTACTATATCAAGCCTGAGGCATCGGTGCCTTCCATGTCTAGACCTCACCGCCATTTGAAGAGCATATCCACTCCTGATATCAAGACTCCAGATTCAAAACAACAGTGGAAAATCATTGATAAGGATCTGAGAATTGAATGACACAGAGAGACTAGTGGGGAGCATCAAGGACACGAGGTGCATCATTTAATTGATCATCATTTGGATGTTGGTAGTGCAGTTAAATAGTTGGTCTTGGAACAACCTGATCCTTTTATTTATCAATCTTCAGCACACTCTGAGGTCAATTCATCCCATCAGGAAGAATCATCCATGGGGGATGAGAATGTCAAGACAGATAGCTCTGTTACTTTTGAATTCCCGATAGTAGTGACATAGGGTGAGGCTCCTATGAAGAATATTCCTTTGTCATCCCTATCATCCTTTCAAGGGATGGTTGTTGAAGACCCTGATACCTTTTTGTTCAAATTTGATGTACTATGTAGAGGATATGACTACACTTCGGATGCCCAAAAGCTGAAATTGTTTCCTGCTACTCTGAAAGGAGTAGCATTAAGATGGTTTATGAGACTAGGTGTTGGCTCGATTCGAACCTGCAATGACATGAGGGATACCTTTCTCTTTAAGTATCAAGATTACTGTCGAACCAGGGATTTGAAGGAAGAGATCTTCAGAATTGCATGGAAGGAGGAGGAAAACTTGGAAGACTATATGGAGCGATTCCATTACAATTTATAAAGTTCTAAGTTTAGTAACTTAGCCCCAGAAATTTTGAGCCAATATTATTAAGAGGTATAATAGATGATTGTTTGGAGCATTTGAATCTGTTGGGAAAATGAGACATATCGCAAGAACTGCTTGAATAAATAATGAAGCTTTTCCTTTGAAGTTCAAGAGGATCGGTCAAAGGGAGAAGTTCAGTTCGGGACCCTTCAATCTGGATAAAAAAGTCCACAAGTGGAGGATTAACCAGAGCAGATATCGAAAATTTATTTGAGGATTTTAAAACTGACCTCCTTAGCACTCTCTCTACCTAGATCACTACAATGCAAGTTAAGAAAGCACAAGCAAAAGCTGAAGCAGCCTTAGCAATATTATGTCCCCAATGCAAAAAGAAACATCTGGAAAGGGAATGTGGATTAAATAGCATCATCTTGTGAAATATATGTGAATTGACACATTCTACGAATCAATTTCCTGAATTTCCCAGACTGAAGGTTGTGCTTCAAGAATCAAGCAAGGATGTCCAGTCTTCTTGTTTCATCAGATCAAAGAGACCATGGCAGCCACGACCTACGGGTATGCCTCCAGATTTTTCCTCTTTTATCCTTGGAATAATGTTTATAATAGTCAGCAATATTCATGGCAGTATCGTACTCCTTCCTCAACACAATTTCCTTCACCATGGAACCAGTGGATGTCTCCTCCACCAATGCAATATCCCTCATCACAACCCAATCCTTGGGGCCATAATTGGAGAGGTAATGGCCAAGGTCCAATACCCCCTGCACTACCAATGAAAAAATAGTTAAAACTATCTTATATTCAAAATCCTACACCTTCTATCCGACCCAAATTACCTGTGCAACTTAACCCCAATCCGAATAATAAGGCATCCTAGAGCATAGATGCTCTGGTTACCTTCTAGACTTATCTTATTACTCCTATTAGACTCAACGAGGTTCAGCTTCAATCGGGAAAAGTAATTAGACCTGAACATACTCCCATTATTACCGAAGAAGAATGTGATTCACCTAGAAAGGATAAGGGCGATTCTGAGGCATTTTTTACACATGTAACAGTTGATACATCACCTGTTGTTACACCTGTAGCAGCTAGCTCGGGAGGGTATATTATTTCTACAACATACAACCCGAGCAAGGCTAGTGCATCTTTTATAGTTGAATCAGTTGTTAACATTCAGGATCCTCCATACCCTCAACGATTAACTAAAACTGGGCCAACCTCACAACCTAAATCCGAATTCCTCAAAGAACTGCAAAATTTGTATGTGTGGATTTCGTTGCTACAGGCTCTTGAGGAAGTACCTATCTATGCTAAAACAGTGAGGGATCTGTGCATCAAAAATCCTAGAAGAAAACACAAATACCCTGCTACTATCCATGTCATGGGGAAACTCTCTGATCTCATGATTGATCAGCCTTTATTGACTAAACAAAATTACCCAGGGAATCCTACAGTGACTATCCATATTGACAATCAACCCATAACCAACACTTTGATTGATTGAGGGGCAGCCATTAATGTCATGACTAAAGACCTCTTTATCTTCCTAGGACTGCATGGACTTAGATCTACACCCACAGTGCTTGATTTAGTAGATAGGTCCCATGTCAAGCCCGAGGGAATGATAGAAGATGTGGTTATCACTGTGGCTTCTTGGAATTATCCAGCTAATTTTCTCATTTTACAAACCAAATCCAACTTGGGGGGTCATCCTTTAATCTTGGGAAGACCGTGGCTAGCCACTGTAGACGCATATATCATATGTAGGTCCAGATCTATGGTGATCTCAGATGGGCAGACCACTTAGAACTTGAATCTTTACCCCCCAGCAAAGCCTCACATGGATTTGAGTAGTCCCTGGTGGGATGAATTTGAACCTGAATTTGATCTTTCCCTACCTCTCCTCATGCTTGGAAAATCACAATACTTAAAATGAAACATAGGATTATATCATTAATGGTTTTATTAGTAATTCACTCTCTATTGCCTCTATTAGAGATATGGGGGAAGAAGATGAGGTAGATGATGCAATTATTGAACATTTGAAAACCACTCCACATACTATTAACAGTCCCATTGAAATTGAACTTTGGAAATGTTTAAACATCAATCCTAACCTGACTGTTGAACAAAACAGATTGTTGATACAGCTGTTACAGAAATATAAAAAGGCATTTGCATGGGACTATATGGATATTAAATTAATCCATCCTAGCTTATGCACTCACCATATTTATCTTAAAGAGGGTTGCAAACTAGTTATACAACCACATCATCGAATGAACCCCGCACTTAAGGAGATAGTGAAAGAAGAATTGCAAAAACCCCTTAAAGCTAATTTCATCTACCCCATTTCTGACAGCCAGTGGGTGTCTCTACTTGTCATAGTTCCGAAAAAGAATAGCAAGTGGAGAGTCTATGTAGACTATAGAGAGCTTAACAAGGCTACTCAAAAGGACCATTTTCCTTTACCATTCATTGATCAGGTCCTGGATACTCTCTCTAGGAAAAAAAAAAATTCATTCCTAGATGGGTTTAGTGGCTATAATTAAATACATATTTCCTCGGAAGACCAAGGCAAGACAACCTTCACTTGCCCGTGGGGTACTTTTGCATATAGAGTCCTTCCTTTTGGCCTCTGTAATGCACCAACAACTTTTCAGAGGGAAATATTGGGAATTTTTTCCGATCTCTTGAATGACTACCTTGAAATCTCTATGGATGATTTTACACCCTACGGGGATGCCTTTGAGGCAAAAATAGCTAATTTGGAAAAAGTGTTGGAACGTTGTGAACAAAATAATGTTTCTCTAAGCACGAAGAAATTCCACATGATGATGACCAAGGGAATTGTGTTGGGACATCTCATTTCGGCAGATGGAATCAAGGAAGATCCTGCAAAAAATGAGGTAATCTCGAAAATCCCAACCCCTAAGACTCTGAAAGAGGTACATAGTTTTTTGGGACATGCATGATACTATAGGAGATTTATAGAAAAAATTTCAAAGATTGCATCTCCTCTGTTTTTTGTTGCTCATGAAAGATGTGGAATTTATGTGGACAGGGAAGTGTGAGCAAGTATTTCTGAAGTTAAATAACTGTGTAACAGTAGCACCTGTTTTACGAGGACCAAACTAGAGATTGCTATTCCATATTGCTACGGATGCATCTGACATAGTTGTTGGTGTTGTTTTGGGGCAGCTGGAGGAGAAGAAACCTTACACCATTTATTACATCAACAAGTATTTAACTCCAGCAGTTTTCAACTACCCTGTGACTGAGAAGGAATTCCTAGTAGTAGTACATGCTATCAACAAATTTCGGCACTACATCACCGGGTATCAAGTATTTATACACACTTACCATGCTGCAATTCGATTTTCAATGAAAAAACCTGTTACTAATGGTAGAGTTACACAATGGTTATTGCTGTTACAGGAATTCGATATTACTATTTTAGATAAACCCGGAAAGGATAATGTAGTTGCTGATTTTCTTTCTAGATTAGCTATAAGTGATGACTGCACTTCCACTGAGGATTCTTTTCCAGATTAATATATTTTTTCCATTTCTACCCACTCACCATGGTATGTAGATATAACCAATTACCTTGTTGCAGGGAAATTCCCACACCATTTATCTTCCAAAGAAAAGAGGAATATTATACAACAGAGTGCTACCTACTCCTGAATAGAAGGAAATCTCTATCACACCGGGCCAGAATTTCAGATTAGGCGATGTGTTAGAGAATATGAGGTATTTGAGATCTTGAAGGCTTGTCATGATGAACCCTGTGGAGGGCACTTCGCTGACAAAAGGACGGGATATAAAGTACTCTCTACAGGGTACTACTGGCCAACTATATTCCAGGATGCCAAGAAGTTTGTGAAGGGATGTGATAGCTTCCAGAGGATGGGCCAGCCTCTGAAATCAGATGAGATGTCATTATAGCCTCAGATAGTGACAGAATTGTTTGAGAAATCGGCCCTGAACTTTTTGGGGCCAATTAATCCTTCATCATGGTAAAAATCATACATATTGGTCTGCACTGACTATGTCACAAAGTGGGTTGAAGAAAAGGCACTAATTAGAGAAATAGAGTAGGTTGTTTCAGAATTCTTGTTTGAAGATATTTTTGTTCGCTTCAAGATACCCAGAGAGATAGTGACAAATGGAGGGCCTCAGTTGACATCTCATTTGATGAAGAAGCTGGTTGAGAAGTATAGAATTCATCACATAATCACTTCACCTTATCACCCACAAGCAAATGGTCAAGTAGAAAGCACTAATAAATTCATTGAGAGAATCTTAACAAAGACAGTAGTCAACCACTGAAGAAACTGGGTCGAGAAACTTCCAAAGGTACTGTGGGCTTACAGAACAGCATGGAGGAATACTACAGGATTCTCACCTTATGAATTGGTGTATGGTAAGAATCCTTTATTCCCCATAGATTTTGAGATAAAGACATTAAGAACAACATTGTAGGTCAATTTGGACTTAAGTATAGCACAGACACAAAGATTGATTCATCTCAGTGAGTTGGAAGAGAAACGGCTAGTTGTTATTCAACAAATAAAGATCATTCAGCAACAAAGAGCTAGATGGCATGATGGGTTTATTAAGAAGAAGAAGTTTCAGAAAGGACATTGGGCTCTTTTGTATGATTCAAGGTTCAAGGATTCCAAAGGAAAGCTCTGCACCAGATGGCTAGGTCCTTACGAAGTAGACACGATCTTTGACAATGGGACTGTATAATTGGTCACCATCAATAGTGCTAAGACACCGTTACTGGTTAATGAGCACCATCTAAGGTCATATCATCAACCCGCTTCGAAGGAATCATTTTTTAAAATTTTCACAGACTCTGATCTTCATGTTACAGTAGTAGGGAACATTCCCTGTGTAGCCTGAAATTTGAAATTCCAATAAGTGCAGTAGCTGAAAACCACCCTTATGGCAGCTATTACATCTCTTAAAAAATAATAATAACAACAACAACAACAAAAGAAAATAATAAATCTAACTGTGAAAACCTCTTTCCAGGGTGCAGTCAGACAATTTGTAATAGCTGAAAACCACTCCTGTGGTAGCGATTACACCCATTTTTTTTCCTTCCTAAAAAATCATCTTTTCTTCCTGATACATTTTATAATATGATGTTATTCATTTGATTTTATTTATGTACTGATTTATCTTAATCATTATTTTTTTTGAATAATAATCTCAAGGTTGTCTTGGTTGTTACACATGTAACAACCGATAGCCACGAACACGGTTTCTCATGTTTCATCGCATAACAACAATAATTGTGCCAGCCAAGAGCGACCGCCACGAGCACTGCAAGCAATAAGCCGCCAATTCGAAATCCTCCTCCACGTCGCCTCCAGTATGTCATTCAAAAGGTAACTATATCATTTATAATTTTATTGATTATTGGAAAAAGTAATGATATTCCCGTGACGGCCGTGGGTGGCTGTCACCATTAAGGCAGGGGGGTATATCTTGAAATCATTGAAAAAATATGTAGTCATAAACCGTTATCAAATCCGCATGCACCCAATTAATAGCACAATTTCCAATGATAACTAAATCTGGCTGGAAAGAGCGTGTGTACATAGAACCCATTACTTTCCATAACGGGACATTTATGAAGAGTTGTGTGAGGTACGATTCGGTAATTCGTAAAACCCATCACCTCCCATCGACCTCCTCGACTGAAGCCTTGTATCCTCATTTCAAACTCGTCATCTGGGATAAGTAGATACACCTAGAATAATTAAGCAATGAAGTGACATTACATTGGGTTGAGCAGTAAGAAGCGAATTCAGAACCAATAGCAAGATGGGTGGAACAACGTTTAGGCACAAGCCGGATTCTATGGATGCCTTGTAGAACTTTCCAGAAGCCTACCAAATATTCAGAGATGCCGAATGGATTGAGTACTTCTACAAGCTGGAAGGCTCGGATGAGGAAGTTGCAATCGAATTCGCTCAAAATTTGAATAACAACCAGACCCGAGTCAGGGGCCTACAAATTGAGGTGACTAAAGAGGTAATTTCCTGAGCAACTACATTTCCAGTAGAGGGATGAAGGTGGTTTAACAGAAAAATCAATGACCCCTCTTTGAAAGAAGACTTCCTAGAAGAAGAGGAAAATCTGGAGAAGAAAGGGAGAGGAATTGATAGGTTATCACTCCCTCAGCCATGGGCAGATGTTGCCTTGGGTTTAATCAAATACATTACCTGTGAGGGAAGATCCGCCATTTTTTTTAATTATCACTTCCCTCTACTTAATCACCTTCAACACCAACAGAGGATTAACCTTCCATTTTACTTATTGGGGAATATCAAACATATGGCAGTGGCAGTAAAAACAGTAGCACATCCGGAAGCATGTGTGACTAATCACGGACTCATCAAATTGATCGTGTTGAATGTCCTAAGCTAGCAAGGAAGGAGTTTGGAAGAATTAAAGCGAAAGAGGTTGAGGACAAGCCGGGGAAAACAGGTCGTGACTTCAGGAGGAAGTCAGGCAGAAGCTGAAACCCAGACTCAGCCTGCCAAGGTCAGAATGGGGAAAGAACCCATTGATGAACCAATTGCGGATAGATGGCCAAAGAGATGGGTGAAATTTTACATGCCCACAGAACCCTCAGCCACACCAAGAAAGAAAACAGAAGCAGCAGTACCAGAAGGAGAAATAGAACCTTCCTCATCAGGTAAGGATGAAACTCATGTCCTATTTTTAGAACTTGAAAATATAAGAACGGAAAATGAAGAATTGAAATGAAGATTATCTGAGGGAAAGGAAATTTTGGTACCTGTGTGCACAGATGTTTTCAAGAACTAACAACAGTAGGGTACAAGGTCTGTGGGGAAAACACCAGCCCAATTGAAATAGAAATATAACTTCAGGAGGCTATTATACAAGAACCTAGTAAGGATATTGTTGTTACACAAGAACCAGCAGTTAAAGCAGAGCCTCCTATAGTAATTGACCTAGAGGCCGACACACAAGAACTTGTGGAGGCCAATGTTGTTACAGAAGAAACAGCAATGGACACAGAGGCTACTCTGGGCGGAAACAAAGGGGTTGGCATACAACAACCCACTAATGAAGCTGTTGTTACACAAGAACCAGCAGTAGAGGTGGAGTAGACCCATTCAACAGAGGCTACTATGCCCATTATGGATGTTGATATTGAATGCAGAATAACGTCGGGTCCCATCTTAGGATGGTGTTTTGAGAAAATCTATTTAATTTTTGGATTGCAGAAGTGGAAACAGGAAGCAATCTCCCTTTGGGATGGGATGATTTCATTGAAGAAGAATCGCAGGGAGATATAAGCCCTACATGAAAATTGGATGAAAGAAGAGTTGAAGAAAGGATGGGAGAACTATAAGAGGAAGGAAGCTATGAAAAAGTAGGAGGAACAGATGTTGATGTTACAGTAGCATGTTCAAGATCTTACCATGGACAAGCAAAAGCTTCATGACCTTGCCCTCAATCTGCTGGGGTGAAGGAGGCCTTCCCCATCCTACCCCAATTTTCTATGGGAACACTACTTCATGTTTCAGATGAAATTTGTTATGGAGGACAGACCCTATTCATGTTCTTCCACTCACACATTCTTATATGTATTTCGTGCCTCTGATTTTGACGAGCAAAGCTTTCTATGTGAGTTATTCTTACACAATATCATTTGCGAACATGTAAGCATGCAAATGGTGGTGGCGATATTTTTCTATATGGGGGATCTACAGTTGCAAGCTTTTGTATCCTTCATGAAGAATCATATTGAGTGGCATTTGTCCAACAGATCTATGGATGCTAATGAAGAGAAGATGGCATTATGGATATGGGCAGAGCCAGGACAAACCGTCAAGTTAAGACGGGAATTCAGAAGAATTTTAAGCACTCCTGGACTAAGGGAACCTGCTGCCACTTACAGAAGGAGGATTGTGAACTTCTGTCTCAATCATTTCTCAATGATGAAGAGTTGAACCTTGACTGGGTACTTGAAATGCACGGAATCTAGCAGTATTGAGCTACTAAAGGGGGATCCATTTGCATTCCAAAATTTTGTGGTAGTTGTTACACATGTACCAACATATGCACAGATCATCCAAACCCTTGGCGCTTCCTGGATTGGGTTAAGGTTCAAGTTTCCTTTGATCTGGATGCCAATTGATGATTATCAGAATAATTATGAATTGGAAAAGTATGACTCAGAATCCTGGGTACGACAGCTAATGGCGAATCAAGGGTACAGGTTTGCGGATGAAGATACTTCTAGCGCTTATAGTCTTATTAACCTGCACCGAAGATATTCCCATGATAGATGAGATTTTTCATCAGGACATGCAAGTGCTTCAGCTGGGGGGAGATGTTGGGTGCCAGTTTTGCACCCATTTCCTACACTTGTTTCCCATATTTTACCACATGAATAATAACCATTGGGACTATCTTTGCTTCTTTTTTTCATACCATTCTATCTTAACTTGTGTCGTTTCACCTTATTTTCATTACCTTTCCATTTCATCAATTATTATGATATGTCATGTTTTTTTGATGACTAACTAAGGATGAATGTTTGGAGAAGATATATGGTCTTTCGTTATCTTTCAGATGTTATTTGTAGCGCAAAAGATCAAGGGCACAAGGCGTATAGGAGTAGCGAAAAGTGTGTTGTTACAATGGGTTGTTACACCATGGTGCTTTTACACCATGCTGTTATAGACCTGCTGATGAACTGTTGTTCCAGCTGTGCCGTTGATTGAATCCCATCAACTCTGGATGCTGACATATCCTCTAGTTGTTACACTATAGTTTTGATTCATCACGATAGTTTTAGGAGTTATTAAGTATTGTATTTTTGGATAACATCCTTTATGCGGTTTTGATTGTAACCTATAAACTTTCCAGTCAAGCTTTTATTAAGAAGTGGTTGTAACTATATATACTATATTTTGATCAGCATGAGAATCATAAGATTATCATGACTAATCCATCTCTTATTTTTCTAATATGTAACCACTATATAGTTCTCGACCCTTGAGGTTGAAAAGGGGGAGCAAAGAACAACATTACTTTGACACTGTAATTTTGCTCATATTAATACAAATTATCTTGTTGTTGCTCTTATATGCATTATCTGATTTAGTTTCCCTTAAGTTATTTCTCTACCTATGCCCTGCTAGGGAGGAAGGGCCCTCCTCTTTAGCAAGGATTGCAACAGTTAAGGTAGTTGTGTATACGTATTTCTATTTCTTTTATGTATCAGTGGAAGCGTTGTTGTTGTTGTTTTAGCTGTGAGTATATCTACTTCAATTCCAATGTTTTATATGTTGTTACACATATGAGATTAGAAATACCAGCTGGGTAATTGTTGTGTGGTGCACTATGACAGAATAATTGAGGTGTAATTACAGTCTGTAGATCATTTTATTTCTGCATGAGTGATTTCCTTCCAGCATTTACTTCAGCAACAATTTCCTTTATTTGGATTTGTCTCTGGTTGGATGTATCAACACAGACAGTGCAGCTGCCATTGAAATAAAATATGTCCTTGGATTGATAATTTATATGTACTGCTTTAGTCTTTTAACCGTGATTATAATAGATGAATTTGCAATAGTCCTAGAGAGCATATCAACTACCTTATTGCAAATTCCCTTTTTGTACTTGGTAACCAAATGAAATTGTTGTAGAATTCCCATCCATCTGAAATGTCTTGATTGCTACAACTTTGAATATGATTGTAAGTATTGCAATGGTTGATGGTCAGTATGGATAATGGTCTCTTTCCCCATCAAATAGTGCTTCCATTTCTTTACACTTTGTACCAATGCATATAACTCTTTGTCATAAGTGGGCTAATTAGTCACATCTCCATTAAAATTTTCAAAATGAAACGAAATAGGCTTACCATGCTGCATGAGAAGTGCTCCCATAGCATAATCACTTGTGTCTGTTTGGATCTCAAATGGATGTCTAAGATTCGGAAGAGCCAATACCAGTGCTGAACTTATCTTTTTCTTTAAAGAATCAAATTCTTTTTGCTGCATATCTCCCCAATAGAATACTTTATTAACACTTGTCAATGCATGTAACGGAGCTGCAATGGAAAAAAAATTAGCAATGAATTTCCTCCAATACTGTGCTACCCCAAAAAATCTTGTTACCTCTGTAACTGTATTGGGCTTGGGCCAATTCAGAATAACATTTATTTTGGAAGGTTCTATCTTCAACTCACCTCCTCCAACAATATGTCCTAAATACACCAAAGAAATATTTCCAAACTCACACTTCGATATCTTTAAAAATAATTGTTCTTTTTTCAATACATCAAGTACCTTGTTCACATGCATGACACGTTCTTCTCTTGATTTTCTGAATATAAGTATGACATCTAAGTAAACAATGACAAATTCATCTATAAATGGTCTAAGTACATCATTCATGACTCTCATGAAAGTAGCTAGAGAATTTTTTAGACAAAATGGCATAGCTAACCACTCAAACAATCCTTGTCTAGTTTTGAAAGCAGTTTTCCAAATATCCTCTTCAGCTATTCTAACTTGATGATAACCACTTCGAAAGTATAACTAAGTGAAATATCTTGCACATTTTAACTTATCTAGAAAATCATCAATGCGTGGGAGTGGGTAGCGATTCTTTATCGTGATTTTATTCAGTGCACGAAAATCTATGCACATGCGCTAAGTCTCGTCCTTCTATGGTACCAAAACAATTGGTGACCCACATGGCGAAGTAGATGGGCTTATGATACCTTTGTTCATCAATTATTGAATTTGTTTCTTTATTTCCAAACTCTCCATAATTTACATGTGATAAATACCAATGTTTGGAAGTGTAACACCCTGCTGCAAATGAATCTCATGTTGAATCCCCCTCTTGGGAGGTAACCCATTTGGTTCTTGAAACATCTCGCCATGCTGACTTACCACATCAAACAAATCATATTTTAATTTTTCATCACATCCTTCAAAATATTCATAGTTAACATCATCCTTTTTCTTGATCATGAGAAGCACAAATTTTTTACTTGCATTAACTAGCCTCTTCATTTTCTCTGCATTAACTAAAGAAATATTCAGTTTCTTGCGATGAGCTCTCACAATATACTCCACCCCATCCTTAATAAAATGATATTTGTTCTCATGGCGATAAAACACTTCTTTCCTGTCATACAAATATGGACTTCCCAAGATAATATCGGAAATGTCAAGTGGAACCACATGTAACTCGACTTCATCAACAAAGTTTGCAATAATAGAAAATCGACATATGTATTTCCTTGTAACCTATAAATTGGCATTATTAGTTATCCAAACCAAAGGTTATGGTTTATGATGTGGTACGGTTTCAAGGTTAATATTTTTTACTAAGTCTTCTGAAATAAGGTTTTCTTGTGACCCACTATCAAACAATGCATCAATTTTTGTATGATTTGAAATCACTCTAGCACGGAACAATTATATCATTGTGTCTTCATTTGGAGTGTTGTTGTGACTATTAAAGGAACTAGTACGTGTTATGGCTTCCTTTACTTTGTTAAATATGGCTACAATATTGGTTTCATCTCCGGAATCGGATACAATATCTTGTTGTGTGGTGGCAGACATCTTTTGTTTCCCTTTGTTATTTGGTTTCTTTGGCCTTAGTTGGGGATGTAGTTTCTGAAAGTGGGCTTCATCATGCCCCTCTTTGGAACAATGTTTGCATATTTTTTTCTCCCCTTATTTCTTGATGCTTGCATTTTTCTTTCCCTTCCATTTTCCTCCCTTCTCTTTTCCCTTAACCTTGAATGGCTTCTTCTTACTACCCTCTTCATGAATGTTCTTTCCCCTTGCTTCAATATGTGTGGCTTGCACACATACTTCATCTAAGTTGTTTGGGTTAAACATAAGGATAATATGTTTCAATTAGGAATGTAAACCCCCAATATCTTGTGAATTCAAGTTTACTCCTAATAACAAAGCCCTCTTTCTAAACTCTTGAGTGTACTCTTGAACAGTTTGACCTTTGAGTTGCCTAAAGTTTTTCCAACTCATTATTGATTTTTTCATACAGGCTAATGGATAAAACTATATTAAAATGGAAGAAATGAATTCAACCCAAGAAATGGATATCTTACCATGAATTCACATTTCCTCTTGAGTCTTTTCCTCCTGTTAGGGTCCCGTGATTTGGCCGATTGGCTAGCCAAATGACGATGTAACATCAAACCAAGCTTTGGAGCCCAAGGACCTAGCCTTCCTGGACTCAGAGAGGGCTCTCTCTATATGTGTAAAAGATGTCGGTGTGTTTACTTGCGGTGTTCTGATATTAGGCTAGTTATGAAGTATGTTTTTAGTTTTTTGGTTTTTTAAGTTTGTGAGGGATGAAACCGATCAAATACATAAACTGGATAACAAGATGTAGATAAATTGGGCTATGGGGTCAAACAGGTCAAGGAAGCTATGAGGTGATGATGTAAAGCTGCTGTAGGGCCGATTTGATTCACGGTAGAAGGGATCTTTGGGCAAAATGGATTAAGTGGACAACAAGTTGGTGAAATACAAGGGATTTCAAGTGTAACTAGTTTATAGCAGACATAAACATGTTATAGCAAGCCATTAATCATGCTAAATGCAACTATGAGCTAATTAATACATAGAAATCAAACATTCCAGCCATACATAGAGGTATAAGACCCTCTAACTTCGGGAAATGGCTATCGGACTTTGGGGAAGACACATAAGACAAACTAACAACTCATAAACTACGCCGAAACGCCTAAACATAGTCTCTAAGTCATTGGGCACTTTGAAAAACAAGATTTCATAGTTTTAGGCAAAGGGCTAGATCGGGACTAGGCCTCCTTGGTTCAACAAGATGATCAACAAATCAGTCAAAGAGAAAGTTTTATGGACAGAACTATGGGCAGCTGATAGGTAGGTAGGGAAAACCATACATCCTACTCAACATACATAGAACTTATGAATAAAACTTAGCAATACCTTAAGTTACTAAAGAGCAGCTAAGAATTCTTTAGCATAACTAAGGGAGAAGAAAACATCAAGCTATGAAGATTCATGGATTTTGAGGTGCCTCCATGGGCATATCTCAAAATCAATCTCTACTGATCTATAGCAGCAAGAAATATGGATTATGAATGAAAACTAGAAGACAAAAACATATCAAGAAACACTATACCATTCTACCATGTCAAGGAATCCATCAACAATCCTTCATCATTCCTCAAAAGCATCCCAGAGGCAGTCCAAAAATCATAACTCAAGTGTATTCTTCAAAGCTCATATGACCAATGTATTAATTCTTCTCTCAAGTTCAGCCTCCGATTTACAATGAGAACCATGGAATAAATAGGCTTGAGGGAGGAAAACCTCATGGAGCAACTAGCTATCCCATTGGCCAAGTCAAAATATCTAAACTTGTCCTTGAGGCTTTGTAAAGCCCAAGGCACAAAATATCCCATAAAATATCTAAAAAACTGCTAAAAATGGAAATTATATTGACTTTACATCATTTCCCAATGATAAAAATAGCTTAACGCACATTTGGGAAAAGCAGATTTTTGGAGTTCAAAAATTACAAAAATACTTCATATTTATGCCTGAAAAAGGTCCCCTGACTTGCTGGATGCAAATGGCAGCCTTCTCGATGTCGAAATGGGGCTCATGAGGGCTTGCTGGAAAGCTCTCTGTGTCTACTTTCCGGCGCAACTGAAACCAACTCAATCTGAGGTCCAGAAGTCATCCAAAACTGTACATGTGTGCAAAAACCCAGAAAATAGCAGACTGCTGAGATGGCGGGCAGAACGTGCAAAATGAGGCTGTTTTTCGTCAATTTGAGGGGGCGAATGATCTTCAAATGCCCTGAAAATCGCTGGAGACCTGCTCATAAAAATATAGCATCTATCGGTGTCATCCTCCTCCCTTGACAATTCCTCAAACTGAAATGGCGAAATTATGAGTTTTCGACCAAAAACCCAAAAAATGCCAAAAAACAAAAAGTTGTTGAAACAGGCCCAAAATTGGCATGCATGACCCTCAAGGGTCCATAGAAACATGCTCCGAAGCTGAGGCCAAAATATCAAGGGCTGATATGCTTTTCCCTTCTTTCCGTGCTAGGCGCTTCCCCTTCAACTTCTTCAATTTCTCTTGTGCTACCTTTAATTTTCGCCTGGCAAACTGATTTAGCTTCTGAAAGTGAAGAGTCCTCTTTCTTTGTAGCTCAAGATCCCTGTTCGCCCTTTCAAGCTTCATTTCCAAATGCTGGTTAGCTCTCTCAAGCCATGCTTCTTTTTTTTCCTCAATTTCCTACTCAAGGAGGGCAGTGAGAGGAAAGGCTTGGAAATGGGCTTCTTCTTCTGCTCTTTGCTTTTCCAAGGCTCTTCTAAGCCCGATGGTCCTAGGCCTCTTCCGCCTAGGCTGGTCTTCCTCCTCTTCATCATCAAACTCACCAATGAGCTCTTCAATTCTTGCTTGCGCCTTTTCTGCCTCTTTCTTATACTTGATTTCCCTTGCCTCATGAATAGCTGCATGAAACTTCATTTGTTTTTTTTCAACCTCCAAGAAGTGGTTGAAATTCCTCGCCCTTTGAAGGTCTTCTTGCAATACCTCAATTTGCCCCTCTTTGTGAATGAGGAGGTTTTCAAGGAGGCGGGCCTCGTTATCACTGTCATCGCTCGGGATAGGGATAACAGCTAATTTACCTCCATGCTTGGCACTTTCTCCAACTATGCTTTTGCCCTTGAAAGCCAATCTGGCACTTTTCCTCCTTGGCAAGCTAGACGGTGTCTTTTTGGACAATTTCCTCTTGCTAGGAACAGTCTTGGTCACTGTTTGGATGGCAGCTTCAGCTTGCTATTCTTCCTCAATATCTTGTCCATTTTGTGGCTCAAAAGGTGCTTCAATTGTCTGCCCAACTTGCTGCTCTTCATCAACTATCCGCTGCTGCCCCTCAACATCCAAATGCTGCTCATCAATGTGTACCTGTGGCTGTTCTTCACTTTGTATCTGTTGTCCTTCATCATCTGCCTGTTGCTGGCCTTCATCTTGTATCTGCTGCTGGTTTTCATCCTGTATCTGCTGCTGTTCACTGCCTTCTCCTTCTCCCTGTGGTTCACTGCCCTCTCCTTCTCCCTGTGGTTCACTGCCCTCTCCTTCTCCCTGTTGACTTGGCTGCCCAGTAGTCATTTTGAGTTTTTTAGGTGTAGGCCTACTAGACAGAGGCACTGGGCGATGGACAAGCTGAGTAGGAGACACAGGAACAGGAGGGACAGTGGCAAAATCTGAATGGCTAATGAATGAATCCCATGAAACCCCCTTCTTCTCTAGCTGGTATAAGAATATAATCTTGATCAAGGAATGATGAAAGAGAGAAGGGATTTGCTGAGGTGGAGCCTTCTTTTGGACAGTAGCTGCCATTTTCTCTATGCTTTTGGACAAAAAGTACGGAAGGTTTAGTTGCCTGCTTCTGGTAAAATGCATCAACAAGCGGACATGGTAGGCATAAATCTGATTAAACCTCCCTTCACAAGTGAAATATCTCATTATGGCTTTCATCAGTGGAGCATAACTGTCAAGAAGATAGGAAAAAGGGAAAATAGCAGTGATAGTTTCTCTATGTTCAGGCTTGATGAAAGGTTTATAATCCTCTAGATCAAGATGAGCTTGTTTAAACCACTTTTCACCATGATACGGGATCTTGGTAGCTTTGGACACATACCTTGGGGAGATTTTGAAATCAAGATCCGCCAATTGGAAGTGTTTATCCTTGAATCTCAAAGCGCACAAATGTGTTAGTGGCGAAAAACTCTTGACTTCTTCTATCTTCTGGCAGAAATCAATACAGCCTACTTCATGGAAATTGAAAAGCACAGATGGGTGAGCATTGATTTCTTCTGTGGAGATAGGCTCATATCTCTTATGTGTACCGCTCCTGTGATCTTGCTTTGGAGGCATTCTGTCTTGAACAAGCTTTGGAAGAGGCAAACTGCCTTCACTGTATGTAAAAATGCTCTGCTGGATTTGAAACTGGTCACTATGTTGTTTGGATAGAGAAAAATGTGAGGTGAAGGTTTTGCAACAAGTGTTCCTTTGAATAAACAAACTCTGCTCTCCTTAAAACCAGCCCTTCACCCTTGGAGGTATCTCAGCCAGGTAGGTATCTCAATGGGTTCTTATAGCAAAGATGAGGCAAACTGCTGTGTAGATTTCCTGTATACAGTGTTAAGCAATCATTCCTCTTGTGAATTTGTTAGAGGTCAACCAACACTTGCATTTGTGTCTCTAAGACCAAGCTTCAATATTAAAACCCTGCTCTTCAGAAATGGTCTTCTTCTTGAAAAAATGTCACAATCAACAGCTCTTCAAACTGATACAATGT
Organism: Pinus albicaulis; assembly: GCA_034641835.2. Classification (NCBI taxonomy): domain Eukaryota; kingdom Viridiplantae; phylum Streptophyta; class Pinopsida; order Pinales; family Pinaceae; genus Pinus; species Pinus albicaulis. The sequence continues at coordinate 405,972,851 of CM076573.1, forward strand.
AGTGGAAAGAAGGGCAGACCTAGGTTAGGTGAAATATCAGTGCACAGTGTTTTATGAAGAACACTTTTCACTTGTGAAGTTAAGAAATCAACCACCACCCTTATACCTCTGTCTCCAATGTCAAAATTCAATCATCAACAACCTGTCCTTTAGAAAGTGGCCCTGCACCTTTGGAAAATCTCTGTTCAACAAATTCACAGTAGTGAAAAAATACAGTGAAAGAGGGGCAGTCTGCTAAAAGAGTGTGCTGTGAGAAAATGCTAAAAACACTCTGTTTTTTGAAGTCTTAGATGTCAACCAATACACCTAGCTCCTTGCTCAAGGAGGCTTTCAGTCATTAACAATTTTGCCTTGTATAGGTGTGTCCACTTTCCACTGATCTTGCATATGTGAAATCAACCCTTAGTCTTTAGACAGTCAATACACAGTATTGGAGTAAAAAATGACAGAGTTTTTAGAAAACTGTAAAGCTTTTAGACAGAGGTTATATGAGTTTTCTCTTTCAAACAACAAGAATGTCAAAACCCCTCTTACTGAGTGCACTTCACTATTTTAATAGTGTGGAAATGTTTGGATGACAGTGTGAAAAGTTCCTCTTCAAACTTAAACCTGTCTTTCTACAACAAAATTTCCTTTTAATCAAAACACAACTCTTTACAGGAAAACCTCTGCCTTTCGATTGTTTTGAAAACAAACTGCCCTTAATCTCAGAACCAAGTATCTCTGTAGGTTTTTGTTTGAATAACACAGCCAGCCCTTTAACTTATTTCAACACTTGTCATTGTGTGGAAAACACTGTTTTTAGCTATAATGACAAGGTCAGAAGTTTTAAACCTTCTTGTCACTTAGCAAAACCTTGAAATCGATGGGGAATATATAAAAATACCTTGAATTTTGATGAACACCCGTTTTGAAAGCTGAAGTAACGCTGGAAACCTTTGACACTTGCGCGGCACCCTTTGAAGAAAACACGTCGCGCAATAGAAAGTCTGTCGGGTCGGCCTGTCGGGTGGTCGGGCGGCCTGTACAGGCGCGTCGCGCCAATGTACAGGCACGTCGCACTAACAAAGGCGGCCCATTCAAATTCTCTGCCAGGCACGTCGCGCAATCACGCAGGCGCGTCGCTCGGCCGATAGACGGTGTTTCAACTCTGCAAACCGACCAGTAACTTTGCTTTGGTGCTAGGGAGGAACGGGATTTGTCTTTCAGTTTTGAAAATGACATTCCTACTCTCACACTTACTCCTTTATGTCATTTCAAACCTTTTTTCAACGGTCACCTTGCTTTGAAATGTAAGGTAGGTTTTTTCAAATATGTTTTGTTTTCAGACTGTGGGTTTGTCATTTTGAATATGTAGACCCGAACAATGACTCTGACCCCGAGCTTTAAACCTTGGTAAACAACTCAACAATTTCTACATCAGCTCTGCCACTGTGTTTTAATAATACAGGTAATATTTATGATGCATAATAACCCTTTATAAAACTGTCAATGAAATACCTGAATACTGCTTCGTTCTTTTAAATAATCAAAAGGTTGTGCTTATTTTTAAACTTATTCAAACAATGATCATATGCTGAATGACTTTCTGAAAAAAATGAACAATAGCTCACAAGGGGATATCTTCTTGGTGATGGAATTCAAGAAGCCCTGTCTGTTGGTTCTCTTTCCATGTATTTCAAAGCTTTCAAAACTGGATAATGACCGGTGCTAAAATGTATTGATTGTTCCCTTTGCAGAAATGCCTCCTGCTACTTGTGGAGTATGCCTTTTCTATTATGCTTGCCACATTGTAGCTGATTTCTTTTTATGCTTGCCAAGCTCTTCAAAACTAGATGATGACTTGGGATAAAATGACCTGACTGCTCCTTGCTTTGCAGACATGTCTCCTCCCTTAAGCTTGGTTTGACAGAGTCCTGTAGATGTCTTTTGATTGAATTTGCAATAGTGAAGTGCTTCATGGGTTTTGAGTGCTGCCCAGACCTAATAAAACTCATTTCCAGAAACCCTGTCTTAATCTGCTGATGGCTATATGATGAGCAGGCTTTGGCAAAGGCTCTTTTTGTTCATGGTGTCAATCCCTGCTTCCAGGTGATTTACAAGCTTCTCCCTGGACTATAGCGCCTTCTTTAGGTTGCATGCTTTCACACTATACTTCACTGTTTACTCAAAAGGAGCTCCTTTAGACTTCCGGGCAAGGGATAGTGGAGTACTGTTTAACCATTGCCTTTAAAGAAACTGCTCCTTGTGGTATCAATGCATGCATATATTTAATATTGTCTCCTTTCTACTATAGGTACAGTCTGACAGACAGCTCTTTGAATAGGGAAACCAATACCTTTGCATCATAAACACTATCATTTACCTGTGCAATGACTTCTATTTAATTTCTTTGTATCCTTCCACTGCATTCTTATATCAATCAGTTTCAGCAACCTGCAATGGCTTTGGCCATCTGCTCATACATGGAGGAGGCTCTTCATCAGGTAAGGTATCTGAAGGTGTTTTGACAACTCTGTTTGACACAGCTTTTCTCTGGATGTGATGGTAAGTGAACCTCTTGAAAAACATCAATATTAGCATCTCTTATTGCAAGTGTCACTGTATTTCAGCACAAACCCTAGCCAAAGTGACATTGTCTCTCTGCACTGTTCTAGGGGTGACTGAAATATCATCATTTGGTTTGGTCATCTCATGACATATTACTTGACAAATAGTTTCTGTGACTATGAAGGTTAGTGCCTTTTGAAAAACCAAGAACTTTCTTTCTACCTGTGTAATGGCATTTGTTGTCAGCATCTATTCCATTTGATCTTGTGGAAAAACAGGCTTCTCATGATTGGGATGTTTACTGATGACATGCTTTTCTAAAGTTCAATATTTCACATGATTTGAAAGTTTCAAATGGCTTTCTTTATCAGACCAGACCCTCTTTTCCCTTGAGCTAGCATATTTCAACTGTATTCCTGTTATGATCATCAGTCACATTCATAAAACCTGGAGTCTCTGTTTCATTTTTTTAGTTCAAGGAAAACCTGGAGTCTTGCAATCTTCAAAGTCAATACTGGCCAGCGCCCTCTGCTTGTGGATGAAGGAGGCGCCCTAACCCTCTGCTTGTAAATGAAGGAGGTTCTGGGCCATGACCATTTGCCAGTTTGCTGTGACAGTGGTGTCTTTCTGTGATTTTCATGCTGGAAAGAACTGTAAAGTCTGGATGAGTAGCTTTCTGTTTTGCAGGCATATCTCAGGCTCAAGTTACATTTAGAAGCAGTTGTTCCTCTAACTGTAAATTCAAGCATTTCCTCCTGAGATGAAGTTATATTTCCTACCTTTGTAGAAACCATAGAACACTGTGAAAAACCTAATAGTCAGCTTGAGATTGGGGTTTATGCAGTGCTGAGAGCTAGGGGATGTGAGTGGCGCGACTTAGGGCTGTTTTTCAATTTCATTTGCAAAGTAAGAGGTCAGTCATGGTAGGTCTGTTGCAGATGGAGGATTTTTGGCTTTTTGATGATTTCCAAGGGTGAAATGTCTTAAAGCGCCACTTCCTAACATAGGGGAGACTTTTGAAACAGATGTGGATTTTCCTTTTAAAGCTGATGGGCAGATCAAGAAGGCTGAAGCTAGATAGGATAGTGATAATGAGGTTTTGATTTCGACAGGGGTGGACTGAAAAGTAGAAAGGCAAAAAAAGTTTTAGGAGGGTTTTCTAGATGACATATTGACATAAGGAAAACAGTTTCTAGAAAACTCAGCTATAGATATAGTCATCACTAACATGTAAAAAATACTGATGGCTAACAGTGGCTCCATTTGGGGAGGGCAGCTCCTCGTCAGGAGGTGTCCAGAATTCAGATCTTTGGCTTATGAAGACCAGTGCCTTATCCATTGGCGCAAATTTACCCTTCTTTTGATGTTATTTCTGAAAAGTGACAGCATGGTTAACATCAATGATACTTCTACCTACCCCACTATCTTTCCTAACATTTTTTCTTCTCTTTGGCGCATTTGAACTAGAAGCCTTTTGACAATGCATATTTTTCTTTTTGCAAAATGAAACTATCTATTTCTACTCTTATATCTGCTGGGAGTTCAGATTAAGCTGATGAACTCCTTCATTTCTCTACCTAAAACTAGATCAACTGTCAAGATTAAGCAGTTTGACAGGATTTCATTCTCTAATCTACAACATGAAATTCAAAAATGATCAAATCAGGATTAGGCAGTCTGATTTGTCATGCATTTGTGGCATAAACGACAAGCTGCACACAAATGTTATTTTGCAACAAAGGAAACTAGACAAGCGGGGTAAGATATACAATGTGTTTTTCATCCCTCGCTTCTCTCTTTGGTTCTGTTTTAGGCATGTGGAACCAGAATCTCTCCCTAATCTAAGCTCTGTGATAAGTCAATCTTACACAATGTTGACTATCTTGGCACTCACTAACTTATCAGCAAATAAATTTAAACATGCTCAGCTATGATTAGGCTAGATAGCTGAACAAGACATTAGAGCACTAGTAGCGGCATTTAGACTTGCTCGCTTTCTGAAAGACTGTTTTTTTTTTGGATCATGGGGCCTTTGTTCTATCTTCACTTGCCCTCTTTTCTGCTTTTTACTATTTTTGACTTTCTATCTTTTACTGTTTTTGACTTTTCTTATTTTTTCAATATTTCAAACAATGGTATGTACAATGACTGAAAGTGTTTCAACCTCAAAAATCTTGGAAATGACGGAATTTCAGCATCTTATCCTCGTAAGGATCTCCTCTCACCCTTGGCCCACTTAACTCCTGAAAAGAAAAATTTGGGAAATTTTCTCTCTCTAATATGACATAGGGATTCATGCAAGAATCTCTAAATAGCCCGGTATCCTCCCTTTGCACCTCTCTGAAATTCTGATTTCCACTCCTTTCCTTACTGTATGCTTTCTTCAAGTAATGTATGTACTCTTGGTAATTCTTGAAATAGATAATGACATCATCAAGGTATGCAAAAACACAGAAATCTACAACTGGGAACATGGCCTTTATGAACAGATTTTTGATATTGGGTGGTTTTTCAATTTTGAACTTGAAATCAGATCTACCTCCCACAAACTGGAAAAAATCTTTAAGTTGTCTACTTTGCAAAGGAATCTTATGATTATGACCTGAAACATGATCTTGCAAGAATACATTATTAAAAGCACTTTTAATTGGTGAATCATGATCTTGGGTAGAAAAAACATGATTTTTGTTATATGGAGATGCAGTATTATTTCTAAAATCAAGGCAGATTCTATGGCCACTAGTTTTATCCTTGATCATTTCAGTTTGTTTCAGTTTGTTGTGTTTGCTTTTGTTAAAGTTGTTCTTTGAGGAAAAGGTAGTGATACAATGTTTTCCCTTGTTTTTTCTGTAGAAATTAGTATTTTGCATGAGATTCCTGATTTTAGCATTTCTAAGTTCTTCATGAAAAGACAAAATATGGGCCAATTTCAGTAGTTCAGGTATGCTGGGATTATAACTGTCATCCTTGCTCATAAGAAGTTCATCTGGCATTTTCTCAAGATGTTGAGCTACTGAGGTTATGGTCAAAGTTTTATTTGCAGTAGGAGGGTCACATGATGGTAAATCTTTGAGGTATGGTAGAAACATTAAACTTCCTTCCTCCCGGGTTCCAAATAGGTTTATGATGTGTAGGTCTTCTAAAGCTTTTACCCGGAAGAAATTTCCACAAGTTATTGCTGGTGTTTGACTAAAGCTAGAGCAATTTGCTTGATAGTACATGAGGGTTTGTGCTTCTTTCTCTAATCCTACTTTGGAGAGGGGAAACTTACTTTCCTCAAGACACAGCTGTTCATGATCATGGTAGTTTTGAGTGTCCAGTTCATCATAAGGCACCAGGGACAACTGATGTGGTGGATCTAAGTCTATATTGGTTTCTTCTGACTCTTCCTCCATGTTTACATCCATATGCATAATGAAAGAGTTTAAGTCGGAACGCAAAGAACACATTGGAATGTTATCTGGCCTATCTTGACTGCTAATCATGTATTTCATGTGTGATTCGTGGTAGAGTATCCTGGTCTGACCAAACACAGGAATGGTGGCATATGACATGTCCAGTTGGATATTCCCTTGAAGTTTAGCTCCCCAAGATCTGGATAGAAGCATCCCGTACTTGGGAGGAATGTCCGCCACTACTATATCCATGATTAGATGTTTAGCGGGTATTTGGGCTAGACTAAAACAAAGGTCTTTGATCAAACCCAGGCATTGGACTCTGCTTGAATCAAAGGAATACAAGTCTTTGTATGGTCTTGTGATTTCCAAGCCTAATCTTTCCATTACTACCTTCGGCATAAGATTATGCGAGGCGCCGGAGTCTAGCATGGCATTGTGGAGGATTTGGTTGTGGATGTTTAGGCTAATGTAAAATGGAAGAGTAACTCCCTCTTGGAATTTTCCCTCTACCTTTGGACCAAACAATACTTCAGGAATGTCATCAGTGAGATTAGCAGTGTTTGCATCATTCCCTAGATTTAAGACTTTTAGTACTTGGGTTTTATAAGAGTTTTGGGAAATGAGTTCAGTAAGAGGCATGGCGATTTTGATCTTAGCGATTTCGCCTTCAAAGCTAAAAGGCACTTGAAGTTTAGATATGTTTGTTTCAGCTTTTTCAGCTAAGACCTTGTCTATGTTCTGAGTTTGTTGACCTTTTTTAGGGGTTTTGTTTGCCATAGTTGTTTTGGTGACCTTTGTAGAAGTATTAGGAGTATCTGAGAGAGGACTAGTTTGGGTAACTTTAGCTTGCCTTTGGTCAGTCTTCTCAACCTTGATTTTGTCATTGCCTACTGCTTTCTTGAGGATGGTATTAGGGACTTTAGCAGTATCTGAGTTACCTTTCTTGACATTGTCTTGGTTTCTTTTACTTCTAAGGTCATATTGCATGTGAGCTTCTATAATGGCATTCTGAAAATCTATGGCAGGGTCGTCAAGATCTTCATAATTGGTCTCATCTTGATCAGGCGAAAAGAAGGCTTGTTCTTCTTCTGTGAGGTACACCTCACTCTCACTATCAGACCCTATGAGGTTTAGATGACTTTCATCAAGAGGTTCTATATCCCTATCATCCTCTTCTACATAGTTTTCAGTGAATGAGGGCCTAATCTGTTGGTCATTTTCCCTTGGTCTGTTTTGGGGTTGTTCCCTCCTAAAGTTTTGGTTTCGGTTTCTGATTTGAGGGTTTGGCTGGTTTTCCCTAACAGGAGCCTTTTCATTTATCTTTTCCCACATTTTGGCCATGGATTTGACTAGGTCATCTATTCTAGGATCTAGGGAAGGTGATGAAGTGGAGACCTCATCTCTATATGTGACTTTTCTTTCTGATCTAGTTCTAGCTCTTTTTTCAGCTAAGTTGGCATCTGCTTTTATGGCTATTTGTTGCATTTCCTCCAAGGTAGGGGGATCCTTATCTCTCAGATGATATGTCATGTCCGGATCAAAACCCTCAGGAAATTTTGCCAAAGCTAAACCAAGTGGAGGTTTGAAATGAGGTGTGAGGGAGTTATATACACTGTTGAACCTAGTACAGTAAGCTTGGACACTTTCCCCATTTTCCCGTTTTAGATTGTTATATTCTGACAGGATTTGAATGGGGTTTCTTCGGATTTCCCACCTATTTCTGAAAACTTGATGTAGTTCTGGGATATCATGGATATTGTTTGGAGCTAAGCTTTTGAACCATGCTTTGGGTTCACCACCAAGACTTTGGGCGAATATTCTCATTCTGACAGTCTCGTCTTGTACCTCTAGGTATTCATAAGCATCAGTCATTCTACTTATATGCTATTGAGGTGTGGTGGTGTCTTCTCCGGTAAAGTGTGGGATTTTGTCTTGATATTTGTTTGGGAGAGGAGCCAAGGGTGGTGGCAACACCAAAGGTGCGTACCAGGCTGCCATGACTGGAGCTAATGGATGATGTACAAGATGAGGATTAGTGGGCTGAAATGAAGTGGTTTGAACAGTGGTGGTTTGACCAGGTGTGGCGGATGAACTTGGACTATTGATCTGGTTTTGAGCAGATCTGGGATGATAGGAGCCAAACTGATAAAGAAGCTGGAAATCAGGAGGAGTGGTAGGTGAAGCTTCTCTACTAGGACTCTGTGGTGGGTCTAGGGGTTCAAGATCGTCAAAGTTTATCTTACTATATGATTTGCTTCTGGGAAGAGTTTGTGATGACTCTAGTTCCAAAGGTGAATCTAGTAGGATGGTGCGATGTTTAGGTACAGATCTTGTTCTACGGGTGGATCTACCAGTAGCTAGATGATCAGTTTCGGAAGCTTGCCACAGAATCTTCTCTGGGTCATCTACTATGATAGGGGGATTTGGGTCTGGATGGGATCTGGTGTTGATTCTTCGTGAAGCCAGATTTTAGATCCAGAGTTTAGAGAGAGCGGTATTGGTGAATGTTCTGGATGAATGGTTTTTCTAAAGTTTTACTAAGGTGAAGGATGGTCAAAGTAACAGGATGGATTAGTGGAGTCGCCGGGTGGAACTGGGTTGTTTTTGTGAAGATAGCTATGGTCCACCACCAAGACTAATCTGAGAATGTTTTTGGATTTTCTGAGTTTTATGTGCAGCCTATGGTTTGTTAAAGTATCCTAGACTTGTTTCAACACTTTGCTAGGGTGATGAGAACAAAAAGAGTTTACTCTAAATGGATCTATGGACTGCTTGCTTGTTTATGATACCTAAAGGACCAAAGAGTCTATAAGAGTTTGCTGGACTATTATGTACTCAGTGTCCCACCATCTCTCGCTATGTTAGTGAGCGATGGGATAGGTTTATCGGATAGTAGCCTAGAGTTTTGAAAAGTAGTAAGGCTTACTAGAAGTTTAGTGGAGTCGCCAGGTGGATTTTCAGTTTGTTTTGAGGTATACTTGTATGGTCCACCACCAATATTGTCGAAAGCCAATCTAAGGGAGTGTTTTTGGGGTTTTTTGAGTTTTATGTGCCTACAAGGTTTGGAAGAGATTTCTATAACTGACTCATCATTTTGCTAAGATGGTGAAAGAGTTATTTTCTACTCTTCAAACAATCTCTAAGTTTACTAAGCTTGATTGAGACTTCGGGAGTTACTAAGTTGTACTTAGATTGCCACTAACTCGGAAGGTCCTACTGTGAGTGTGACTATGCTACTGAGCAGTGGGATAAGTCAATCATATAGTATTCTTAAAGGTCTCTACAGATTAGGGAAACTAAGCTTGTTAATCACTCAGAGTCCCACCGTGATCGCCATTATGTTAGGGTCCCGTGATTTGGCCGATTGGCTAGCCAAATGACGATGTAACATCAAACCAAGCTTTGGAGCCCAAGGACCTAGCCTTCCTGGACTCAGAGAGGGCTCTCTCTATATATGTAAAAGATGTCGGTGTGTTTACTTGCGGTGTTCTGATATTAGGCTAGTTATGAAGTATGTTTTTAGTTTTTTGGTTTTTTAAGTTTGTGAGGGATGAAACTGATCAAATACATAAATTGGATAACAAGATGTAGATAAATTTAAATTGGGCTATGGGGTCAAACAGGTCAAGGAAGCTATGAAGTGATGATGTAAAGCTGCTGTAGGGCCGATTTGATTCACGGTAGAAGGGATCTCTGGGCAAAATGGATTAAGTGGACAACAAGTTGGTGAAAGACAAGGGATTTCAAGTGTAACTAGTTTATAGCAGACATAAACATGTTATATCAAGCCATTAATCATGCTAAATGCAACTATGAGCTAATTAAAACATTGAAATCAAACATTCCAGCCATACATAGAGGTATAAGACCCTCTAACTTCGGGAAATGACTATCAGACTTTGGGGAAAACACATAAGACAAACTAGCAACTCATAAACTACGCCGGAATGCCTAAACATAGTCTCTAAGTCATTGGGCACTTTGACAAACAAGCTTTCATAGTTTTAGGCAAAGGGCTAGATCGGGACTAGGCCTCCTTGGTTCAACAAGATGATCAACAAATCAGTCAAAGAGAAAGTTTTATGGACGGAACTATGGGCAGCTTAATAGATAGGTAGGGCAAACCATACATCCTACTCAACATACATAGAACTTATGAATAAAACTTAGCAACAATACCTTAAGTTACTAAAGAGCAGCTAAGAATTCTTTAGCATAACTAAGGGAGAGGAAAACATCAAGCTATGAAGATTCGGGGATTTTGAGGTGCCTCCATGGGCATATCTCAAAATCAATCTTTACTGATCTATAGCAGCAAGAAATATGTAGTATGAATGAAAACTAGAAGACAAAACACATTAAGAAGCACTATACCATTCTACCATGTCAAGGAATCCATCAACAATCCTTCATCATTCCTCAAAAGCATCCAAGAGGCAGTCCAAAAATCATAACTCAAATGTATTCTTCAAAGCTCATATGACCAATGTATTAATTCTTCTCTCAAGTTCAGCCTCTTATTTACAATGAGAACCATGGAATAAATAGGCTTGAGGGAGGAAAACCTCATGGAGCAACTAGCTATCCCATTGGCCAAGTCAAAATATCTAAACTTGTCCTTGAGGCTTTACAAAGCCCAAGGCACAAAATATCCCATAAAATATCTAAAAAACTGCTAAAAACAGAAATTATATTGACTTTACATCATTTCCCAATGATAAAAATAGCTTAACGCACATTTGGGAAAAGCAGATTTTTGGAGTTCAAAAATTACAAAAATACTTCATATTTATGCCTGAAAAAGGTCCCCTGACTTGCTGGATGCAAATGGCAGCCTTCTCGATGTCGAAATGGGGATCATGGGGGCTTGCTGGAAAGCTCTCTGTGTCTACTTTCCGGCGCAACTGAAACCAACTCAATCTGAGGTCCGGAAGTCATCCAAAACTCTACCTGTGTGCAAAAACCCAGAAAATAGCAGACTGCTGATATGGCGGGCAGAACGTGCAAAATGAGGCTGTTTTTCGCCAATTTGAGGGGGCAAATGATCTTCAAATGCCCTGAAAATCGCTGGAGACCTGCTCATAAAAATATATCATCTATCGGTGTCATCCTCCTCCCTTGACAATTCCTCAAACTGAAATGGCGAAATTATGAGTTTTCGACCAAAAACCCAAAAAATGCCAAAAAACAAAAAGTTGTTAAAACAGGCCCAAAATTGGCATGCATGACCCTCAAGGGTCCATAGAAACATGCTCCGAAGCTGAGGCCAAAATATCAAGGGCTGATATGCTTTTCCCTTCCTTCCGTGCTAGGCGCTTCCCCTTCAACTTCTTCAATTTCTCTTGTGCTGCCTTTAATTTTCCCCTGGCGAACTGATTTAGCTTCTGAAAGTGAAGAGTCCTCTTTCTTTGTAGCTCAAGATCCCTATTCGCCTTCTCAAGTTTCATTTCCAAATGCTGGTTAGCCCTCTCAAGCCATGCTTCTTTGTTTTCCTCAATTTCCTGCTCAAGGAGGGCAGTGAGAGGAAAGGCTTCGAAATGAGCTTATTCTTCTGCTCTTTGTTTTTCCAAGGCTCTTCTAAGCCCGATGGTCCTAGGCCTCTTCTGCCTAGGCTGGTCTTCCTCCTCTTCATCATCAAACTCACCAATGAGCTCTTCAATTCTTGCTTGCGCCTTTTCTGCCTCTTTCTTATACTTGATTGCCCTTGCCTCATGAATAGCTGCATGAAACTTCATTTGTTTGTTTTCAACCTCCAAGAAGTGGTTGAAATTCCTCGCCCTTTGAAGGTCTTCTTGCAATACCTCAATTTGCCCCTCTTTGTGAATGAGGAGGTTTTCAAGGAGGCGGGCCTCGTTATCACTGTCATCGCTCGGGATAGGGATAACAGTTAATTTACCTCCATGCTTGGCACTTTCTCCAACTATGCTTTTGCCCTTGAAAGCCAATCTGGCGCTTTTCCTCCTTGGCAAGCTAGACGATGTCTTTTTGGACAATTTCCTCTTGCTAGGAACAGTCTTGGTCACTGTTTGGATGGCAGCTTCAGCTTGCTGTTCTTCCTCAATATCTTGTCCATTTTGTGGCTCAAAAGGTGCTTCAATTGTCTGCCCAACTTGTTGCTCTTCATCAACTATCCGCTGCTGCCCCTCAACATCCAAATGCTGCTCATCAATGTGTACCTGTGGCTGTTCTTCACTTTGTATCTGCTGTCCTTCATCATCTGCCTGCTGCTGGCCTTCATCTTGTATCTGCTGCTGGTTTTCATCCTGTATCTGCTGCTGTTCACTGCCTTCTCCTTCTCCCTGTGGTTCACTGCCCTCTCCTTCTCCCTGTGGTTCACTGCCCTCTCCTTCTCCCTGTTGACTTGGCTGCCCAGTAGTCATTTTGAGTTTTTTAGGTGTAGGCCTACTAGACAGAGGCATTGGGCGATGGACAGGCTGAGTAGGAGACACATGAAAAGGAGGGACAGTGGAAAAATCTGAATGGCTAATGAATGAATCCCATGAAACCCCCTTCTTCTCTAGCTGGTATAAGAAGATAATCTTGATCAAGGAATGATGAAAGAGAGAAGGGATTTGCTGAGGTGGAGCCTTCTTTTGGACAGTAGCTGCCATTTTCTCTATGCTTTTGGACAAAAAGTACGGAAGGTTTAGTTGCCTGCTTCTGGTAAAATGCATCAACAAGCGGACATGGTAGGCCTAAATTTGATTAAACCTCCCTTCACAAGTGAAATATCTCATTATGGCTTTCATCAGTGGAGCATAACTGTCAAGAAGATAGGAAACAGGGAAAATAGCAGTGATAGTTTCCCTATGTTCGGGCTTGATGAAAGGTTTATAATCCTCTAGATCAAGATGAGCTTGTTTAAACCACTTTTCACCATGATACGGGATCTTGGTAGCCTTGGACACATACCTTGGAGAAATTTTGAAGTCAAGATCTGCCAATTGGAAGTGCTTGTCCTTGAATCTCAAAGCGCACAAATGTGTTAGTGGCGGAAAACTCTTGACTTCTTCTATCCTCTGACAGAAATCAAGACAGCCTACTTCATGGAAATTGAAAAGCACGGATGGGTGAGCATTGATTTCTTCTGTGGAGATAGGCTCATATCTCTTATGTGGACCGCTCCTGTGGTCTTGCTTTGGAGGCATTCTGACTTGAACAAGCTTTGGAAGAGGCAAACTGCCTTTACTGTATGTAAAAATGCTCTGCTGGATTGAAACTGGCCACTATACTGCTTGGACAGAATGGACAATGTGGTTAGGATAGATTGCGACAATGTTTTCTTTGAATAAACCACCTCTGCACTCCTTGAAACCAGCCCTTTCACCTCTGGATGCACCTCAGCCAGGCAAACTTTTTAATAGGGCACCATGTGTAAAGATGGGACAAACTGTTGTGTAGATTCCCTGTGCACAGTTTTGAACAATCACTCCTCTTGTGAATTTGTTAGAGGCCAACCAACACTTGTATTTGTGTCTTCAAAACAAAACTCAAATATTAAAACCCTGCTCTTCAGGTCATTCACCTTGAAAATACCTCTGTCAACAGATTTCTATAAAAGAGACCATACAGTGGAAGAGAAAGGAGACTTTAGGTTAGGTGAAATATTAGCACACAGTGTTTAGGAAAAACACCTCTTTACTTGTGAATTTCAAAGGTCAACCACCACACCTGCACCTCTGTCTCCAATGTTAAATTCAATCATCAACAACCATGCCCTTTAGAAAGTGGCCCTGCACCTTTGGAAAATCTCTGTTCAACAAATTCACAGTAGTGAAAAAATACAGTGAAAGAGGGGCAGTCTGCTAAAAAAAGTGTGATGTGAGAAAATGCTAAAAACACTCTGTTTTTTTTTTAAGTCTTAGATGTCAACCAATATACCTAGCTCTTTGCTCAGGGAGGCTTTCAGTCATTAGCAATTTTTCCCTGTATAGGTGTGCCCACTTTCCACTGATCTTGCATATGTGAAATCAACCCTTACTCTTTAGACAGTCAATAGACAATATTGGAGCAAAAAATGACAGAGTTTTTTAGAAGACCACACAATTTTGGCAGAAACTATGTGAGTTCTCTTTTTCAAAGTAAATATGTCAAAATTCCTTTTACTGGTTGCATTTCACTGATTTGATAATGTGGCAATGTCCGGAGGACTGTGAGGACAGTTTCTCTTTTAAGACCAGAACCCTGTCTTTTTATAACAAAGTCTTCTTTGCAGTTTCAAAATGTAAATCTCTGCCTTTCGATGCTTTGAAGACCTAAGCAGGCTGTCCCTAGTCTTAACACCCACCCTTTTCCCGTAGGGTTTCTAGATGACACAGTCAGTCCTTTAACTTATTTCAACACTTCTTACTGTGTGGAAAACACTGTTTTTAGCTATAATGACAAGGTCAGAAGTTTTAAAACTTCTTGTCACTTAGCAAAACCTTGAAATCGATGGGGGAATATATAAAAATACCTTGAATTTTGGTGAACACCCGTTTTGAAAGCTGAAGAAACGCTGGAAACCTTTGACACTTGCGCGGCACCCTTTGAAGAAAACACGTCGCGCAATAGAAATTCTGTCGGGTCGGCCTGTCGGGTGGTCGGGCGGCCTGTACAGCCGCGTCGCGCTAACACAGGCAGCCTGTGTAAATCCTCTGCCAGGCACGTCGCGCAATCACGCAGACGCGTCGCTCGGCCAATAGACGGTGTTTCAGTTCTGCAAACCGACCAGAAACCTTGCTTTGGTGCTAGGGAGGCACGGGGTCTGGTTTCAGTTTTGAAATTGAAAATATTTCCCTCACACTTACTCTTTGATGTCAATTCAAAACAAATTTCCAACGGTCATTTTACTTGGAAAAGGAACGTTGGTTTTCAACTCTGTTTTGTTTTAAAACAGTGGGTTTGTCATTTTGAATATGTAAACCCGAACAATGACTCTGACCCCGAGCTTCAAACCTTGGCAAACAACTCAACAATTTCTACCTCACTTCTGCCACTGTGTTTTAATAATACAGGTAATATTTATGATGCATAACAACCCTTTATAAAACTGTCAATGAAATACCTGAATACCGCTTTATTCTTTTGAATAATCAAAAGTTTGTGCTTCTTTTAAACTTATTCAAACCATGATCATATGCTGAATGACTTTCTGAACAAAATGAACAATAGCTCACAAGGGGATATCTTCTTGGTGATGGAATTCAAAAAGCCCTGTCTGCTGGTTCTCTTTCCATGTATTTCAAAGCTTTCAAAACTGGATAATGACCTGTGTTAAAATGTATTGATTGTTCCCTTTGCAGAAATGACTCCTGCTACTAGTGGAGTATGCCTTTTCTCTTATGCTTGCGACATTGTAGCTGATTTCTTTTTATGCTTGCCAAGCTCTTCAAAACTAGATGATGACTTAGGATAAAATGACCTGACTGCTCCTTGCTTTGCAGAAATGTCTCCTTCCTTAAGCTTGGTTTGACAGAGTCCTGTAGATGTCTTTTGATTGAATTTGCAATAGTGAAGTGTTTCATGGGTTTGGAGTGCTGCCGAGACCTAATAAAACTCATTTCCAACAAAACCCTGTCTTAATCTGCTGATGGCTATATGATGAGCAGGCTTTGGCAAAAGTTCTTTTTGTTCATGGTGGCAACCCCTGCTTCCAGGTGATACACAAGCTCCTTTCTGGACTGTAAGTGCACTCTTTTGGCTACATGCTTTCACACTATACTTCTCTGTTTTACTCAAAAAGAGCTCCTTTAAACTTCTGGGTAGGTGATAGTGGAGTACTGTTTTAACCACTTCCTTTAAAGAAACTGCTCCTTTTGGTATCAATGCATGCATATATCCAATATTTTCTCCCTTCCACTACAGGCACAGTTTGACAGAAATCTCATTTGAATAGGAAAACCAATACCTTTGTATCATAAACACTATCATTTACCTGTGTAATGACTTCTATTTAATTTCTTTGTATCCTTCCACTGCACTTTTAGATCAATCAGTTTTCAACAACCTGCAATAGCTTTGGCCATCTGCTCATACATGGAGGAGGCTCTTCATCAGGTAAGGTATCTGAAGGTTTTTTAACAAATCTGTTTGAAACAGCTTTTCTCTGGATGTGATGGTAAGTGAACTTCTTGAAAAACATCAATATTAGCATCTCTTCTTGCAAGCATCACTGTGTTTCAGCAAAAACCCTAGCCAAAGTGACATTGTCTCTCTGCACTGCTCTAGGGGTGACTGAAATATCATCATTTGGTTTGGTCATCTCATGACAGATTACTTGACAAATAGTTTCTGTGACTATGGAGGTTAGTGCCTTTTGAAAAACCAAGAACTTTCTTTCTGCCCGTGTAATGGCATTTTTGTCAGCATCTACTCCATTTGATCTTGTGGATAAACAGGCTTTTTATGATTGGAATTTTTACTAATGACAGGCCTTTCTAAAGTTCAACAATTCACATGACTTGAAAGCTTCAGATGACCTCCTTTATCAGACCAGACTCCCTTTTCTTTTGAGCTAGCATATTTCAACTCTATTCCTGTTATGATCATGAGTCACATTCATAAAACCTGGAGTCTCTGTTTCATTTGTTCAGTTCAAGGCAAACCTGGATTTTTGCAATCTTCCAAGTCAATATTGGCCAGCGCCCTCTGCTTGTGGATGAAGGAGGCGCCCTAACCCTCTGCTTGTAATTGAAGGAGGTTCTGGGCCATGACAATTTTCCATTTTGCTGTGACAGTGGTGTCTTTCTTACTGTGATTTTCATGTTGGAAAGAGCTGTAAAGTCTGGATGAGTAGCTTTCTGTTTTGCAGACATATCTCAGGCTCAAGTTACATTTAGAAGCAGCTGTTCCTCTAACTGTAAATTCAAGCATTTACTCCATGAGATGAAGTTATATTTCCTGCCTTTGTAGAAACCATAGAACACTGTGAAAAACCTAATAGTCAGCTTGAGATTGGGGTTTTTGCAGTGCTGAGATCTAGGGGATACGAGTGGCCCGACTTAGGGCTGCTTGTCAAATTATTTTGCAAAGTAAGAGGTCAGTCATGGTAGGTCTGGTGCAGATGGAGGCTTTTTGGCTTTTTGATGATTGCCAAGGGTGAAATGTCTTAAAGTGCCACTTCCTAACATAGGGGAGACTTTTGAAACAGATGTGAATTTTCTTTTTAAAGCTGGTGGGTAGATCAAGAAGGTTGAAGCTAGATAGGATAGTGACAATGAGGTTTTGATTTCGCCAGGGGTGGACTGAATAGGTAGAAGGGCGAAACAAGTTTTGGGAGGGTTTTCTGGATGACATATTTACATAAGGAAATTAGTTTCTAGAAAACTCAGCTGTAGATATAGTCATCACTAACATGTAAAAAATACTGATGGCTAACACCTCCCACAAAAATAGTGCTACTCCTTCTAGCCTTAATGAAGCTAACTGGATCTTTATTTTGTCTTCTTGTAGATTCTGAATTTTGCAGTATACTTCCAATTGATGGATCTAATTGTCTAACTTCTCTAAATTTACCTCACCATTGTACATGGGAAGTTCAAACTTGATGTCCAACTTGAGTAATGGAGTTTTTCCTTTTGGGATTTTTGAATGAGTGTCGGTGGTTTTTGTGGTGGATGTTGAAGATGAAGATGATGAGGATGAGGGTGGTGGATATGGAGGTGGCTTTCCTCCACAAAATTTCTAACTCTTCTCTTCATCCTTCTTACCATCTGAATATCCTTCTCCATATGGAGGCTTAGAACCTTATCCTGATCTTTCTACAATGAATGCATCAAACATTATTTTAACCATTCTTTGTATGTCTTTTAAGTCTATCTTAACATCCTCTTCTTCTGAATGTCCATGAGTCTCTCCAACTCCTGACATAATGGCTAAGGATTCATGCTCAACCTCTGAAGCTTGTAACTCTTCAATCACTTCAACTTCTTGTGAAATTTGTACCTCTTCAATCTCAACTGTTGGAGATGGAACTCGAGGTGATTCAAGTGCAGTTTTGAATGGAACTTTGGGTGAAGATGATGCTTTCTTAGCTCTCTTCCTTCTTGTCCTAATCTCAGGACTAACAACCAATATCTTCCCTTCTCCTCTCTATAACTTCAAACTTGTAAGCATCACAAAATTACAACTATTAAAACCCTTCTTGCACAATCTCAAGCAAAGCAAGAAAATAACCTTTAGCAACCTTGTGCTCTGATACCAACTTGATCTGAAATTAATTGTTAGTTAATGTTGTGCTAATATCAGTTTCAAAATTAACATGAAAGTTATTTGGTTTTCTTATCATACAAGGGTTTGTACATGTGCTTATGAGTGAAAATTAATTAAACTTGATGAGATTAAGTGTATTTCATGAACTTAAAAGCATGGAAACTCAATGCTTAATAGCAGCATAATAAACACAGCAAGAAAAAATAACAGAGACAAATACACCCCTAGATGTGGGTGACATGCTGTGAACGTGTGAAGCCAGTTCTTCCCATGCACAGGCTGAAGATGTCCTGCACATCCAGATTTAACCTGATGCGGAACATCCTCTCATCAATCAGTCACATGGGTACTCTAATGCGCCTGATCTTCTGCCATACACTGAATCACATGCAATCTCAAGTGAAATGTTCCAACTCGCATATGTGAGTGTGCCACAAAATCACACAACATTTGTGCTCGTGCCACAGGTCTTCAAAAGGCACGGTCTCTCCTCACTCAATCATCCCTTCGCTACTCCAGTCAGCCTCCAGAGCCTTCTCTGCCTCCTCCCTTGCCAATTTGTTGTTGCTTCATCTTCCCTGTTAGCTCCCCCTGCTACGTGCTCTCCTTTACGTGCGCCACCTAACTGATGCTAGCTAGCAAGGTTCTTCTCTCGTTAATTCCCTACAGGCTACGCACCCCCTGCGGCACCCCCACCCCCCCCCCCCCCCCCCCCCCCCGCGGCTACGCGTCTCCATCTAGAACTCCCCACTTCTTTGGATGCATCCTTTTACGCACTTTCTAAGCCAGGCACCCTTGTTGCACGCCCCCCTTGCTATGTAACCCTCTGTTGCATACTCCCCTCGATGAGCTTATCTTCTGCATGCTCTCCAGTTGCGCACTTCACCACTTTTAGACTGATATCCCTCTCTCTTCCTGTTAGCCCCCCCATGGCTCCGCGTCAGCGCGAAAAGACTATCAAGGGTAGCCAAAGAGGTGCGTTCTCAAGTCAATATCAACATGGACATGATCACCGATTGGAATTCATTGAAGGCTCATCCTCTAGCAGCCATGATAGGGAAGCACCGCAACGGTTTGAGCGCACCCTGGATGAAATCGCCCTAGCTCTAGAGAATCAGAGGGGTAGAAGACGCCCTAGGAATTCCACCATTGCACACTCTAAGCTGCCCACTCCTCGTAAATCCAAGCCTCTGGTTCAAGAGGCCTTGGAGGAGGATACAGACATGTGGATCATGGATTCAAACGGAGTTTGGACGAGAGTTCCAGATGTTGAGTACCCAGTCGCTCCTATTATCTGCGTAGCCGCTACAAATCCCCTGCGTGTACCTTTTGTTGAGGAGGAGGTCATTGCATAGGAATACAGATGTCGCATCGAGGAGGATGACCATGCCATAGAGGATGATGAAGGGACACCATGACTACGCAGCTGCTCGGTTCTTTTCTGTTTTATGTTATTTCAGCACATACTAAAAATATTTTGCTTGTATATGTGCCATAGCACATTTTGTAAATAATGATTGTTTGATGCTATTAAGAGGTTGGTTTCCTCCTAGGAGGCAGCCCAAAACCTGCGCTATTTTGAAAGCCTCTAAGGTTGGGATTAGTTAAGCACCACTTACCATCTCATCCCAACACCTATGTAAAGTTTTCTTTTGATCTAATATAGTTTAGCCTAGCATACAAAATAAAATAAAAACATATACAAATACACAAATTTTTTATGAAGGAGTTTGGCCCTCTTGGGCTACATCTCCCTGGTCCAACTTCATAGTGTGGGCCTTTGTATTAGCTTCAATTGTGAAAAAATGTTGTTTACAATCTCATGTTTCCTCTGTAACCTAATCCAATGGCTCCAAAACATAAAAATCTACCAAGAATGACTCTTCCTGAGCCAAAATTGGTTGAAAATTGCCTCAGTTATGGAAAAACCAATTTTTCCTAGTTCTTATCCACTAAATCTGGAAGTCCATCAGTTAACTCAACTAAATGTGGAGTTTCTCTGCATTTGGCAGGTCCGATAAACCCTCTGCCAACATAATCCGCACTTAATTATTGGATAAGTATGAGTTTAATGTGATAAGTGAGCACGTTTAGTGCTAACCTGCACTTAGTGCAAATGGCGGATTATCGTGGCCTAACCACGTATTAACATAATTAAATATGTGTTAATTCGTGTTTAAAATTATTCTTAAATTTTCTCATCGGAATTCTTTGGCTCCTTGTATTCAATGTGTCGTCATGTGGAAGGGGGATGGCCCGTAGGGCTGGCCCCCTCTGAACCCCCATACTCTGTGGCCATACTCTTTAAATGAATGCGGAGTCCTTAGTGGTTAAGGACTCGGTGGAGAGCGCAATGGTAAGGCAGTGGTGTCGTAGGCGAGTGGTCGTGGGTTCGACCCTAACCTCGCCATAAAAAAAAAAAAAAAAAAATTGGACTTGACATATGGCTCAAACCATAGTTTCTAACTTTGTTTATAAATGTATGTTGTGAAATATATATATGTGTACCCCATGTCCTTACCATAGTTTCGACCTTTGATAAATATGTATAATGCACCTAACTTGACATTGCATAAAAATTAACATGCCAACCAACTTTCCATGGGGGGGACACATGGCAGCCTCTAGCTTCGCCACGTGGCCCTTCCCCATTGGCCTAAAAATTCCACCATACATAATTCATAGATAATTCCAAACTTACAAATAGGAGAAAAAATTCAACTTCCCCAAGCAACATTGGCGAATCCGATTTCGACACTTGTCATGGTGTCACTGGCTGAAATTTTGAGAATATTTCCTGAAGATTCCTGAGGTGTTTAATGGACTGCCAAGTCATCATTCTATCAATTTTCTGCACAATTTTTACCTGTTTGGGAAAACGAACATTAGACCATAAATTACTCATACGAACTTAAATTTTGATGAAATGAGTTGTGTTGGAATCCCGGTGACAAGCTTTATCTGTTCATTCAGGTCTGAAGCATTTCTGAGCACTTTCATTTTTTAGCTAAATACTAAGCTCCTGATCAAGGGTGGTACTACTTGGTAAATCTCGACTTTGGTTGTGTGGTCTCGCTCCCTTATCCACATATACCATTCCCCTTCCATTCATTATACCCCCATTCATCATCTCCCCCACTTAAGTCCACATTTCCTCACTGTGTCCACATAGGGTTAGCCTCCGCATTCCCTCGCCCCCACCTTGGGTTAGGCTTGGAACGATGCCCCAAAGGTTGAAGCAATTGAAAATAAAATTAAAATAATAAATGGCCACATTCAAAAAGAAAATGGAACACAAGATGCAAAATATGGTTAGGATGAACATAATTAGCACATGGGGAAAATCCAATGCATATGCTTTACCCCATACCCATGGAGATCACCATGGTTCCAAAGCCCTAGATGAGCCTCCTTTATCATTTCAGGAACCCATGATTGTCCCAACCCCTGGAGGGAAATGAACTGTCATACCAAAAAGGGGTTAATCATTCTTATATCTTATACATCATGCTATTTTTCTTTGAACCTCAAGAAATTAATCAAAGAAAAATCATAAAAGGAAAACAATATATAAATAAGGGTGAAAAATCAAGGTTGGGGAACCTCATGTACCATGATTTCTTCCTCCTACACATTATATACCTAGGTGTGGGTTTCCCTTTATCTAGCTACCCTTGTGCCCTGATATGTGACCCAGGGTTTCCCCTCTCACTCCCTATTCCATTTCACCTCTTTATTACATGCCACCATCATTTGAGGGATGTATCTTGGACATATTATCCCCTCTAAAGGTAGAAACCACCTAATAAGGCACTTGGCTAACCCCCTTTCGGGCTTGGAGACATTAACACATGCCAAATCCCACTATGGAAGGGAATGCCATTATGAAATGTCCACTTTTTTTCCACGGTTTTTAAGCTCCTCTACCTAATTACTTTAATTACTTGTTGTACTAGAAGGCTAGGGGACACATTGGATCTTATGCAGGATTGTATATGGTGTCCATTTGGGTTTGGTCTCCCTATATGGGGTCCTAACCCTCTAGAGGGCTACATTGGCACATATAGGGTGTGTGTAGATATCCATGGGCCTCCACTACAGTAGACAACACTCCATGGATCCCCAGATATGTTCATAGATTGTTAGAGATCCACCATTTGGATGAGGAAGATGCATTTGGTACATTATGTCCAGCTAGCCCCACAGGTGCACCACACACTTGGGAGGTTTCCCAGGACTTGTACGATGACATGTATCATTCATTCCATCATCTGAGCCCTTACAAATAGTCTGAAAACATATTCAACTCATATGAAGACCCATGAGGTCATTGGTGTGCCCCCACACCCACTGGGAGCACCACAGGTTTATTGTTTGGAGAACAATGGGGCCATACCCTTGTCCATAAATTTTTAGGATCATATTCATCATTATGGCACTTATGGACCTCATCAAAACTCTTAGAGGTCCCTACGACATGCATATATTATTATTTGACCTCTTGAGAGGCTTATTATTTTATTTGTGAGATAATTTGGTGAGCTTGTCACCAAAAGTTAGTTAATTTGTACATTGTTTTATTTTTAGGGGCTAATGTAGGCCCATTAAGTAATTTTAACTCCTAATGAGTGTATAAATAGGATTTGGAAGGTTTCATTTGTATCATCACTTGGATTTGGATCATTCTCTTACTAGACAACTTCACACTTTTTCCTTGGCAGATATTTTTGGATAACGGATGAATTTTGATGTATGGATTGGGTTCTTCTTATATTGGATCTTCTTATATTGCAAGTGTGTTGATGGTTGGATATATTCTCTTACATGTAAGTGTAATTTTAAAGCTATTTTCTTTCATTTTTCTGAATACATTGGTTATAATATTTTTTCTATCTTAGGGCTAATTGTTGCATGCATTTACGACATCGATCTGAAATTATGTTTCTATTTATCTTATCTCCATGGATGAGCCATGTTTGATGAATTAATTTTCCTAGAGATTGGTTTATCTCAATAAACCTCTTCCATTTTCAACAAATTATAAACGATTTTAAGGTCGCTTTTCTTCTCTTTCCCTTAACATTAGATGAATTAGACTTTGAGAGCCTCCTTAAACAAGAAACGAAATCCATATTAATAATTCTCCTTGACTCCATATCCCAAAAGAGGAATTAGGCACTGATACATCAAAGGGTGGTCACTTAAACCATATCCTTTCACCTTTTCCTCCCTTTTCTAGGTCTAACCACCCTAGGCTACCTAGGGAATCAATTTCCCGAGAAAATATCGCTAGAAAAATTTCGATCTCCTAGGCCCTACTATGCTGGTGCGTCCTAGAGGTCTCCTCCAAATTTGAAGATATTCCGACTGTGGGATTGCGAGATATCCCAATCCCTATGTCTAAGATCAAAATTTTCCCTGGTGTTCCCAAGGCTAGTACCTCATAGGATCAATTTGACATATTTAGGGGAAAATTATTATTTGATCCTTTCCCCTTACCTTGGTTAGGTTAAGAATATCGTCGATTGCTAGACTGCATCCCCTTTACCTGGGTTGGGTCCACTTGGCCCTGTGTAGTCCCATTTCTTATCAAAGACAATTCATCAAGGGAAACTTGGGAATCCAAGTTCTATAAGAATTTTAGGAATTGGGAAACTCCTTTTCAAGTCACATTCCTTTAAAATAACCCAAAAATCCTCACTTCCTTTCCCTATAAAGTCGTGTACCTTACTTAAAGAGAAATCGAGCTCCATTCTTAATCCTATCCTAGGGAAAGGATCTTTGAGGTCACTTCACATCTACCTATTGATCCATCCTCTATAAGTTACTTTCTAATTATCGGGTCTCCTCCCATCAATGAAAGTCTGTAAAGAGCAGGGAGTCCTAGTTGTGGTGATAGTGGGATAAGTCTTCGTCATTTCCCTTGACCTAGCAATTTCCCTCTTAGGAGTCCCTTTGAGGTCCCCTATTGGTTTGAGTGGTAACAGGTTCTACACTAACAGTGGTGGGGAAGTCACCATGATTATGTCTTCGACAATTACACGGACTAACCCAAAAAGAAAAATATTTAATTCTAATGCGCAGAAGCTAGTTGGTGGCCGAAATAGAATGCAAAGGTTGAAAACTAAAGAAATAAAATAAATAGAGATGAAGATATTGTCTACAAACAACAAAGAGAATGAGAAAAGGAGTGGTGTAATTTCCAATTGTTGTTTTAGATTTGATGTTAAAACTCTATCTATTACAGACCTATTTTTATTTTCAAAAGAGCCCACAAGCATGCGGTTAGAATGTTAAATATTAAAAAACATAAAATGTAGTTATTTCTATGAAATAACATGAGATAAAAAGCACAAAACTAATGAAAAACATATATGGGAATCAAAATCCTCTTTAATGATTGGTGTAAAGAGATACAAAAATCGTCTAAGAGACACTAAAAGGAGTATGCTAAGAAATACGGCTTTACAACTCTCCTAAAGGAAGGTCCCTCTTCCATATCCTTTGCAAGAATAAATCTCCTCAAATAAGTTACAGGAAATATCTCAATGGTGAACTCTCTCAATGCAAATTGATGCTCATTAACTTGGTAATTTTGGGGGTGTTGTATCTCAAGAGACAATCCCTCGGTTGTGAAAGGAATCAGTGCTTAAGACATTTTAAAGGTGTGTCACAGAAATAATTTTATCATGAGGTGTTGGTTCTATCCCACTGGAAACTAGATTTCTAAAACCCTTAATGATCTGGAATAATAAAAGATTTCACAATGCCATTGACTGCTGATATATGAATGGAAAAGAAGAACTGTGGGGGAAACTCAAAGTAATATGTTGTAAACACATAATCAATTACTTTTAAGTTTTAGAGGAACTTCATGGAGAGAGAGGAAACTCAAAATAATATGTTGTAAAGATAGAATCTATTACTTTAAAGTTTCAGAGAGAGTTTATGAAGAGAGAGGAAACTAAAAATAATATGTTGTAAACATAGAATCTATTACTTTAAAGTTTCAGAGAGAATTTGTGAAGGGAGAAGATATGGAGTGAAGGAGCGCTTATTAAGGCTATTTAACTCTCACTTACAAATGTAAATCAGAGACCAGTTGCTTCTTTACTTCATTCAAGGAGGAAACCACATAAAAGGGCACAAGAGACACGAATCACCATCAACAGTTGCAGGAAAATTGTTGCTTCTTTCATTCACCCATCAAAAAAAGAAGTACAAAATGTAGTCCCCAAGAGGTCCAAAACTCAGAACCTCTCCTCTCTCTTTCTCACTTCCTTAAATACAAACAAAAGCAGTTTGTAACTACTCGAGCTTCTTGAAACTCCTAGACTACCTAAATTGTTAAACTACTTATTACAATGCAATCGAGGACATCATTGTAGCTTCGATCTTAACAAAGAAAAAAAAAATTGAAATATAATCCTTTTGCTAAACCTTATTTGTTGTTGATGTGTCTCCTTCCATTTTTGCTTTGATATATTAACAGTCTACATAGATGCATCTCCATCCCACTCTTCCCATGCTTTTGTGTTTCGAACACTGTCGCCATGTCACCTACCACCCGACTCTCCCTCTTCTGCTCGTGCCTGCGGCATTCCATCTTCTCTTCTCCTTTTCTCTATGTCGGGTCACTTACCCGAGTCCACCACCGTTGTGTTCAAGCTCCCATTTATTACAAGGTGCAACGCATACGACACTGTTTTTCATGTGGCCAGGTGTTTTCTTACCTAATTATTTCTTGCGTTTAGACTTTCCCTTGTAACTGCCATAAGACTGGACTTTAAAAGATATTCCATTACCTTTGAAAACTGTATCGCATTCGCTTCTCTCTGTCGCATCTTATCATTCCAACGTTCTATGTTATAATCCGCTTTTTCCATCCGATGCGACTTTTACAAAGGAAAAACCCTTGTACCTGGACATAAAAACCTTTAGACTATGGCGATAACTTCCATCGCGTTCACTTCATTATCGCACTTCGGCGATTCAACCTTGTTTGTTAGCACCTTTCCTCCTGAGCTTGCGATGCACGATGTGCGATGTGTGAGAAGGTCCCAAGGCCAGACTTTAAATACTTCATATTCAAGCTTTGAATTATATCGCATCCGGCCTTCATATCGCATTTCGCACATCGGCATTCTTAACACATTCCTTAGTGCCTTTCCTCCTGAACTTGTGATGTACAATGTGCGATAATGGTAGGGATGACATGGCAAGTGGATTTGGGGCTGATCGCAAATCACAATCGTCGATATGAAACTTTACGACACTTTGCATTTCGGTATTTATAACATGTTCCTTAGCGCCTTTCCTCCTAAGCTTGAGATTGTGATTTGTGATATGTGATTAAGCCTTCCACATGCGATTGGGAGTAAGCCTTCGAACATTGTTTTTCACGTACTTTTGCACGACTTGACCCTGACCTCTGTGCAATGTTCTGAGCGCATCAATCGACCTGACTCGTGAACTGTTATGCACGCAAATATGCTCGACTTGACCCGTGTTGCATGATTTTCTTCTTCTTTTCGGCTCCTCTGGCTTAGATTGCACTTCCATTTGTTGATGCTTCCCTGACTTTGGTTCCAGTGCACATGTGATGATGAATCCTCGTTGTGCTTGTGTGTAATATTCCTACTTTAGCAAGCAGCTAAGAGGAATATTAATTTTTTATTTTTACACTTAGCAAATAAATAAATGGGGGAGGAGACCCATACTTAACTAGAATCAGCTTAAAAACTCTCTTGCTGTGAAAGGGGATCATTATAGTAGTTGGATTTCACACTCTCATGTGTGAAAAGGGACTTTTTCTTGTGGACTAAGTCAACATGCGTGCATAAAGAAGAGGAGATCATCAAGGTAACTAGCTCAGTGTGAACAAGGATCAGCATAGACAGATATTTGAGGGCTCGATTGAAGGCACTTGAGTGTGAAAAGGGATAAAGCAGATTGAAGAGGTCAACCTTGACCAAATCAAACAGCGTAGTATGGAGGAGTGGCCTTGATGAAGGTACAACATAATTTTGGAGGGAGATTGCTCATATGGAATTGGAAACCCTAATGGGTGGGACCCAAGGTGAGGAGGCTCACAAAGTTTATAAGGAAGAGGATGGCAACCATTTGGGGTTAGCTTAGATAATATTCATTTTGGTTTGTTTAGACTGTTTGGCATCCTCTTTTTGTTTAGCAGAGCTACAATGTTGTTTAGCACAAGGATCCCCTATTTAGGAATCCTTCTCCTTTCTTGAGAGGCCTCTTGAAGGAGTATTGTACTTTAGTTTTCCACATTCAGGCTTGAGGCCAAGCATCCTCCTTCAGCCACAGCATTATTTCTGCGGAGAAGAGTGCTGTGTTGCGGGGTGTTGCAGTGGAAAGTCCCCAACACCACTTTCTGAGCTTATCTTTCAGAGGAGGGAGCTTCCCTTTCTTTGCAAGATCTGTAAAGAAGGTTTCTGAGCATCTTGTACATCTTGGCATGTGGCCAAAGCATTCTCCACCTTCTACAGCACAGTCACTGACAGAAACTGCGTCATTTGACTCAGTGTTGCAGTAATAGGGGTTAAGCCCTTATTTGTGAGCCCTTGGAGGAAGGGCGAACCCTTCTCCCGGAAATCCTTGTACATCATTCTCCTTCTCTCTCTTGTCATTTTTAGCTACATATATACAGAGCTATAGTATACTACATTTTCCAAATCTAGATCTGCAGATCTGTCATTTTATACTTGTATTTTCATGGAGCCCTTGTCGGGTTATCTCTATTTTGTATAAAAAGGAAGAGATCTCCACTTTTCTCGGCCATTGGATGATTGTACACTCCATTTCTGCTATTTCTCATTATTTTCTCCATAAACCCTCATTAAAATAACGTTTTTGTATGCTTCAATAATTTCTATTAAGCAAAGTCATGGGTTTTGGGCTTATTTGAGCTGCATTGGTTTGGGGAGACCTGTTTAACTTGGATAGAAACATTTGTTTTTGCTCCAATTCTGGATGTGAGTTGTATATTACATATTCTAAGGGATCCAAGTCCCATTTCTCACAAATATAGCATTATTTCCTGAAGACAGCCATTTTATGCCCTATATTATTGCATTTCCCTACTTTAGAAGGAGTGTATAGGTCATAATCTTGCTACTGATCATTCATTTGCTGGGTAGATGTTCCTTTACATCTTATGAGCTGATTTACATGGCTATGTGCATGGATTGTTGAAGCTCCAACTTTAGAATATCTTCATATATTATTATTGTTGTAGATTTTCCCTATTTTGGGATATTACAGTGGTATTAGAGCATGATATTTGGCTCAACCTATGAGATCCAGCTATCTAAAGGAGAAAGATTAGAATGATGGAGAGGATGATTTTTCTCTCATCACTTTTCAGATCCAGAAAGAACCTCTCCCAGGAGGACAAGTTGATGAAGGAGAAGAGATGCCAAGAAACTCCTAGAGGGTTTCAAGAAGAGGAAGGACCATGCACTTCCTATTCTCACCAATAAGAAGACCAGAAGCATGGGAGATACTTGGAACATTAGATTCTAATTTAATACCTCGTTGAGTACAAGACCCAACCTAGAGCCTTCAAGGAGACTCTAGCCTTCCCACAATTCATTCAACTGGAGGAAGAAAGAAGACCTTGCAGCACAAGAAGAATGAAGGGCAATAGGTTTCTATTGTCTAATTTTGATGGATCATCCTCGGCAAGGACTTGGACAAGAAGACTTGCATCATTCTTCCTACTACATCCAGTGGTAGAAAGAGAAGCAGTAGAGATTGCAGCGCTGCACATGAAGGGCAAAGCAAGCACTTGGTGGTTCAGTCACATAAGTCATGCAAAAGTATCTACTCTTGTAGATTTCACTCAGAGTGTGATCCAGA
Organism: Pinus albicaulis; assembly: GCA_034641835.2. Classification (NCBI taxonomy): domain Eukaryota; kingdom Viridiplantae; phylum Streptophyta; class Pinopsida; order Pinales; family Pinaceae; genus Pinus; species Pinus albicaulis. Next base: position 406,001,872 of record CM076573.1, read on the forward strand.
GATTTTATGAAGAACAATCAGAGAGGGAGGAGCCCTCATCACCTCTTGAGGGGACTTATATCAGCGTTGTCACAGCCTTGGAGGAGGAGCCTTCAACATCAGCAGTTGAGGGAGCCAACACAATGGAAGAAGGAACTCCTGCAGCCATGCAAGGTGTTCCCAAAGCCCAGCAAGGTATGATTTCATTTCCACTTTCTATTATTGCAGCAATATTTCAGAAGATTGTGGAAATCTGCTGTTGTATGACCCAGGATCATCACTTACTACTAATTTAGAGCAGAAATATTGCAATGCGTTGTCCAAGAGCAGCAGTAAATAAAGGACCCATTCCTCATGGGAGCATTTAGAGAACAGCTTCATTCAGGAAGCCATGGAGGAAGAGATGTCAAAGGGTAGACATCTTGAGATGAGAAACTTTTTCTCCTCTCTAGATGACACCCTCTCAATGAGCATGCCACAGCTCAAAGAGAGGCTTCTACTTGCAGCAAATCCAAGGCCTCATTGGTTTTGGAAGGCCATGCATGAGGAGGAGGTCTCATCAAGAGATCCCATTGGAGGTGCACTTCAACATCTCATGAAGTGCAAAGCTCTTCAAATATTTGAGGAGGATGGTGTCCTACCATGGGAGGATACCAAGTATTTGCAGAATGAGATCCATCACCCACATTGGGATGAGTGGATGACAGTATGGAGCAAGAGGTTTCCAAACCACTTGCAGATCCATGATACAGGCCAGCAAGAAGCATGGTTGTGCTGGTTGCTTTTGGGTGAGTATGGCCACTACCCAAAGGTTCATGTTTTCTTATCTCATGCCTTATGTCTCAATGATAGGATGCATAAGAAGAAGGCATGGTTGTTGTGGCTATTAAGGAGAGAGTTTGGACATCATATGTCAAATCTTGTGTCCATGTATTTACCTTTGTTTGAGATATGTCTCATGTGCTCACATGTATTTATGTTTGAGATGTATTTCATGAATGAACATTGTTTTGGGAGCAAGTATAACTTCCCCATGATGTATAAGGGAGCTGGTTTGTACTCTTTTGATGAGACATCTCACATGTCCATCATTGTATTATTGCTCCATGATTTGCATTTTGATAATGCAAGAAGGCAGCACGAGTCCTTGTTGTTATGGTTACTATTGGGAGAGTATGGGCTGAAATTTCTCCATACCCATCATGATATTTCAGGAGGAATGTATGGCACATTCAAGGTGCAAATAGGCTACCCTTCAGCATTGGAGGACAAGGAGAGGCTTCCCCATGAGAGGAAGAGCTTCTCACATATCAGCATATTGGTGGATGGCTTTGGCATGTGGGATGTCAGAGAGAGAAGTCATGGAGTGACAAGAGCCTTAACACTAAGGCCAAAAGCATTGTCACTTGGGAGTAAGTATCTTTTGATGGTGTCTTCCAAGGGAAATATGCATCCTACACTTTTGTAGATTTTCATGAGGAGATTCTCATGGGAGGACTCATCCATGGACCTCGCTTTCAGTTACTCATTATGCATGGTAAAAGATTCATTTCTATACTTACTGATTGTTCCATTGAGTATCTGTATCCTTTCACCATTCATGGACAGTGCATTGCTCTACATAAGAGCAAGTTTATTCTTGGGTTACATGGTCACTTTAGCGCCAACCTTTGTAATGATAATAACCCTTCTATACATGACTTTGGGCAAGTGTCTTTTTATTTTTATCATGTACAACTAATATATATTGCTTCTTACTACCACATAGTAGATGAGCACTCATACACAGCTAGTACCTTGTTGGAGGACAACTTGCCACTTAATATTCTCAAGCAGCAGTTGGGAAAATTGCGTTGTATCCACTTGATATACCATTGGTATCATATGACCTCCATCATTTTTCTGATTTGGATGCCAAATGGTGATGATGCGCCATTCATTTTGGATGGGATAATTTGGGCCAGCATGATTCATGACATGGGAGGAAGGATCTCTGGAGATCCAATATTTTTCTTGCCACTTGAGGGAAACTTATTTGCAGCCCAAGATCAGTATGTACCCTACACTTGCCATGAGTGGAGAGGGAGACAGCGTGGGGTATGCCATCTTGCCTATCATGTTCATCTATTCAGCCGACCTTCTTTGTAGGGGCCTAAGGTGGAGGAGATATTTTATGAGTTGTCATGTGGGAGGGTGACCCATCTTGTATGGATGATAGCTTGGGGTTGGAGGTTTTACATGGGGATGATAGTTCCCAAACATATTTCAAACTCCATGCCTTGGGAGGAAGTTTTTCAGTTATATCCTTGCAGTTTCTTGAGGAAAAGCAACATTTAGGAGGGGAGGACTGTAATATTCCTACTTTAGCAAGCAGCTAAGAGGAATATTAATTTTTTATTTTTACACTTAGCAGATAAATAAATGGGGGAGGAGACCCATACTTAACTAAAATCAGCTTAAAAACCCTCTTGCTGTGAAAGGGTATCATTATAGTAGCTGGATTTCACACCCTCATGTGTGAAAAGGGACTTTTGCTTGTGGACTAAGTCAACATGCATGCATAAAGAAGAGGAGATCATCAAGGTAACTAGTTCAGTGTGAACAAGGATCAGCATAGACAAATATTTGAGGGCTGGATTGAAGGCACTTGAGTGTGAAAAGGGATGAAGCAGATTGAAGAGGTCAACCTTGACCAAATCAAACAACGCAGTATGGAGGAGTGGCCTTGATGAAGGTACAGCATAATTTTGGAGGGAGATTGCTCATATGGAGTTGGAAACCCTAATGGGTGGGACCCAAGGTGAGGAGGCTCACAAATTTTATAAGGAAGAGGATGGTAGCCATTTGGGGTTAGCTTAGATATTATTCATTTTGGTATGTTTAGACTATTTGGCATCCTCTTGCTATTTAGTAGAGCTGCAGTGTTGTTTAGCACAAGGATCTCTTGTTTAGGAATCCTTCTCCTTTCTTGAGAGGCCTCTTGAAGGAGTATTGTACTTCAGTTTTCCACATTCAGGATTGAGGCCAAGCATCCTCCTTCAGCCACAACATTATTTCTACAGAGAAGAGTGCTATGTTGCAAGGTGTTGTAGTGGAAAGTCCCCAACACCACTTTCTGAGCTTATCTTTCAGAGGAGGGAGCTTCCCTTTCTTTGCAAGATCTGTAAAGAAGGTTTTTGAGCATCTTGTACATCTTGGCATGTGGCCAAAGCATTCTCCACCTTCTACAGTGCAATCACTGACATAAACTGTGTCATTTTACTCAGTGTTGCAGTATCATGGGTTAAGCCCTTGTTTGTGAGTTTGTTCCTTGGAGGAAGGGCCAACCCTTCTCCCAGAAAGCCTTGTACATCATTCTCCTTCTCTTTCTTGTACATTTTCAGCTACATATATACATAGCTGCAGTATATTGTGTTTTCGAGATCTAGATCTGCAGATATGTCATTTTATACTTGTATTTTCATGGAGCCCTTGCCGAGTTATCTCTATTTTGTATAAAAAGAAAGAGATCTCCACTTTTCTCGACCATTGGATGATTGTACACTCCAGATCTAATATTTCTCCTTATTTTCTACATAAACCCTCATTAAAATAACATTTTTGTATGCTTCAGTAATTTTTGTTCAGCAAAGTCATGGGGTTTGGGCTTATTTGAGTTGCATTGGTTTGGGGAGACCTGTTTAACTTGGCTAGAAGCATTTGTTTTTGCTCCAATTCTGGATGTGAGTTGTATATTGCACATTCTAAGGGATATAAGTCCCATTTCTGACAAATATAGCGTTATTTCCTAAATACATCCGTTTTATGCCCTATATTATTGCATTTCCCCACTTTGGAAGGAGTGTATATGTCATAATCTTGCTGGTGATCATTCATTTTCTGGGTAGATGTTCCTTTACATCTTATGAGCTGATTTACACTACTATGTGCATGGATTTCTAAAGCTCCAACTTTAGAATATCTTCAAATATTCTTATTGTTGTAGATTTTCCCTATTTTGGGATATTACATTGTGGTTATCCTTTTCAGCATATTGTACGTCTTCTTGAAATTCTAACAATTGTTCCTCGAAAACCTTGAATTTCTCAGGACCTCTCTTGAATTTTACCTGAGTCAAATTATGCTACAACATCTGGCTCCAATTGGGGACAACACTTTGTTAGCAAAGTGTTGAGAACTTGTAGATCATTAGACTTTATTGGGAATGGAGTCAAAGAGAAATTCTAGATCAGTAGCCTTTATTGGGCATTGAATTAAATAGCACTTGTAGAAAAATAACCTTCATTGGGCATGCATTCAAATAGCACTTGTAGAACAATAGCCTTCATTGGGCATGGAGTCAAAGAGCACTTGTCGATCAATAGCCATCATTGGGCATGGATTCAATCCAAAATGGGAGTTTATACAGTATGAAATCCTCCCTAAACTTGCTACACTTTGGACTTCTTCCTTTATTATTAAGCTGAAAATACCGAACTAGAAATACTACCACTGAAAATGCTCAACTTCTAAGCTTATTTATGCACAGCTCCTACATATGTATTCATGCCTGAACTTAATCAGGTGAAGTCAGCCTTCCAATGGCACCAATCCAACATCTTCATGTTAGACCTAATGCCTTCATACTGTTGAAATTTTAAGATCACAATAGGGAGGTACCATGAAAGTTTTCCAGATACAAATCTTTGCACATACCTTTGGATAAATTCGTGTTGCTAATAAAAGAAATTTTTCATATAATCTGCTACTAGATCATAGAAATGATGAGACCAATTTTATGCTTCCTCCTTTTCTTGAAAATCTTGTTGATGTAGACTTCTTTGAACATGACAGTTTCCTTCACTACTTGACTCCTCAATTTGACGTTGTATGTGAGAAGATTGATTGTTGTTTTCTGCTGACAACCATTTAGGCCGAAAAGAGAAATATAAGATTTGCTCCTCATAATGCTGATGTTCTTCATATAATTCTAATTCTTGACAAAAATCCTCCCCCTCCTACAAACACAGTTGAAGAGCTCCACTAGTTTCTCCTCTATTCACAAAATCATTAAAATTATGAAAATTTTAATTCAACATGTAGTTCAGTTGTTGCAACGAACGTTTCACCAGAATCTTCAGAATGCTTAAATTCTTTTGTTTCAACAATATAGGAATCCTCTGACACCATTTGGAAATCCTTGTTCATCTCTGAATTTGCATTCCCTTGTAAATCAATTCCAATGTTTTCCTAACAGGCCCTCTTGTCTTCAAGAAAACTTGTCCTTTCAACATGACAGATAAATTTCTACAAGCCCACACATTATCTTCGATTTCTTGTGCATAAAGAAACATCAGCTCCAGAGTCCAAGGCTTTCTCTCCTTGAGATAAAAATCCAAGACAATAGAAAGAGCCCACAAACAGTAAACCATCAATGCAGCTTCAGGAGGTCAAATTTCTTTTGGCATGCCGAAATAAATTTTTTGAAATCTCCTATTAAACTCAGCGATTGATTCATTGATTTTCCTCTCAATAGAATATAATTCCCAAAGGTGTTTTTCATATGACTTACGCTCGCCCCAATATCTCATAAATATATATTGAAAACCTTGCCATGAACTAATTGAACTTGCTTCCAAACACTGAAACCATTGTTGAGCACCCTGCTTTAATGAATGACAAAACATCCTTAAAGCCACATTTTCATAAATAATTTTAAATTTGTCCAGAAAGTACTCAAATTTCAAGATATGTTGTTCAGCTGAAATATCCTCTGCCTCTCCAAATAAACTTGGCAAAAATTTGAATCCTTTTTAAGGATATTGATGGAGAATTGTGGGCATCTTCAAGGGTTTGAAGATTTCTTTGTTTTTGAGCTGAAGAGCAATCAATTTCTTGTGAGACAAAATATTATCACCCAAAGATGATGATGAATCACCTTTATGCCCGGACTGTGACTAATTATCTTTTGGAATTGTAATGCAACAGTCATCTCTCCTCTCATATTTAGGAGATAAAGTTGTGTCGAGATCAATAGTACAAGTAGAAGAAAAATCTTCTTCTTTCAATAAAGAATGTACTTTTTCGGCCTTATAATCTTCTGAGAATATAAAATGAGAAACAATCTTCTTGATATGTATGGGAAAATAGACCACTAAACTGATAGTGAAAAATGAAACTTCCTTTAAAAGATTCAAACTCTGATACTCGTTTTTTCCACAATGCTTTGTCATTTTCTTTCCAGAATATTTCCTTATCTAATGAAATCTTCATCAGTGGAGTCGCCGGGTGAATAATAAACAAACAAATTTTATATCTAAATCTTGTTCACCATCAAGAAATATATCCCAATATCTAGGGAAAAATAACTTCGTGCCTTCGTCCCCGAAAACAGCGCCAAAAAATGTTGTATCTTAAGAGACAATCCCTCAGTTGTGAAAGGAATCAGTGTGTTCTAGCATAATTTGACTCAGCTAAAGGTCAAGAGAGGTCCTGAGAAATTCAAGGTTCTTGAGGAACAGTTGTTAGAATGTTAAGAAGACATGCAATATGCTCAAAAGGATAAAAACAAGCGCAACGAGGATTCATCATCACATGTGCACTAGAACCAAAGTCAAGGAAGCAGCAACAACATTGGAAGCACGATCTAAGCTAGAGGAGCAACAAAGAAGAAAAGCGTGCAACAAGGGTTGATTCGGGCTCATTCACGTGTAGAAACATTCAATAGTCGGATTGATGGGAACGTTCAAAACATTACACACCGGTCAGGGTCGAGTCGGGCTCATTCGCAAGCTCAGGAGAGACTAGCGCTACAGAACCTAGGAGCATAGATTGCACAAGATGTATACCAAGGAGTGCCCCCACAAGCAGTATCGTTAAATCCACTCACCTGCAAATCGACGGTTGACATTAACTGCATGAACACTCTCTTCAAATTCCAAAAAACCGCTTAAGGGCCCCCGCAAGTGGTTTTAGGTTTCAATAAAGGACATTACGTGGTGATAGCTGGAGCCCACGCCCTTTAATTTCAAATCAAATAAGGTAGATAAATAGTGCTTTTCCCTTAGACACATAAGATTTTGGGAGGAGGCGTGAAGGGGAAAATAGGTGGTCAAGATCAAAGCGCAGAATTGAAGTGAAGAGATGGACGGTGGAGATTAAATCGCAAGTTTAAAAGGATAAGCGCGGAGGTAAGTGTTAAAATTGTCGAAGTGCGATATATGATGACGGTGGGACCCGGTCGCATTCGCAAATCAAAAATTTTAAAAGGAAGTGCAAAGGGTTCATGTTAAAGTTGTCGAAGTGCAACGTGCGATGCCAGGTGGGACCCAATTGCATAGCGCACATCGCAAGTCTTAGAAGATAACTGCTAAAGAAAATTTGAATACAATGAGATGTGAAGTGCGATGTTGGCGTATATACGATGTGGTTCCAAGGTGAAATCTAAAGGATTTCAGGTCCGGGCATATGAGGTTTGTGCGCCATTTTATGAAGAAATAAACTAAACATAGCAGGCAGGCACAGAAGAGGCAGAGTCAAGTAGCAGGTGCCATGATGACAGCGTTCGAAATGCAAAAGCATGGGCAGTGTCGGGTGGAGATGAATTTATGCAAACTGTTAGGACATCACAGCCGAAACGGAAGGAGACACATCAGCAATAAAGCAGACTCAACAAAAGAATTATATTCCAAGTGTATTTTGTTTTCTTTGTTAAGATCGAAGCTATAATTATGTCCGCGATTTCAATGTAATAAGCAGTTTAACAATTTTTAGGCAGTCGGGGAGTTTCAAGAAGCTTGAGCAGCTACAAACTTCTTCTGTTTGTATTTAAGGAGTGGAGAAAGAGACAAGAAGGGTTCTGAGTTCTGGACTTCTTGGGGATTACATTTTTTACTTCTTTTTCTGATGGGTAAATGAAAGAAGCTGTAAGTTTCCTGCAACTGTTGATGGTGATTCATGTTTCTTGTGCCATTTTGTGTCCTTTATTCTTTGAATGAAGTGAAGTAATTTAGCAGTCAGTCTCTTAATTACATCTGTGAGTAAGAGTTAAATAACCTTAATTTGCACTCCTTCACTCCATCTCTTCTCCCTTCACAAATTCTCGCTGAAACTTAAAAGTAATAGATTTTGTGTTTGCAACATATTATTTTGAATTTCCCCTCTCTTCACAAACACCTGATGAAACTTTAAAGTAATAGATTATGTGTTTACAACATATTATTTCGAGTTTCCTCTCTCTCCATGAATTTCCTCTTAAACTTAAAATTGGTAGATTATGTGTTTAGAGCATGAGTTTCCCCTGTAGTTCTTCTTTTCATTCAAAAATCAGCAGTGAATGGCATTATGAAATCTTTTATTATTCCATATCATTAAGCGTTTTAGAAAACTAGTCTCCAGAGGGATAGAACAAAGACCTCATGATAAAATCATTTATGTGACATACTTTTAAAATGTCTTAAGCACTGATTCCTTTCACAATCGAGGGATTGTCTCTTAAGATACAACATTTTTTGGCATCGTTGTTGGGGATGAAGGCACGAAGTTATTTTTCCCTGGGTATTGAAATCTATTTCTTGATGGTGAACAATATTTAGATACAATTTTGGTTGTGTATTATTCACCTGGAAACTCCACTAATGAAGGTTTCATTAGATGAGGTACTCTGCGGGAAAGAAAATGCGAAAGCACCGTGGAAAATACAGATATCATAGTTTGAATTTTTTAAAGGAAGTTTTATTTTTCACAATCAGTTTGGTGGTCTATTTTCCCTTACATATCAAGAAGATTGTTTCCTGCTTTATTTTCTCAGAAGATTATAAGGCCCAAAATGTACATTCTTTATTGGAGAAAGAAGATTTTTCTTCCAATTGTATTAATGATCTTGACACAACTTTATCTCCTAAATATGAAAGGAGAGATGATTTTTGCATTACTCTTCTGAAGGTAATCTGTCATATTCTAGGCATAAAGGTGAGGATTTATCATCTTTGGGTGATAACATTCTACCTCGTAAGAAATCCGCTTCTTTCCATCTTGGAACCAAGGTGATTTTCAAACCCTTGGTGCTGCCCACAATCCTCCATCAATATCCTTCAAAAGAATTCAAATTTTTGCCAATTTTTTCTGGAGAGGAGGAAGATATTTTAGTTGAACAACATATCTTGGAATTTGAGTACTTTTTGGACAAATTTCAAATTATTTATGCAGACGTGGCTTTAAGGATGTTAGGTGGGGAGGGGTTGAATGCCAACCAGCGTGGGAATCGTGAGCTGGGTGCGTTAGTGGGGTAGCGTGGTGGGTGTTGTGATGTAGAGTGGAGGGCACGTGCAGGTGGAGGCACGAGTAGCGCGAGCGCAGGTCGTGAGGGAGTAAGGCGAGCAGCCAACCAAGGGGGAGCGAACAGCGAGGGGGTATGGGAGGAACATGGAAGGGGTCGCGGGGTAGGAGTCGAGGGTTGTAGGTAGGAGTAGGCCGCGGAGGTAGGGGGTTGGGGAGTTAGGCGTAAGTGGGGAGGGGGGACGAGAGGCAGGTTTGAGGGAGGCCCGAGGGCCTGAATAAAAAAATATATATATATATATATTTTTATTTTTATTTTTTTATTTTTTTATTTTTTTAAAACAGCAGAGTGGAGTAGATCTAAGGAAATTTCAGCAGGAATTTTAGTAGCAATACATAGCAGATTACACAGCAAAGGTAAATTGGAGAATTTGCAGAAAACTCAGAAATCTCATAAATTTTTTCAGTGAAAACTCAGAAATATTTTCTAGTAAAAAACCAGAAACTTCTTCTTCATTTAGAAACCCACTTTAAAACGGTATTTTCAGCAGCTCTCCAATGCAGAAATTTAAAAGTAGAAATTGCAGAGAAAAAATCAGAATTTAGAGAACCTTCAGACGTGCAGTGCCGCTCTTCTTCAAAACCACTATTGCTCTTCTTCAAAACAAATTTTTGAATGCTGCCAATTTCTGAATGCTGCTCCTTCTCAAAACCAATGTTGCTCTTCTTCAAAACCACTTTCTAAATGCAGAAAAATGTCTGTTGCAGAAACTCTGAGTGCTGCAAAAATGCCAAGATTTTTTGCAGATATGCACAGGCATTAAACACAAATGGCTCACTCAAGGTTGAGCTGATTATGAATGTTTCTGCTCCGATACCATGTTAAACACACACATGGTGTATGAGAAAGATAAACACACACAACAGGAAACTCAACACACAATGAAGGATAAGCGTGCAGCTCTCTCATATTTCCATTATACATGATGTACATTTATAGTACAATGGTGTGACTCTTGGTTTCACATTCCAAGGTCACTTGAATTCCATTGTGACTTTTCACATTCCACACCTACCCATGGAGGATTAGGTGTTCCAACAATCCATGTATATAGATAGGAGTTGTGCATAAGTAAGCTCAGAAGTCGAGCATTTTTAGTTGTAGTATTTTGGTATTTTCATTTTAAGAATAAAGGAAGAAGTCCAAAGTGTAGCAGGTTTCAGGATGATTTCTACAAGTGTTATTTGACTCCATGCACAATAAAGGCTACTGATCTACAAGTTATATTTGACTCCATGCCCAATAAAGGCTACTGATCTACAAGTTCTCGACACTTTTCTACCAAAGTGTTGTCCCCAATTGGAGCCAGATGTTGTAGCATAATTTGACTCAGCTAAAAGTCAAGAGAGGTCCTAAGCAATTCAAGGTTGTTGATGAACAATTGTTAGAATGTCAAGAAGACCTACAATTTTCTCAAAAGGATAACCACAAGCGCAACGAGGATTCATCATCACATGTGCACTGGAACCAAAGTCAGGGAAGCAGCAGCAGCATTGGAAGCGCAATCTAAGCCAGAGGAGCAGTAAAGAAGAAAATCACGCAGCAAGGGTCGAGTCGGGCACATTCACGTGCAGAAAAATTCAAGAGTCGGACCAATGAGCACGTTCATAACATTACACATCGGTCAGGGTCGTTTCAGGCTCATTCACAAGCTCAGAAGAGACTAGCGCTACAAAACCTGGGAGCACAAATTTCACGAGATGTATACCAAGGAGTGCCCCCACAAGCAGTCTCGTTAAATCCGCTCACCTGCAAATCAACGGTTGACATTAACTGCGGGAACACTCTATTCAAATTCCGAAAAATCACTTAAGTTCCCCCGCAAGTGGTTTCAAGTTTCAATAAAGGACATTACGTGGTGATACCTGGAGCCCACGCCCTTTCCTTTCAAATTAGAGAAGGAAGAGAAATGGTGTATTTCCCTTAGACACTGGAGAGTTTTGGAGGAAGCGCAAAGGGGAAGGCGGTCAGGATCAAAGTGCAGAATTGAAGTGGAGAGATGGACGGCGGTGATTAAATCGCAAATCGCAAATCGTAAGTTTCAAAGGATAAGCACGAAGGTAAGTGTTAAAATCGTCGAAGTGTGATATGCGATGACGGTGGGACCCGATCGTATTCGCAAATCGCAAGTTTTAAAAGATAGTTGCAAAGGGTTCATGTTAAAACCGCCGAAGTGCGATGTGCGATGTCGGGTGGGACCTGATCGCATAGCACATCACAAGTCTTAGAATATAAGTGCTAAATAAAATTTTAAAACAACGAAATGTGAAGTGAAATGTTGGCGCGGATGCAATGTGGTTCTGAGACGAAATCTAAAGGATTTTACGTCTAGGCATATGAGGTTTGTTTGCCATTTTATGAAGAAATAGACTACACACAGCAGACACACGCAAAAGAGGCAAAGTTGGGTAGCAGGTGACATGATGACAGCGTTCGAAATGCAAAAGCATGGGCAGAGTCGGGTGCAGATGTGTTTATGCATATTGTTAGGAAATCACTGTTGAAACGGAAGGAGACACATCAGCAACAAATGAGACTCAGAAAAAGGATTATATTCCAAGTGTATTTTGTTTTCTTTGTTAAGATCGAAGCTACAATGATGTCCTTGATTTCAATGTAATAATTAGTTTAATAGTTTTTAGGCAGTAGGGGAGTTTCAAGAAGCTCGAGCAGTTACAAACTACTTTTGTTTGTATTTAAGGAGTGAAGAAAGAGAGAGGAAGGGTTCCGAGTTCTGGACTTCTTAGGGATTACATTTTGTACTTCTTTTTCTAATGGGTAAATGAAAGAAGAAGTAAGTTTCCTGCAACTATTGATGGTGATTCATGTTTCTTGTGCCATTTTTTGTCCTTTCTTCTTTGAATGAAGTGAAGTAATGTAACAGCAAGTCTCTTAATTACATCTGTGAGTAAGAGTTAAATAACCTTAATTTGCGCTCCTTCACTCCATCTCTTCTCCCTTCACAAATTCTTTCTGAAACTTAAAAGTAATAGATTTTGTGTTTGCAGCATATTGTTTTGAGTTTCCCCTCTCTTCAAAAACTGCTGATGAAAATTTAAAGTAATAGATTTTGTGTTTACAGCATATTATTTCAAGTTTCCTCTCTCTCCATGAATTTCCTCTCAAACTTAAAAGTGGTAGATTCTATGTTTATATCATATTACTTTGAGTTTCCCCTGCAGTTCTTCTTTTCATTCAGATATCAGCAGTGAATGGCATTATGAAATATTTTATTATTCCAGATCATTAAGGGTTTTAGAAAACTAGTCTCCAGAGGGATAGAACAAAGACCTCATGATAAAATCATTTTTGTGACACACTTTTAAAATTTCTTAAGCACTGATTCCTTTCACAACCAATGGATTGTATCTTAAGATACAACACAGTTCTTAAGACATTTTAAAGGTGTGCCACAGAAATAATTTTATCATGAGGTCTCGATTCTATCCCACTGGAAACTAGCTTTCTAAAACCCTTAATTATCTGAAATAATAAAATATTTCACAATGCCATTGACTGCTGATATCTAAATGGAAAAAAAGAACTGTAGGGGAAACTCAAAGTAATATTTTGTAAACATAGAAACTATTACTTTTAAGTTTCAGAGGAACTTCATGGAGAGAGAGGAAACTCAAAATAATATGTTGAAAACACATAATCTGTTACTTTAAATTTTCTGAGAGAGTTTGTGAAGAGTGAGAGGAAACTCAAAATAATATGTTGTAAACACAAAATCTATTAATTTAAAGTTTCAGAGAGAATTTGTGAATGGAGAAGAGATGGAGTGAAGGAGCGCTTATTAAGGCTATTTAACTCTCACTTACAAACGTAAATCAGAGACCAACAACTTCTTTACTTCACTTCATTCAAGGAGGAAACCACATAAAATGGCACAAGAGACACGAATCACCATCAACAGTTGCAGGAAACTTGGTTCTTCTTTCATTCACCCATCAGAAAAAGAAGTACAAAGTGTAGTCCCCAAGAGGTCCAAAACTCGAAACCCCTCCTTTCTCTTTCTCATTTCCTTAAATACAAACAAAATGAATTTGTAACTGCTCGAGCTTTTTGAAACTCCTAGACTGCCTAAATTGTTAAACCACTTATTACATTGCAATCGAGTACATCATTGTAGCTTCGATCTTAACCATTAGGGGAATTTTGAAGTCTAAAATGGGCCTCCTAAGAAAAACTACAACAAAAATAAACTTTATAAGAACCAATAGGATTCAAGATGATGATGTCAACCGTGGGGGATGATTCACCATTTTTTAAGTAAAAGAATAAAAATATTAAAAGATAATAAAATAATAAAACTACTTTTTCAACTCGTATTTTCAAATTATCTCCCAAATTTTTTACTCAAATCTCGAGTGGGAGTACTCGTTGGATGCAAAATTTAATTCCTAATCCAAGGAGTACCCATGTTGCATACTTTTGATGGACCCCAATACACGAAAAATGATAAATACATAAAAAAACGTGATTACAATCATGTTTTTCATGTATTTCTCATTTTTCTTATAGTAGGACCCATGGAAAGTATTCAACATGGGTACTCCTTGGATGAGGAATTAAATTTTGAATCCAACGAGTACTCCCGCTCGACATTTAAGTTAAAACTTTGGAAGATAAGTTGAAAATATGAGTTGAAAAAGTAGTTTTTTCATTTTTCCCTCTAAAATTTGATGGTGTCATCAAATCTTATTTGATTTTTTCCACTATTATTTTATAATTTCCTTAGGAGGCCCATTTTAGACCTCAAAATTCCCCTAATGCAAAGAAAGCAAAATAAAACTTGAAATATAATCCTTTTCTTAATCTGGTTTTTTGTTGATGTGTCTCCTTTTGTTTCTGCTATGATATCCTAACATTCTACATAAACGCATCTCCACCGGTCTCTGTCCATGCTTTTGCATTTCGAACACTGTCACCATGTTACCTACCACCCGACTCTGCCTCTTTCGCTCGTGCTCGCGCCATTCCGTCTTCTCTTCTCCTTTGCTCTGTGTCGGGTCACTGACTCGAGTCCACCACCGTTGTGTTCAAGCTCCTGTTTATTACAAGGCACAATGCATGCGACACTGTTTTGCACGTGGTTGGGTGTTTTCTTACCCGAGTTTGTCCTGCATTTAGACTTTCCCTTGTAACTATCGTAAGACTATACTTTAAAAGATATTCCATTACCTTTGAAAATTTTATCGCATCCGCTTCTCTGCCGCATCTCATCATTCCAAAGTTCTAAGTTATAATCTGTTTTTGCCCTCCAATGTGAATTTTACAAAGGAAAAACCCCTGTGCCTAGACTTAAAAACCTTTAGACTTTGGCAATAACTTCCATCACGTCCACTTCATTATCGCACTTCGGTGATTCAACCTTGTTCCTTAGCACCTTTCCTCTTGAGCTTGCGATGCGCGATGTGCGATGTGCAAGAGGGTCCCACGGTCAGACTTTAAATACTTCAGATTCGAGCTTTGAACTATATTGCATACAGTTTTCATATCGCATTTCGCATATCGGCATTCTTAACACGTTCCTTAGCGCCTTTCCTCCTGAACTTGCAACGTGTGATGTGCGATAACGGTAGGGATGACATGGCAAGTGGAGGTGGGACCAATCACAAATCGCAATCAGTGATATGAAACTTTACCACACTTCACATTTCGACCTTTATAACATGTTCCTTAGCACCTTTCCACATGTGATTTCCATTAAGCCTATGAACATTCTTCTGCACGTACATTTTCACGACTTGACCCTAACCTGTGTGCAATATTCTGAGTGCATCAATCGGCCCGACTCGTGAACTGTTCTGCACGCGAATAAGCCCGACTTGACCCTTGTTGTGTGCTTTTATTCTTTGTTGCTCCTCTGGCTTAGATTGCAATTCCAATGTTGTTGTTTCTTCCCTGACTTTGGTTCTAGTGAACATGTGATGATGAATCCTCGTTGCTCTTGTGGTTATTCTTTTGAGCATATTGCAGGTCTTCTTTAAATTCTAAAAATTGTTCCTCAACAACCTTGAATTGCTCTGGACCTCTCTTGAATTTTAGCTGAGTCAAATTATGCTACAACAGGGGGCATAAATTTTCATAATCTTCTCATTTTTTTTGTCTCCAATTATGCTAGTATATATAGGCTTAAGTCGAATCCTTGGCCCCATCTAGATTATTAATGATATTTAATCTAATGGGAGATAAGAGGAGTCCATCGAAGGCTCCTTAATGCTAATTCAAGAATGGAATGGCTCAATAATCATCCATTCGGACCTATGATTTTAGTAGAAGTCAGCTCATTCAATGTGAAGTGGTCCATGGGACTATTGAAGAAACAACTCTGGGGATCCATGCAAAAACTATTGCAGTGCCTTTTTGCGGTTCATTGTTTAAATGAAACCTTAATAACCTTTAAATTTTCCTCGTGCATTCTATTTTTGTAAAATTCCCTTCCAAGAAACCCTTAAATTTTCCCTCAAAGCTATGAGTTTGTGTTAAAGTTTTTAGTGATGTCTTTTGTCAAGAAGTTTATTTGGAGGGTGTTGTAAGTTAAAATCTGGTTTGTTTCAAATCAATATTACATGTGTAATGGACATTCCACACCAAAGACACTTTCTCACATTCATATGTGACTCATTACATGCTCATAAATGTACAAACCATAATATATAATGTTGGTACTAAGATAATCACACCACTAACTATATGTGCATTTATCCTTCACTGAAAATAGTTATAGAGGCAATGAAAAACCAACAGTTTGAATTGTTTCCAGAATGCATACGAGCTTCAACAAGGATAAATATTAAAATAATAAAGATGTCAATACACATATAAAAAGATAATATTGTATATAAGAATCTAGGATGAGTGTGTTGGCTTAGGTAGTGCAATATAATCTTGCTTTGTCCAATAAGGTGCCTAGAATTTTTTCTACGCCTAGAACTACGTTTAGCCACACATGAATCAAGGAAATCAGAATCTTATTTTTTATATCAATCACACGCCTTGAGAGAATGCCAATATTTCTGTTTATATGAACTCATCCCTCAAAACTTACACACTTAATCTTCAGCAAGTAGTTTGTCTAGGAAATACAAGGACAAACCACAGCCTGTGTGGAGCTAAGGAACTCAAGCCCTTCAGTTTATAAACACAACCCACTACAAAATATTCGTTCAATTGAATATGTGAGGGATTTCAACTCACAATCCCAGAGAAGCACATACCTTCACCCAACAGAACTTGACCAAAGTAGAATTTTGATATAGCGTCCTTCCTTGACAAGAGAAAAACAATATTTAAAGGCTTAGGAATAGTAACTCAACCTCCGAAGATGAATACTTCACAAATCACTAGTTAGAACCTCCTCCTTTGATCAATACTGACCATATTTGTCCTTGGGTACTTGGCCTTCCATAGACTTGACACCAACCTAAAATATGAGATAGAAAATACTAAATAAGATGGTAAAATCAACTGATATGACCTCAATATCTCAATATCTCCTAAAAATCTTCTTCTCCATGAAGCGTAGTGATGAAATTTGTATGATATCACTCGTTGAACTAGTTAGAGTGTATATTTTCAACACTAAAACCAGCTATGGCAGATAGGGTTCCCCCCAAACCCTAAACTTCTCTCCAAAAACTCTCCAAAAGCTCTTTTTCTCAAAATTCAAGTGAATGAATGAGGAAAGTCTCCTCACTTTTTCTCTTTTATAAACTTATGACCACGTTTTCCGCCATTTTACCCTTTAACTTTCTTGAAAATCACTTTATAAAGTTAAAGTGACTTTTCACTTGCCTAGGAAATGTCCTCTTTCATTCCTTATACTTTTATAGTGTTTCCATAGGCAAACTAAGTCCCCTTATTAAATTTTTCCCACTTTAGCCTACGAGAACCATGTTAGGCTAGTGTACTCCATCATAATATTCCTAGGTGGCCATGGACATTACAGTCCTCCCCCCCCCCCCCCCCCCCCAAGATTGCTTGCCCTCAAGCAATTTCAACTCAAGATATTTGAGCACCTACTCACCTTCACAGGTGGCATCTTCCACAGGTAAATCCTTACATTTTACTAAGTATTGCTTCATTGTCCTACTCCGCAACTTCCTCTCACTCATTTCTAGTATTTTCGTTGGGACCAAGATCAACTCTCCTTCTTCGTTCAATGGAGGGAGTTCAGTGGAAGTGACGACATTTTGTCTCAGTGCCTTTTTAAGACACGATACATGAAAGAATTTATAAATCGCACATCCTTCTGGAAGCTCAAGTTCATAGGCCACTTCTCGTACTCGTCTCAAGATTATTAATGGCCCAAATTTTCTTCCCCTTTTTCTTTGAGTGATGAATCTCTATGGGACTGAAGACAAAGGCACACCACATCTCCCACTTCAAAGATGTGCTCCACTATGTGCCTATCTGTATATAATTTCTATTGATTCTAAGCCATGTGTAAGTTGTCCTTGAGAACCTTTATAATATATTGGCTTTCCTGAATCCATTCCTTGTTTAGTGGTGCCAGATTATCCCCAAATATCTTATCTACAAATGTTGGGGCATCATACCCATATAATGGTTTGAAGGGAGTCATGTTGATGGACATGTGGAAAGTGGTGTTCTAGCAATTCTCTCCAAGGTGCAACCACTTTACCCATGCTTTTTGCTGGTCGGTTACATAATTCTGGAGATAGCCCTCCAACCATATGTTGACTATCTATGAATTTCCATCAATTTGTGGGTGGTAGCTAGTGCTTGGTGTTAGCTCGGTCCCCACAAATCTGAATATTTCTTGCCAAAAGGTGCCTATGAGCCTATTATCTCTGTCACTAACAATGGTCTTCAACAACCCATGTAATCTGAAGGCCTCCTTGAAAAACAACTCAGCCACCTACGATGCTGAATATTTTGATTGTATGGAAAATAAATGAGAAAAATTTGTGTGTCGATATACCACCACATATATACAATATTTTCCCTACGTCGTAGGTAACCCAGTGATAATTTCCATGGAAACACTCTCCCACTTGTGCTTTGGGATAGGAAGTGGTTGCAGTAAACCTATTGGACGAGTGTGTTTTGTTGGCAAGTATTGCACTCCTTCTCGAACCTCAACACATCCATCTTGAGGCCTTTCCAAGTGAACCTCTCCCTAATTTTCTCGTAGGTATATACATTCCCCGAATGCCCCGCTAAGGGAGAGATGTGATTTGCTTACATAATTCTCTCCTTGAGTTGTGATTCTAGTATCAGATAGATTTGATTTTTATAGTAAATGATATCTTTCACAACCTGATAATTGTCATAATGAATCAATCCCTCCAAAATATCATAAGAAAAAGTATTCTTCAAATACTTCACAAGCAGCAGTGACTTCCAATCATCTACCATCTGTATGAGTGAGAAAGTGGGTGGCATCTTCAAAACAATGTCGACCCCTATATTGTTTTTTCCTTTGACGCATTGCATCTAGAAGTTGTAGGCATGCAATTTATTGATCCACTTTTATTGCCCCTCACTCAGTTATTTAAGTTCCATGAGGAACATGTTGATGGTCAAAATTGACTACATCAACATTTGAGAATCCACCCGCTCATAGCCCCAAATTAGACTCTTTTTCATGTGAGATGGTGGCTCTGACTAGTATTTTTGGTCCATTTACATGTAAAAAAAAATTATAAATGAAGATGGAATGGGTGGTGATGATAATGAATGAACTAATATAACGACTAATATAATCTCAAATTTTTCTAATATATTTTCTTTACCTGGGTATATTGAATCATATGTGCTAAAAAAGTTAACGTTATTTCATGACAATAAAGATTCTCATAAATCAACGTTCTTAATATTGATTAAAGAATTAATTTGATTACATAGTTAATCAAATTGATGTTAAGCTCATCACATATGAAAAGCATTGTCGTTGTTCACTGTATTTTAATGAATTAATTCCCACATATCAATATTAATTATCCTTGAATCAATAAGAACATATACATGAACCATGTTTAATCAATTATAAGTAATTCCCTTTAAAATAGAAAGCAAACATAACTGATAAAAGTACATGATCTGTAGACAATATGTTCATGTTGGAATTGGAGTGGTTCAGATATTTATTAAGAAAAACTTATGTATAGAAGTGCAACAAAATTTCTCCTTTTCTTAAAAAATCAGAACCCCTTGCAATGAGTTCGAGAGAGATAATTATAGCCTTCTTTACAATAAAGGAGTAAAAATATGTTGGACAATTGGCATTGTATGGATGGCGACTGGCTGCAAGTGTGTTGGCATTGATGTCAAAAATCATATTGGAAGATGTGTTGGGAAGTTGGCGTTGTCTGCTAGTTGGAAAGAGTATTGGCATTGATGTCAATCACACCAACATGGATGTTTGTGGTAGCAGGTGATGTTGGATTTGATGTCCCCTGGTCTAGCTTTGATGGAAATTAGGATAGTTTAGTGTGCTTGATGTGTCAAGCTCAAGGGGAGTCCCATGGTTGTTGTAGTCTATAGTAGAGAATCACCATAGTAGCAGGGTTATTGAAGAAGCCATAAAAAATTGACTATGGTGGTTGGGAGTCCCATAATGCCTTCGAAGACAAGGTTCTAGGCACACTGAACAAGAGTCAAGGTACAAACCATGGCAAAGAGTTTGCAGCCACTTTTTAGGTAGAAAATGGGCTCAAAGCGTACATCGAACCCTCCCCACTGGAAAGTGATATGAAATAGCTTTCCAATGGTGTGTGGAAGTCTACAAATGGCCTCCTAGATCAAAAGTTATGGATTGCAATATTTAGGATCTCGAAGTCCTAAACAGGCCGAAATATCGGAGGCAGGGAGCCATCGGGACCACGGGTGGATAGAATATCGGAGGTCGAATTATGCCAAATATCGGGAGTTGAATTTCGGAAGGCCAAATATTGGAAGCAAGGAGCCATCAAACCTCGGAGGTTTATTTCCTTGGCAATCTATTTTAAAGAAACCCGAAATAAGCAGCCAAATATCAGAGCCGGTTTTTGGAAGGTTAGGGCCATCAAAATCTCAGAAGGTTGGACCTCGAAACATCGAAACTTCGTAATTTCTTACAAATTAAATTATGTTGTAAGCGTTGAGGTTTGCAAAGGAGAGGAAATACAAAGGAAATCGTTGAAGAACCAAGGACCGATGGACCCTTTATCTCTCCTCCAACGGGACACATGGCAACAGGTGATTGGCCCCAAAGGAGTTGATGTGGAAGATGACATGGCAGTACGGAGGACACGTGGCAGTCAAATTCGAAATTTTCGGTTGCCTAATGAGGAAAAATAGGGTGACATGTGTCACCATTAAGGAGGCACCATGTGGAGTGATGACGACAACATGATGTCATCTAAGAGGTCAGGACATCGAAGGTTGGAGTTTTTGTAACTCTTGTCTAAAGTTTTAAAGAAAAGTTATAATCCAGTGAAATGGACTCCAATGTATGATTGGTACATGGTTTTGGGAGACTAATAGAACCAAGGGTGTAAAGTGAGTCACAACAACTAAGTGCAATGGAACAAATCGGAGGCGGAGTATTTCGTAACTCTTTTATAAATGCAATTTACAAAGGGTTACGATATAGAGGAGCTCCAATATATTTATGATGGTTGAGAGAGTTCATAAAACCAAAGGCGAAGAGAAAATAACAAAGGGATATCGACCTCCGACAGGAGCCTAAAGGCCTTAGCACCCAAGGACCAAATCGGTGGTCACAGACAGTGGTTCCATGGAGAAAAACAAGAAGGGGGAAAAGCAAAAAGGGCCACGAACCTCGCGATCTCGTGTTTTCGTAACATTTCCTTTAATAAAAGTTTTGAAATGAAAGGGCTCTGATAGTGTAGTACATAGGTATTGAAGGATGGTTGAGTCGGAAGCTAAAAGATTTAAAGAGTGGTTGGTTGCTAGAATTATGGAAATAGCAAAGACTTCTGATTCGAAGAACAGAGAGGACCACGATTTGCAGGGAAGAGTGTTGGGCCTACCTTGAGATGAGAAAGTTATCTATGAACTCTCATGCACGCCTTATAGAATTAAATGAAGAACATATAAGCCATGTTGAAGTACAGTCAAGCTCTGTTTTCCATGAGTAAACATGGAGAGCCTTGTGAGGTGTGCAATATTGACTGAGAATTAATTCTTATTTAGTGGATTACTCAGGTGCCCATTCCCAGTATTTAATTCAACTATAGTGGCCAAGTCAGATGAAACAGTAGAATGGAGAGCCATGCCAAGAGTACACTCGAGCAGTGTGAATGGAAGAATTATGGATGGCACCAACGGTAGCATTGACAGAGACAATGCAAGAGTGAAACAAACCCAGTGATTGTCATTGAGCAATATAGGGGGGAGCAACAATGTGTTAATAAGAGATATGTGGAGAGATAAGTGTTGAGTGTGTGTCGCTGCGTGTGTGGCCAAGTGAGCCAATTCTACAAAAAAGATGCTAAGAATGCCTATGCAGAGAAAAGAGACCCCGTGAGTGGAAGTGTTGTTGTGTGTGAAAGGTTGAAAGTGCATGAGTGGAAGGAGGTTGAGAGCCTATGCTAGTGAGAAAATGTTGAGTGAGTTTGTGCTACAGTGAGAAAAGGCCGAGAGAGCTTGTGGTATAGCTTGGGGCTAAGAGTCGTGTGTATGCAGTTGAAGGGACGAGAACAGTGGAGTGTTGTGTGTTAGTGATTGTTGTTGAAGAGCAGAGAATAGTAGAGAGTTGTGTGGGTTGTTGACAAGAACAACAAATTGATATCAGGTAGAGTGGCTGACGTGGACAGAGAACATTAGTTCCTATTTGAGTGTAAGGTGGAGCCTACATACAGGAAGTCGTTTCTTCCATCTCTAGTGGGTGCTTGAGAAGGCTTAGGGGTTGGTGACTCATGCATTAGGGGAATTTTGAGGTCTAAAATGAGTCTCCTAAGGAAATTATAAAATAATAGTGCAAATAATAAAATAATATTAGATTATATCATCAAATTTTAGAGGGGAAAAAGATAAAACTATATTTTCAACTCGTATTTTCAACTTATCTCCCAACGGATTTACTCAAATTTCGAAAAGGAACACTCGTTGGATGCAAAATTTGATTCTGCATCAAAAGAGTGCCCATGTTGAATACTTTCGATGGACCCTACTACATGAAAATTGAGAAATATATGAAAAACGTGATTGTAATAACGTTTTTTCATGTATTTCTCATTTTTCGTTTAAGGGGGGCATCAGAGGTATGAAACATGGGTAGTCCTTGGATGAGGAATTAAATTTTGCATCCAATGAGTACTCCCGCTCGAAATTTTAGTAAAACCTTAAGGAAATAAGTTGAAAAAATAGTTTTATTATTTTATTATTTTTTAATATTTTTATTTTTTTACCACAAAAATGGTGAATCATCCCTCATGGTTGACATCATCATTTTGAATCCTATTGGTTCTTATCAAGTTTATTTTGGTTGTACACTTTTCGTAGGAGGCCCATTTTAGATCTCAAAAGTTCTCTAATGCAAGTTGGTGCTTGCAACAAATCCATGAAGTTGGTGCTTCTGTTAAGTTGGACAGGTGTCAACAAAAGGAGGGAGTTTGTGCTTCCTGCTAGTGGGTGCTAGAAAACAATCAAAGGGAGTTGGCGCTCCTATGAGTGGTGGCTCACAAAAATATTGGTGTAATAGAGTATGTGCTCTTATTTTACATCAATAACAACAACAATATTTGGTAGTTTTTTCCCAAAAGGGTTTCCACATAAAACTTCTGTGTTCATGTGTTTATTGTTCATGATGTGTATGCTTGTGTTGATTTATATGGATGTTATTATGGTTTGTTAAAGGATGCTCTCATATAATGGATGCCAAGTTTGAATGAAATATAAATTAGCATAAAAGTTAAAATTAGTCGTAATACTAATTCATCCCCCTCTTAGTATTAACATTGTTTCCAACAATTGGTATCAGAGCCAAGTTGCTTCAGAAATAGTTTAATTGTTATAAGGTAGATCAAATGGAAACAATAGCTAATCGAGTTTGGCTAATAGCATAAGGAGTTCCATTTTTAAATGGATCAGACTATGAGCTCTAGAAGATCAAAATGGAAGCCTACTTGATGATAGTCAATGAAGACATTTGGTGATCTATGATATATGGAGAAATGAATGAATTTAATACACAAGCAAAGGAAATCATCATGAGAGGGTTGTCTAAGCCAGATGCTGGTAAAGTGAGGCATTGTGAGGCAGCAAAAGAAATGTTGGACAGAGTGCAATGTCTATATGGATAAGATAACCATGTGGCTCAAGAAGAGGTTGAAGAACCATGTTGCTCTAGCAGTGAACCGGAACATGCAAAATTTGTTGCTCATCACACTCGTGTTGATGATGAAGAAGTCTCAGAAGGGATACAATGCAACTTTGAAGGTAGGTTATTTCTTTGTGATAATTGTAAAGAGATAGATCATTTAGCCACTAGATGTACTTTTTCTTCTTTTTAAGATAAATATAGTCATACATCTAGTTGTTGTAAAGAGATACCTACATTTATAGCAATAGCCAATGAGGGTACCTCAGAGGAAGAAGAGAGATCCTAGGTTTGCTTATCCATGGGAGAAAATAAGAGTACTCCTAGTAGTGATAAAGAAGGGATATCTCTTAGACCCATGGAAGATTCCATGGACACAAAGATGGTTTTAGATCTCTATGGTGACTCATCCAACACCTCTGATAGTGAAGAGAAGGACTTGCATGAAAGGATCTACTTTAGAAAGAGGTTGATCTTTGCTCTAAAGGAGATCAAGGAACTATCAAAGGCAAATCTCAAGCAAGAGGAGCAATTGAAAATTTATGAGCTTGAGAATGAAATGTTTAGCAAAACAATAGTTGATCTAAATGCTCAACAAGAAGAGGCTAGTAGACTGAATGGGATGTTAACCAGTCAGCAGAGTGAGAAGGAAGCTTACTATGAGAGACTACAGACTGAAGCAGTCTCATTGAGACATTTATTAGAAAAGTAAAACAAAGAGTTGTCTTAATACCAGAAGCTTGAGGAGAGAAAGAAGGCAAAGGCTGAAGGGTCAACTTCCTAGGTAAATGGAGTTCGAGGTTCTAACAAAAACATAGGAAAACAAGTTGTTGACCTCCAACAGTAGAAAGGAAAGCAGCAGAGGCAACAAGAGAAGAAAAGGCAGCAGTAGAAGGATAAAAAGCAGCAGCAAGTAGAGCAACAAAAGAGAGCCAAGAATTTGATGAAAGAATGCAAGGCAATATTCCAGACATCCATGGAAGCCACATGAAGAACCAACAAAGGTCCTTTCCTCCTGAAGGAAAAGGTATCTTTAGTCCTCAAAAGCCTTTTCATGGTTTTTTTTTTCTTGCAATAATTTTGGATATAAAGCCATGGACTGTAGATGGCATGTAAGGAAATAAGTTGTGTTGGGTAACAGCAACCCAAAAATGCCCAAAGAGGCTAGGAGAAGGTATGTTGGCAGTGATAGGATTTGTGGCAAGAATGTTGGAAGACATAGTAAGTCCTTTTCTCCATTCTTGAGCCAAATTGAATGCTACAAATGTGGAAACTTTGGGCAGGAGGCATGATGTTGCAGATATGGAAAGAAATGGCATGCTTCTTAGCGTATGCATGCAAATGTATCAGCTCGAAATTTGAAGACAAGAAGAAATGGCGAAGAAGAGGAATACAAATTTGTCTCCAGTTCTTTATGTCAAAAGAGAAAGTTGAAAAGGGGAGGAAGAAATCAAAAGAAAACCAAGAAGAATGATCCTCTTACCCCTATCATGGACCCCTTTGTAAGGCAGAAAGGCAGCAAAAAGATTTAGGTGAAGAAAGAGGACCTAAAAGAGTTTTTTCCTCTAGCCATGCACCACCAAAAAAAGGCACGAATATGGGCAAAGAAGTTGGATGATAATTCCTCTATCAAGACTCGCCCATTGAAAGTTTGGAAGAAGGCGGATGATCTTCTCAAGGGGAGTAGATCATGTGTTTCTCTTTGGTAAAGGAAGAGAATGACCTCAAAAGAGGTCGAATAAGTCAGATGCAGGAAGCTAGGAAGAATAGACGAAAAGGTGCATCTAATTGTTGAAGGTATGGTCATGCTCTCTTGTTGATTACAAGAATAAATTGATTTATTTTAAACGTATCATCCTTGAAAAGGAGAGGGAGTGTAGTCAACATGAGTTCAATGGGAGTACACAACACTATCTTATGTTGTGGGAAAAAGAAGATGGGTTGCAGCAGAAGTGTGGAATGACAGAAAACCCACAGTCAAGTCAATTCCACAAGATCAGTCCCCACGTAGAAGCAAGGAAGAAAATGCAGGAGATCAGAAGAGCATTGGCTCAGTGGGAGTTGCTTTGATGGCAGTGGCAGGAAACAATTTTCATCCTCGAGAAGAAAGATTGTTAGGCAAATGAAAGGTTTGCACCTTGGGTGGAATACCCGTATTTCATTTAAGTTGTGAATTTGATTACGTCTAGTAGTCTTATGTTCATGAACACACTTGGCATAAGTTGTGTGTGTACCTTAACTTTCAATTGGTGTCGTTATGTTAGTTGATAGTTTGGGCTCATATGGAGCAACCTTATGTGAAAATGGGCATTTCTTTTTTAGAGGAAGTATTAGATTTTGTTTGTTACATTGTCCCATTTGTATCTATTTTTTTGGTACAATTGGTATTATTTAAGCAACAATCCATATTTGGGAGCTTGATCTCAAGGGGAGGAGAACTTTTTAAGATGCTAAGTAGAAGTGAGCATAGAGGATGGAGCAGCAGCAACAATGAACAACAATCTCAGTGCATAACAAATTCTTGGTATTTTAAGTAGCAACAATACCATGAGCAAGTTTAATTGGTATCAATTCCTTTTAATTGAAACAAAAGATGCATAAGTGGAGAGAGTATGTAGACAACAGCCTAAGGGATTCAGAACTGGAGGCATTCAATTCAGAGGTAGTATATATTCAGGGGGAGCATATCACATATGCCAGTTTATAGAGTAGCAGCAACAATCAATCCTTGAAGAGAATTCTACATAGCAGAATTCACATCAACAACTAGACCCTCGCCATCGACAATAAGTGATTGCATGGGGAATATAAAGGCAACTTGTAGACCTTTTCCATCGATGTCAAAGGGGGAGACTTGTGATGGCTCATGCAAAGGAGAGAAAGCCATTGGTGGCTCATGCTTGGAGAAGTGTGGAAGTAGCATGTGTATTGGCCATTAGAGTGGAGATGTGTTGAGGTGTTTCCATTAATGCCAAAGGGGGGGATTGTTGGACAGTTGGCATTGTCTCGATGGCTAGTGGTTACAAGTGTCTTGACATTAATGTCAACAATCATGCTGCAAGATGTGTTAGGCAGTTGGCATTGTATGATAGTTGACAAGAGTGTTGGCATTGATGTCAATCACACCAGCATGGATGTTTATGGCAACAGATGATGTTGGCTTTGATGTCCCATATTCTAGCTCTAATGGTAATTAGGCTAGTTTGGTGTGATTGATGTGTCAAGCTCAAGGGGTCCCATTGTTGTTGCATTCTTCGGTAGAGAATCACCATAGTAGGCTTATTGAAGAATCCATAAAACGATGACTATGGTGGTTGGGAGTCCCATAATGCCTCTGAAGAGCAGGTTTTAAGCACAAGAAGAGTCAAGGTGAAAATCATGGCAAAGAGTTTGTAGCAATTTTTCAAGTAGAAAATGGGCTCAAATCCTACATAAAACCATCTCCACTGGAAATTGGTCTGAAAGAGCTTTCCAACGGTGTGTGGAAGTCTACAAATGGCCTCCTGGATCAAAATTTATGGACTACCTAAGTTAGGATCTTGAAGTCCTAAGCAGGCCGAAATATCGGAAGTAGGGATCCATCGGGACCTCGAGAGGGTAGAATATCAGAGGTCGGAGTAGGGAAAATATCGACGGGCCCCGAGGCCAAATATAATAACAAGGAGCCATTGGACCTCGACGGTTTATTTCCTTGGCAAACTATTTTAAAATAAACTCGAAATAAGCAATCGAATATCAGAGCCAATTTTCAGAAGGTTAGGGCCATCAGAACCTCAGAAGGCTTGACCTTGGACCATAGGGATTTCAGAATATCAAAACTTTGTAAGTTCTTGCAAATTAAATTCTGTTGTAAGCACTGAGGTTTGTGAAGGACAGGAAATACAAAGGAAATCGTTGAAGAACAAAGGACTGATGGACCCTTTCTCTCTCCTCCAGCAGGACACATGGCAGTCGTTGATTGGCTCCATCATGAGCTGACATGGCAGATGACGTGGCAGTATGGAGGGCATGTTGCAGTCAGATTCGACACTTTCAGTAGCCTAATGGGGAAAATTCGGGTGACATGTGTGACCATAAAGGAGGGCCAAGTGGAGTGATGACAACAGCATGATGTCATCTAAGAGGTCGGCACATCAAAGGACGAAGTTTTCATAACTCTTGTCTAATTTTTTATAGAAACATTTGGATCCGATGAAAGGGGCTCCGATGTATGATTGGCACATGGTTGCAAGAGACTGATAGAAGCAAGGGTGTAAAGTGAGGCACAACACCTACGTGTTATGGTGCAAATCGGAGGCGAAGTATTTCGTAACTCTTTTATAAATGCAATCTAGAAAGGGTTATGATATAGAGGAGCTCTGATGTATTGGCACTTGGTTGAGGGAGTTCAGAAAACCAAAGGCGAAGAGCAAATAACAAAGGGAGGTCAGCCTCTGATAGGAGCCTAAATGCCTTAGCACCCAAGGGCTAAGACGGTGGTCGCAGGCAACAGTCCCATGGAGGTAAACAAGAAGGGGGAAAAGAAAAAAGGGCTAGGAACCTTGTGATCTCATGTTTTCGTAACATTTCCTTTAATAAAAGTTATGAAATGAAAGGGCTCTGATATTGCAGTACAGAGGTATTGATGGATGGTTGAGTCAGTAACTAAGAGAGTTAAAGAGTGGTTGGTCGTTGCAATTATGGAAACAACATATACTTTTGATTCAAAGAACAGAGAGGACCACGATTTGCAGGGAAGAGCGTTGGGCATGCCTTGAGCTAAGAAAGTTATCCCTAATCTCTCGTGCACGCCTTATAGAATTAAATTAAGAACAGAGAAGCCATGCTGAAGTACAGTCAAGCTCAATGAGCCATGAATAAGCATGCAGAGACTAGTGGAGTGTGCAGTATTGAGAGAGAATTAATTCTTAGTATGTAGATTACTCAGGTGTGCATTCCTAGTGTTTAATTCATTAATTCTAGAATAATGAATGATGAATTTAAGTCAATGAATACAATATTTTATTATTTCTATTTCATTGAATCATTTATGAAGTATGAATCACACACACCCCCACATCCCCCATCCACTCTGAATTTCTCTAAAGTTTGACGTTGTTCCCACACGTCCTACTGCGCATCCCCCCATTCCTGCACTTGGTAGAACATTGCTTTGTAGATCAATATGACCATTAGATTAACATTTTATTATGCTTTTGGGCCCCGTTTAAATAAAAAAATGTTCTGTATGTCATTGTCTTTGTCAACTTTTGCAAAACATATTTTTTCACCGTTTCAATGCACTTTATGCACCATACAACTTAAAACATTAATAAACAACTTTGATCAAAGACTGTCCTAAACAACTTTGTAGAATAAAGCAAACTTTAGTTAGATGCAAATATCTGCATTTTAGCGTAAGAACCACATATAAAAAATATGCTATGAAATTACCACAATCTCTTAAAAGAAATTGGCTACCAAATTCGGAGAACTCCCACCCCTTCTGTATCTTCAATTTTCATTTTGTCTTCTACTTTTCTTACTCAAATTATTCGAAGAATGTTGCCTCTCAGACTTCAACATCCTAATTTGCTTTTCTTCAAACGTTGCCCATTTTTATTGCATAGCATATCAAGTTTCAGTTGAAAGCACTCAAATTGGATAGGCCTTAATTATTTCAGTATTAGGTAGCTTCCAACATAGGGCTAAGTCGTAATTGTTTTTGGGTTCTTCAATATTTCTCTATTGCGCCAAAGAAATTCCCAAGACATTAATAGAACTTTTGATGAAATATAAAGTCGCTGTAGTAAAACAACAACAACACTAAACTGTGCAGTGTGCAGTAACAAGTATGCACATGTTTCACCAGAATTCTGTGTGTACTTAAATGTAACAGTCAATCCCAAATGACATTTTCCCTTATTCTCTGTTTCTTATTTCAAGGCCACAATATATTAACATCTTGATGACAAGCAAATACAAAATAAAAATAAATCGTAAATGTCTGCAACTAGGCACTTTGATCTTATTTTCTTCCATAAAATCATCAATGCCGCAAATAGCATTTGCATTGATCAATACGCATGGGTGAAATGAAGAGCTAGCTTCTAAACAGCACTCCATGCATCCAAATCTAAAACCTTATAAGAATTAGCAGTGTTGCATATGAACATACCCCTGATAGGTTCTAGTATTCAGAAGCTGGATTCGTTAAGCTCTATCAGATTTGAAACCATCACTGCACAGCCACAATATCTGTGCTGTGGTATCCAATTCGACTGCTCATAATGCTTCTTAGGTGCATTGCAGAAAATGAATAAGGTGCTTGGAGTAAGGATCAACTTCTGTAAGAAAAGCTTATGAGGCAAAGAAAAAAGGCCACAGTGCTATTCAATTGATATGATGATGACTCAAATTGCTTAGAGCTGATTGATGAAGTGCCAGTCACACTCGCTGTACTGTGCCAACTAGATTGTTCCTCCTTAACTGAAACCCTTCTTATTGTGCTTATATAATTATCCTGCTCTATTAATATTTACAGGAAAGGATATTGGCAGAAACCATTAATTATGGTTCAATATATGAGCATTTTGCATGTACCAGAGCTCTATTTTCTTTTCCTATTCTCTGACAGAAACTGAACTATTGGTGTTGATTAATGCTATTGTGATATCAGGAACGCCATTGAACTATTCTGAAAATTTTATATGGATTGCATGAAATCATGTGGTTGATTCCGAGCTGGCCTCAGCAATAGGTTTTGTAATCTTTGATTGAAGCTTATTGGTTAGACTATTACCTTCTAACAAAGAACCTAATTGATTATTGCGAGAAAATCCTTTCTGAAAATCTTTGACTCCATCAAGATGACCAAGTTGTGGTAACATCAATGCGTTGACTACTGTCCCTACAATTACGGAAATATCATCCAGCTTCCCTCCTGCAACAAAATAAAGCGCAAAATATAAAAGCAAACACCAAATTAACAACCATTGTAAGTGATGAAAAGTGTGCAATACAGTTAAAGTTACGGTGTCCATGCCTGTGAACTTTATTCCAAGTAGTTTCTTCCATGCAGGACCATCAAATCCCTGTATTAGATTGCTGTCAGTGACAGAAAAGTAGTATGTTTAAATCTTAAACTATGTTTTCAAAGCAACTGAGTAATTAAGCATCATGCCTGGATTCTGGCCTCCAAACAATATGGTGAGTCAAAAGCTGGATCCCTTGCATGTACACTTGCTAGATTGGCCAATGCCTCTACTGCAAAACAAAGGTAGGGAAAAACAACTTGGGTAAACAAAAT
This sequence comes from Pinus albicaulis, assembly GCA_034641835.2. NCBI lineage: Eukaryota > Viridiplantae > Streptophyta > Pinopsida > Pinales > Pinaceae > Pinus > Pinus albicaulis. The sequence goes on from CM076573.1 coordinate 406,032,754, forward strand.
CAAGTGAAGGTAGACAGTTATAGATAGAACCAAGAAAAAGTAGCCTGAAGAAGAGCAGCAACTGTACCTGTTTTGTGTGCAAATTCTGGATCAGACCCTTCAAACCTACTGACCACACCTTCTATTTCATGGTCAAAAACATTGTCGAAGAGTCCATCTGATCCCATGACAATTATGTCTCCTTCCTTTACTTCTGTGCTGTATACCTGTTTATTAATGAAAAAGAATCCGTTTTAATCAACTTCAATATACGTCAGGAACCATGATATATGCTGATAACCTTGTTGAACAACAATATCAAAAGGAAAACTAAATGCCGTTGTAGAGGCTGGTTATAAGAAAGTACATCACTATTTCTAAGTAGATAGAGATGAAGCTGTAATATCTCCAATTTTGATTTTTCATCTGAGGAGGTCGAAGGAGATCCTTCGGGTGGTGCTAAGCATAGCCCAATTTTGCAAATTCGGGCATTGGAGACAATTTTGATATGGGAGACATGAGGACTTAGGAGGATAGGAGAAATTACAGCCTTCGTGGAAAGTGGGGACTGTTAGGCAACTAATCCTTGGGTTAGTTTGTGTTAGGTAATCGGTTATTAGAGTCCAAGAAACCTGGGGAATTGATTCAACAGTTTCTTGATGTATTTATATATGTACACATTGTACATCATTCCTTGAGACATTCATTAATATATTGTTGAAGTTTGTTTCCAGTTTGTGTGTTGTGTGCCTTACAGTGGTATCAGAGTGAGCTGTTTATCATGTTAATTGAAATGTGCCACTAGTTTTGTGGCCCTTTATGAGCACCGGAGTTTGCATCTGCCAGTCCAAAGATTTTGTGCATTGTGTGATAACGAGGCTCTGTGTGAAAGAGGCTGAGGGGTTCGAGTTATCTAAATAATTTCGTTAGCACAGAATGCAATTTGGATGGTTAAACAAACATTAACTGTTTCAGTAGCGACCAGTGAACTTGGTGGTATCAGGCTTGTCAACGGACTGTTGATGATGAAAGAAATAAGGTACAGAGTCGTGGATTGTATCCACTAACATAATTTTTATTCTCTGCAAACTGCACATTTTTATTCTTTTATCTCGTTTCTACTTCCTTGCCTCTGTGTTGCTTAAATGTGGATATATATATTTTATGAGAGATGTGGCAGCAGAGACCAGATTTATTTAAACCAGTTGATGATGAATCTATGGCTGTAAATAATCCAAGAGATTTTCCTGTAAGCATATCCATCTTCCAAAAACTGGGTCAATTGTTCACACGAAGTTGTTGTTCGAACTTGTGAAAAGTGTAGCCAAATTTGCCTATGAAGCCCGCATAGTATGTAAAACTCTCACACTCCATCTTGGGATAAATTTTTCGTACTTAATTGGCACCAATTTCTGTCTTACCTTATCTGGCATAGTGGAAGTGCTGCTACGGCAATCTGTGATTATTTTTTAATGGACAACACTAGTAGGAGTGAGACGTTATTTCTGGAATAGACAACCTCTACGATATTTATTTAAACACTTTCTCGGCTTCCTTTATTTTTCCTTCACGTCTTAAAAAAAAAAAAAAAATCGAAGATGATAAGTGCAAAGATGCCTGCAGTTTGATTGAAATAAATCCAATACCAGAGATGAAAGGTGAGAGGCCATAGGAGAGCCCGGAAATGCGATGGGGTATACTGGAAGTTTTGATCTGGATATTGAACTACGCTAAAGGGTTTGATGTTGGACATGTTAATCTAGATTGTTATTGATGGAAATATGGCAATAGGATGCTAGATGGATGATGTAAGACTACTTGAAGACATGATGCTTCATATGATTAATGACATATCACTATGGCATGGTGAATTGATGACATTATAACCCTATGTTGGAGAAGGAAAAAATCAAAACATAAAGAAGCCCAACTCTCAAAGGCATTCTACCCTACCTCCATTTCCGCACCAATAAATGACCAGTCACATTAAAAAATATTTTTCACTACCTTAGAGGAAGAATTTCTCTATGAGTCCTTCACCATTCTCTAGAGCATATTTTTAGCTTTCTAATGAGCTATCACTTGGCCTGAAACCCCAAGTATTCTAAGAAATATGATTTTTTCAAGTTCAACAAATTTGTCTGGTCATTAAGGGACATGTCCTTTTAGTTTGCTGAACGAGTTTATGTATATATAAGAACTTAAATCATCTACTTTGGATTATCATCTCACTCAACAAATTACAGAAGTTCGGTGAAGAAAGGTGGGTTCATATCTCATGAACCAAAGCATTTCTGAAAGGGCTATTCTTTGAGAAAGTTTTCGGTGCAAATTTCTGTGCACTTTTGGAGTAACTCTGGATCTGTGGAACCGGTACAGTTCAAGGGTTGCAGTGAACTGTGGTAGAGCATTCTTACATTTCTGTGGTTTTTACACCTCATCATTGGTGCCGTTCAAGGGTTGCAGTGAACTGTGGTAGATCTGTGCTATATCATTTCAGTCTTGAACCTATGCTGTAACTTCGGTCTTATTATAGAAGTTTAAGACGCGGTTGTTGAGTGCTGTCTTCATTGTTCCAGATTCAGGACTTTATTACAAGCATCAAAAAATTCGGATCTGTTATCTCTTCGGTGCTGCTATAGGCTACTAAGGATTGTTGAAGACCAGTCTGTCCATAAGAAGTCCTAGTGCAGCATGGTGCTAGAAGTTTAGTAAACGGTGAAGTTTTAACTCTTTAATGCAGTTGGGGAAGTGCTGGTACGGTACAAAAGTATAAGTACAGTGTGTTGCAAGTACAGTGGGACAGAATTTATGGAGAAGTGTGGTGTTGAATAAACGGTGCAGTATGGTGCAGAATTGATGATGTAGACTTGTGCATTGAAGCACCTTTGAACTAATAATCCAGTGAAGAAGCAAAGAAGGATTGGTGACCTTGGGGTAGGTGCCCCTAAACTCAAGGTTGGTGCCTTGGTGAAGATAGGGTCGAAGCCCTAGAGGTCGGAGCCTCATCAAAGTCCAATTTGGTGCTTGGCAACAGGTTGGTGGCTGATTCATTGAAGGGTTGGTCCCTCACACATCTATTGTACTCAATTATTTTGAAAAGGGACTGAAGTTTTTATTAATCCTTAATAATATCATTATTATACACCTCTCTATTTTTAATTGTGAAGAATCTAACTGGCAAAAATTAACAATTGAAAAGAAATATTGATTCACCCCCCTCTTAGTGTTTCCAACAATTGGTTTCAGAGCTAGCTTCTTCAAGATCAGCCTAACAGCTGGAAGAAGGATTCTTAGGCACAATGAAGAACATGGAAGAAACAGGGAAACTACCTATCTTTGATGGAACAAATTTTGGTTTTTGGAAAAAGAGGATGTCCTACTATCTAATGTCTCTTGGTCCTGAAGTATGGCACTCTGTTCTGGATGGGTACAAAGCTCCCGCAAATCTTTCAACTGATCAAGATGAAAGAAGAGCCTACATTGCTAATGCCAAAGCTTTAAATTCCATCCCTAGTGGAATTACCGATTCCGAATTTACGAAAGTCATGAACTGTGACTCAGCCAAAGAAGTATGGGATAAGTTGGTTTCTCTATATGATGGGGACTCGAAAGTCAAGAAGGCAAAGCTTCAAACCTATAGAAGACAATTTGAGAGTCTGAAAATGAATGATGAAGAAGATATTGCATCATATTTCCTCCGAGTAGCTGAAGTGGTTAACTCTCTTAGAGGACTAGGAGAAAGTATTGAAAAAAGCACCATTGTTCAAAAAATCTTGAGATCGCTTCCTGACAAATTTGACTCCAAAGTAAGTGCCATAGAATAAATGAAGGATCTAGATACTCTCAAGATGGATGAACTCCATGGAATTCCAATTGCCTATGAGATGAGGAAATGGAATCCAAATTTCAAAGAAGCAGCCTTCAAAGCCTCAAAGATCTACAAAAGAAGGAAAATGATGGAATTGCAACAGCGATGAATCTGATACTGAAAATGAATTAGCTCAATTTGTACGAAGACTAAAAAGGGGATCTAAGCTAAAAGGTAAGTACCCTCACATTTGTTTCAATTGTGGAAGAATAGGTCATTACGCTGTAAAATGTCCCCATAAACATGATAGTGATGATGAAAAGGACTCTAAAAGGATGATGTACAAAAAGAAAGGGTTTAATAAGAAGAACTTCTTCTCCAAACAAGATGAGTCCGATGAAGATGAATTTGTAATCATCAAAAAGAAATCAACCAGAAATATGCATCATCACAAAGAAAGAGATGATGAATCAAATGAGGAAAGTAATTATGTTGGAAGCAAAGAAACGTTATTCATGGCATTTACAAATGATGATGACTCAGAACTGGAAGATGAAAGAAACATGGATAGTTTGCTGATGAATTCCATTGAAGAAAATGAGAATCTACAAAAGAAGATAATTTCCCTCAAAATAGAAAGAGAGGAAGCAAAAAGAAGGGAAGACTTCTTGAACATTAAGCTAAAAGAGAAGGATGATATATGTGAAAAACGTGAAGCTGAAATAGTATCTCTAAGAAAGGAATTAGAGCAAGTCAAAAGGAGTTGGCAAAACTCTCTAGCTCTTGACAACATTCTTAATACTCAAAAACCTCAACACAAGAAGTCTGGAATTGGTTTCAAAGGAGAATCATCAAGTATAAAGAATAATGCCAGAAGTTATGCTGATGTACTCTCTTGCCATCCAAAAGAAGAAAAGTCATCTCGTCAGGAACAAAGTCCCATCTCAAAACCAAGAATTGAAGAAAGAGTAACTCCAAGGAAGAATGTTGGTTCAAACTATGGATACTACAATAGGTATCAAACTATTTTTCTTGGGCATTGTTACAATTGTAAAAACTTTGGACATCAAGCTAAACATTGCAAGGCTCATAAGAATGAAGCACCAAGATTGAAAAATCAAACAAACCAACTACATGGTCCTAAAGAGCAAGGACAAATCAAAACTTACAATTCCTTTGATCCCTTGGCTAAGTTTGATCCGTCTTGCTCATTATGTGATAATTATGATCATAATGAACAAAATTGTCCTCTCAAAAGGAAGAAAGATAAAAACATAAATCTCAAAACTGATAAATGTGGCCTAGCTCTATGTGCTCATAGTGAAGAAAACCATTGGTTCGTGGGTAGTGGATGCTCAAGACATATGACAGGTGACCAAAAGAAGTTTATCTCATTGAACAAGAAAAATGGAAATGTATCTTTTGGAAGTGGATCCGCTAAAATCACTGGAAAAGAAACTGCTACCCTTGTCAATGGACTAGGAAAGGCTCAAAATACCTTGCTGGTAGAAGGGCTCAAACACAATCTCTTAAGTGTTAGCCAGATTTGTGACCAAAGACATAATGTTGTCTTTAGTACAAAAAACTATGAAATAAGAGACCCATCCTCGAGGGAACTTGTGGTGAAAAGAGTAAGAACACCAGATAATGTTTACATACTCAGTAGAATCCAAGAAGATAAATGTTACTTAAGTCAAACAGATGAAAGTTGGTTGTGGCACAAGCGATTGGGGCATACAAGTTTTGATAACCTAGTCAACATCAGCAAAATTAATGCAGTAAGGGATATTCCAAAAATGTGCAAACCAAATCAAGTTGTATGTGGCCCATGCCAACATGGAAAGCAAACCAGAACTAGCCACAAAACTAAGGAGTTCTCAACAACAAAACCTTTGGAAATCATTCGTGCAGATTTGTGTGGGCCAACTAGAACTCCAGCTCTTCAGGGTGAAAGGTACTTTGCTCTATTTTTTGATGACTATACTAGAATGATGTGGATATATTTCATAAAATATAAATCCGAAGCAATTGAATGTTTAAAAAATCTTAAGGCTCTCATTGAGAATGAGAAAGATTCTAAGATTAAATGTCTTAGAACGGATAGAGGAGGAGAATTCATCTCAAAAGAGTTTGATGAATTCTATAAAGAGCATGGAATCGAAAGAGAACTCTCTATTGCTAGGACACCCCAGCAAAATGGAGTAGTTGAAAGAAGGAACAGAGCCATTCAAGAAATGGCAAGGACGATGCTACTAACAACCGATTTGCAACCAAAATTTTGGAGAGAAGCAGTTGGCACCGCAGTTTATACCTTAAATCGAACTCAACTAAGACCAAATAATGAAAAGACTCCTTATGAATTATGGAAAGGAAGACATGCTTCGGTAAAATATTTCAGGGTTTCTGGAAGCAAATGTTTCATAAAAATAAATGATGACTCACCAAGTAAGTTTGATTCTAGAGTTGACGAAGGAATATTTCTTGGATACTCCACTAGGAGCAAAGCTTACAAATGTTACAACTATCGTCTACGAAGAATAGTGGAAAGCATTGATGTAAAGATTGATGAAGGCCTTCCAGAAAAAGGAATTGAAGATCATGAAGTTGAGCCTTTCTTTGAACAAAGTGAAGAAGAAGAACCTGAAAAAGAAGAGGAGAATGAAGAACCTCAAAGTGAACCTCAAAATGAATCTTCACAAACTCCCTCCAAGATCAAGTTTGTTCAAAGATATCATCTGGAAGAACAGGTCATCGGAAATATAGATGAAGGAATCCAAACTCGAAGAAGGATGATAAGCACCCCTAGAAACGATGATGTGGCTCTATTATCTTTAATAGAACCTGAAAAATTTTCTCAAGCATGCAAAGATCCTTATTGGATAAAGGCCATGGAAGAAGAAATGTCTCAAATCAAAAAAAATGAGACTTGGGAACTGTTACCTCGCCCAAAGGATAAAAATATAATTGGAACAAAATGGGTATTCAAAAACAAGATGAATGAAGATGGACAAATCATCATAAATAAAGCCAAACTTGTCTGCAAAGGATACTCGCAAATCGAAGGAATTGACTTCGAAGAAACCTTTGCACCAATAGCTCGAATGGAAGCCATAAGAATGTTTTTAGCATTTACTTGCTCAAAAGGATTCAAGGTTTATCAAATGGATGTAAAATCAGCATTCTTGAATGGAGATCTCAAGGAAGAAGTTTACATGGAGCAACCAGAAGGATTTGATCTTGTTGAAGGAAAAGACTTTGTATGCAAACTAAAAAAGGCCTTGTATGGATTAAAACAAGCCCCTAGAGCATGGTATGCAAAGTTGGATCACTATCTGCAACAAGAAGGTTTCAAAAAGGGAGTGGCAGGTAGCAATCTCTACATGAAGATGGACAAGGAAAAACTTTTGATCACTCTTGTTTACGTCGATGATCTAATCTTTGATAGCAATGATGAAGAAATGAGCCATGAATTTGCTCTAAATATGTCCAAAAAATTCGAGATGTCAATGATTGGTGAGTTGTCTTACTTTCTTGGGCTACAAATATCTCAAACTTCTGCAGGCATGTTTATATCTCAAGCAAATTATCTTAAAGACATACTTAAAAGATATGGGGTGGAAGATTGTGCACCTATGAGCACACCAATGACCACAGATTGTAAATTAAGCAAAGACGATGATACCCCCCAAATAGATGCAACTCTTTACAGGTCAATAATTGAAGCTCTTCTATACTTAACCGCTACAAGACCAGATATTATGCAAGCAGTAGGAATGGTAGCAAGATTTCAGTCAAATCCTAAACAATCCCATCTAGCAGCTGTGAAAAGAATTCTCAGATATCTGAAAGGAACAACTGATTTCGGTCTTTGGTATCCTAAGAGTTCAACTCTTATTGTGACAGCTTATTCTGATGCTGATTGGGCCGGAAGTGTGGATGATCGAAAAAGTACCAGTGGAAATGCATTCTTTATGGGAGATTGTCTTGTATCTTGGCTCAGCAAAAAGCAATCATCTATATCCCTTTCTACAGCTGAAGCCGAATATATAGCTGTTGCTGATTGTTGTACACAAATTCTATGGATGAAGGAAGCCTTGAAGGATGTCAACATAGAAATTAAGCAACCAATTACTATTTTTTGTGATAATACTAGCGCCATCAGTCTTTCAAAGAATCCGGTGATGCACTCAAGAACCAAACATATTCCAATCAAATACCACTTTCTTCGTGAACAAGTTGCTGAACACAATATCAGGTTGGAAACGTCAATACAAAAGAGCAAATTGCAGATATCTTTACAAAACCCCTTCCACGAGAAGCATTTGAGTATCTTCGCCAAAAGATGGGGGTCATTCTTGAGTATCTTGCGTCACATTAAAAAGAAACCAAGCAAAGGAGCAACATGACAGGGGAAGTACGTTGGCACCCCATTTGCCATTGATGTCAAAGGGGGAGAAAAAGGTGGAATATTTCCATCAATGACAAAGGGGGAGATTGTTAATATAGATTGTTATTGATGGAAATATGGCAATAGGATGCTAGATGGATGATGGAAGACTACTTGAAGACATGATGATTCATATGATTAATGACATATCACTATGGCATGGTGAATTGATGATATTATAAATGACGGAAGACTACTTGAAGACATGATGCTTCATATGATTAATGACATATCACTATGGCATGGTGAATTGATGACATTGTAACCCTTTGTTGGAGAAGGAAAAAATCAAACCATAAAGAAGCCCCACTCTCAAAGGCATTCTACCCTACCTCCATTTCCGCACCAATAAATGACCAGTCACATTAAAAAATATTTTTCACTACCTTAGAGGAAGAATTTCTCTATGAGACCTTCACCATCCTCTAGAGCATATTTTTAGCTTTCTAATGAGCTATCACTTGGCCTGAAACCCCAAGTATTCTAAGAAATATGATTTTTTCAAGTTCAACAAATTTGTCTGGTCATTAAGCCGACCTAAACTCTCTTCCATGTCAGCCTGCCCTTAAGGGACATGTCCTTTCAGTTTGCTGAACGAGTTTATGTATATATAAGAACTTAAATCATCTACTTCAGATTATCATCTCACTCAACAAATTACAGAAGTTCGGTGAAGAAAGGTGGGTTCATATCTCATGAACCAAAGCATTTCTGAAAGGGTTATTCTTTGAGAAAGTTTTCGGTGCAAATTTCTCTGCACTTTTGGAGTAACTCTGGATCTGTGGAACCAGTACAGTTCAAGGGTTGCAGTGAACTGTGGTAGAGCAGTCTTACATTTCTGTGGTTTTTACACCTCATCATCGGTGCTGTTCAAGGGTTGCAATGAACTGTGGTAGATCTGTGCTATATCATTTCAGTCTTGAACCTATGCTGTAACTTCGGTCTTATTATAGAAGTTTAAGATGTGGTTGTTGAGGGCTGTCTTCACTGTTCCAGATTCAGGACTTTATTACAAGCATCAAAAAATTCGGATCTGTTATCTCTTACTTTGGTGCTGCTATAGGCTACTAAGGATTGTTGAAGACCAGTCTGTCCATAAGAAGTCCTAGTGTAGCATGGTGCTAGAAGTTTAGTAAACGGTGAAGTTTTAACTCCTTAATGCAGTTGGTGAAGTGCTGGTATGGTACAAAAGTATAAGTACAGTGTGTTGCAAGTACAGTGGGACAGAATTAATGGAGAAGTGTGGTGTTGAATAAACGGTGCAGTATGGTGCAGAATTGATGATGTAGACTTGTGCATTGAAGCACCTTTGAACTAATAATCCAATGAAGAAGCAAAGAAGGATTGGTATCCTTGGGGTAGGTGCCCCTAAACTCAAGGTTGGTGCCTTGGTGAAGATTGGGTCGAAGCCCTAGAGGTCGGAGCCTCAACAAAGTCCAAGTTGGTGCTTGGCAATAGGTTGGTGCCCTCACACATCTATTGTACTCAATTATTTTGAAAAGGGACTAAAGTTCTTATTAATCCTTAATAATATCATTATTATACACCTCTCTGTTTTTAATTGTGAAGAATCTAACTGGGAAAAATTAACAATTGAAAAGAAATACTGATTCACCCCCCTCTCAGTGTTTCCAACAGGACAAGTTATGAAACCATCCATCGACTTCAAAGGGTTAAATCGTTATTTCCAATCTTGTGTCTTATCAGAGTGAAATCTGTGGCTGATAAGGCAGAGGAAACGCCAAAGCATAAAATTTTTATTTTGGCATACGTATTTTTCTCTCGCCCTATAGTCCTGTAAGCCGCCTGGCTGCTGTTCAATTAAATCAGTAGGAATGGAAACATGTTCGAATATTAATTGTGGGCTGGCAAGAAGCTTTGATGAGAACTGCAGATAACCCAAATGGTTGCAAAATTGTGGTGGTGTGCTCTGCAATTTCTTTATAATAAAAAAAAAGGTTGTTGGTCTCTGCTTTGCCTACAAAATCGTAGACATTAAATGTTTGTTTCAAGGACAGAATACTGACTATGTTAAGCTTGGAGAAAAAAGAAATTGTTTGAGGAAAATAGTAAGACCCTGTAAACGCCGTGAAAAGAGGATGTCTCTATTGTTTGCTCCAAAAGGTTGACCGAGAGGTTGACCAAGGTTGCCTCCCATTCATTCTTCATGCTCATTTGAAGTTATGTGTTGCTAAGTTCTGCCAAAATGAGTGGGGAGAAGGGGTTTCTTCAGTGTTATCCAGTGAAGGTTATTGCTCCAGCTAAGTCAGAATGTGAAGGTATTATTTGGAAGTTGAAGATTAATTTTATAGTTTTTCCCTTCTAATTCAAGAAGTTGGCATTTTAAAATTATTGGAATTTTCTCTAAAGAGTATGTTGGGCAGAGTTAGTTACACATTTTGAGGTATATTATTAAAACTTTGGCATCAAGATTTAATGGATTTTTATTTAGAAATAAAATTTTGGAGTTAGTCATTATATTGTCAGAGCATTTTGTTGGAGGGATAAGAAAATTGACATATTCAAAAGGTGGTTGGAGTGTAGAATTTGTAGTGCATATATTTTTGTTGGCTCGATAAGAAAATTGACATATTCAAAAGGTGGTTGGAGTGTAGAATTTGCAGTGCATATATTTTTGTTGGCTCGTTGGTATTGCTCGTAGTAGACTTCCAGAAAAGTTTTGAAGTTTTGAAGTTGTCTGCTACATGTTCTGATTTGTATTATTGATGGGTGCATGATCGGTTGAACCCGACACCCGGTTAATTCATTGAAAAGTTTGTATTGGGTGCATTTTCGGTGGTAACCGACACCCCTTCTTTCTGAGTTGATTGCAAGTTTACTTTGATACTGCACCAGAGAAAATGGCCAATATAAATGACTTACTACAGTTATTAAACAATTTACTGCTATCTACTGTCCATAACAATGTCCAAGTTAGCAAAGACATGCTCTCTGACATCCAATCATGTTTGAAAAATGCTCAAAGCAAAATTGAATTCTTGGAGTTAGAATCGCAGTTACAACGAGACAAACTTCAAAAGAAAACTTGTGATTCTGAACTGGTGTTTGTTTAGAACAACAATTTGTTTGAGCCACATCATCAGTCAAAGAATGATCAGAGAAATGAAGTGCTTTCAGGTGAAAATTTGCACGCAGTTAGAAGTGTTGATGTGAAACCGGTTATAAGACCATGGGAAGAGATGACACACAATAAACACATAACTGGTCTTGGTTATAACAATGATGTATCTTTTCACATTCCAGATTTTGCTAAACCTATAAAATTTCGAAGTGCAGGTTTTATGGATGGTGTAGTTCCAGAAAAAGTTGATATATGCCAACAGTGTAACAGAGTTGGACATATGAAAGATCGGTGTTTTGATCTTCACCCGTGCGAGCATTGTGGAAAGCGCAATCACGAGTCAAACAGATGTTCTAAAAAGAAGAGCACTGCAAGAGAGAAGCTAAGTTTTGGATGGATTGCTTCTTGGGAATGGACGAAAGCAGCCAAGAAGATCTACAGATCATATCGAAGAATTTGTTCGAGAGTGACGAGTCTTGCAGTGATGACGAATATTTCTCACCTTGTATCCAACAAAGGGGGATTTGTTGGTGGGTGGTCTGCTACAGGTTCGAGTTCGAGATGTCAAGCAAGCCTGAGTCAGTGATCTACATCCTGAGCCACAATCTCAGTTGATTGAGTTGTTTCTGAGCAAGTACTTCCTGATTTGGAATTGTTCGAGGAACTGTTGTGACAGTTCCAGAGTTTGGGGTCATCTTAAAACCACATTTTTTGTTGTGAGAACTGTTATGTAGGTTCCATAATTAGTGTTGGTTGAGACATTAGTTCTCCCTTTTTTCAGTTTGTGGTCATCCTTGAAAACCTTTTCCGAGAGACATTCAGCTCTTGGCTGAGATGTATTTCTGCATTCTGAGCTCTCATCCTTGGACTTTGGTATATCCCTTCGGATTAAGGGGGAATGTTAGGCAACTTATCCTTGGGTTAGTTTGTGTTAAATAATCAGTTATTAGAGTCCAAGAAACCCGGGGAACTGATTCAACAGTTTCTTGATGTATTTATATGTGTACAAATTGTACGTCATTCCTTGAGACATTCATTAATATATTGTTGAAGTTTGTTTCCATTTTGTGTGTTGTGTGTCTTACAGGGACCACAAAAAGGAGGCAATTCGACCTTTAGAGATAATTCGCACTTGTGGAGGAAGAGAGAGAAAGAAAGGGGTGCGAGTTAGTGGAAAATGGGGTCCACCAAGAGAGAGAGGACCAGCTTCTATAAATAGGGCAAGGAGGCCTCCATTTGGGATCTTTTGACCACTTTAGTTTTGAACACAAGTTTTCTTGAGTTGTGTAGCCAAGTCAACCAGTGTTATTTAGCACAAGGAATTCCCAAGCGGGAATTCCACCTCTTCGAGTGTCACCCTAGGAGAGTAAGAGGGAGTTTGTTCTGGGTTTTTGTGGAGCTCATTTGCGGTTCATTCATCAGCTTGGGCGTATTTTTCCTAGGGCATAGAAGGAGAATTCCTGGTTGAGAGGAGCTAACAAGAAGTGGAGACTGGGCCAGAAATTTTGTAGGAATTTATTCATTGGAAGGGCAAGTTTCCTCTTGGTATTTTGCACGGCTGAGAGTGCTGCATTTTGGAGGGCCGAATTGCCCAAAACCTGAGCCTATGCAGGGGTCACTGGACATCTACCGAGCAATGATAGAGAGCAGGGAATTTTGTGGCAGTTGGGCAAGGAGAAATAAGGAGACTTGGTACAATGATTTGCAGTGGGTTGGAAGAAAATCTCCAAGTAGTGATTTGAGTCATTCTACAGCAGATTCCTTCCTACAGCACATTCTGCTAGCCAGTTGAGCCAGTTGGAGCCACACGCACTTCTTGGGGTCACTGGTGAATGTTGTTTTTTTCCCAAACCCTTTCTGGGTTTTTGTGGGTTTGGTGAGAGGAGGCTAGGATTAATTTTGCAGAATTTTTTGAGCACTTATATGGGTAGAACTCTAGTTCCATCTAGTAGCCAGCAATATAAATTATTGGAGCAGGGCGCAGTTCACTCTAGGACCATTTCCACCACTTGGGTTCGTGAGATATTTCTAGGTTTTTCTAGGGTTCCTGTGAGGAGACCACTCACCGAGTTTCATCTCATTTTGGGCACTTTTCAAAGCATTTTCTCCTATTCCATCCCATCAACAGCTAGCAGGAATTCTGGGCAGAGCGCAGATCTCTTGGGAAAGTCATTCCTACTCTTGGGCCATTACACTGTCACTTGGGTTTTCGATAGCTTGCAGTAGCAAGCCCAGGGTCCATTGTCCTTACTCATTTGTACTCATCATTCTCGAGATTAATAAAATGGCTCAGTGGTCCTGCTTAATTTCCCTGGTGTTTTTCTGTTATTTGCTATAATTTTTCAATTTGGAATATTACATTGGTACCAGAGCGTGATCTTGGCCAGCTGTGGAAAAAACAACAAGATCATGGAGGTGTTGGGAATGCATGCATAGTAATAGGAGGAATTATCAACCAACAAATGGCTAAGGGGAGAGTGAGTATGCAGCAACTCTGGGATGGGATCCGTATGAATGATGAGAAGTTGGCCCAGCTGAGGAAGATGATGGACCAGATCCATCTTCATCCTTGTGACAGAGACACTAGAGGGGCGCAGGCCATGGAGGTGAAGCCATTTACACCATGTCGAGGAAGTCAACATAATCAGGGCACCAGACATCCTCAAGAGGAGTGGATAGATCGAGGATAGCTAGGTGAGGAGACCAAGAGGAGATCTTACTTCAGACCGTGGGGCCTAGGGCGCAGGTACACTGACAGCGAGCCTAAGGAGGGGGTTGAGCAAGAGGCTGAGAGCATGCAGGAGTGTGAGGAGCATGTCGATATACCCAGTGTGACACAAGAATCACCCTTGTTGGAGATCCCTTTGCTAGCATCGATTGACACCTTAGTGGAAAGAGTGGAGCATACACTCAGAGGGCCATTTGTTGATGAGGTGTTGACAGTTGATGAGGTACCCAGAGTTGTGACCGAGTTTCCATACGATGGTTGCCCACAGTAGATTGATGAGGTGCCTAGAGACATACCCACCATTGATGAGGTGCCAAGAGAGATAGAGGTATCCAAAGCTACGACCGATTTTACAGATGATAGTCGCCCACAACAGTTTCATCAGCTCTAGGTTGGCCATGATAGTCCAAGAGACCATTCTGCAGCACAACGAAGATTTGGAGGGCATGAGAGCGGTTTGTGCCGAGTCAGCGGCTAAGTTGACTCGCGATGGGGAACGATTGGATTCCCTAATGGTACAGCTAGAGGAGTACACATTGGAGCATCGAAGAAACCATTTCTAGGCATACATCGATGGGGCTTGTCGCACTATTAGGTTACCTCTACACATTGAAGAGAGAGAGGTAGAGTTACCTAGTTAGATCTCACATGTTGACCAGGCTAGTGAGATGAGGCGACATGAGTTGCACAGGACATAGCATTCGCATGTTGAGGTTGTTGTGCATGTGGGTCTAAGTTACCAGATCCATGGGTCTTGTTAGCTGGCTCGGCGGATCTACGGATCAGATCCAGATCTAGATCTGGATCCGCCAGAATACAACGATGAACTGTCAAGTGGCATATTTAGACTTTAAAGGAAACGAATCTTTGCTATCAGAAACAAATCCCGGCACATCCTGTCACAGTTAGCCGTCAGAATCGTGCAAACAAAAAAGATTTGTCGCCATAAACTTTTAGGTTTTTGTGATGTGGCTTGGTTAAAGGTCAATAGTTCTTTTTCATTCACCCATTCGACCACTCTTCACCCACCGAAGCGCAGTCACGCAGTGCATTCATCGTTCGACCACGGTTCTACCACTGTTCACCCACTCGACCGCTGAAGCCCAGTCACTCAGTGAATTCGATGGTCGACCATAGTTCTAAGTTAAGACTCAAGAGTTCACCCACAGTTTTGAGTTAAGAGTTCACGCAGTGCACCCACTCGGTGGCAGTGGAAGGCGAAACCATCTTGGCGATAGTGGAACGCTGAAGCATCTCAGCGGTAGTGGAATGCAGAACAACCACAGCAAAACAGCTCAACTTCACACAATAGGTATTCTCCTTCGCACAGTTCGCATCACGCCCAGATTTTCTGAGTTCTGAGTTCTCCCTCGCACATCTTCCAAAAATGCATATTTGGTATTTCTATAGTTTCAGAATCTTCTCAAATCTGTAGAAAAGTCTTATTGGTTATTAACATTTGGATAGTGCGTTAATTTTTAATTTTTTGTTTTATTATAATTATAATGTGTTTCTAAATGAGTTTCAATCAACCATTTAAACTTTTAACTTTTATGTTATTATAGTAAGTTAAAACTTAAAATTATAATGGGTTTTGCCACTTGTGTTATTGTAGTGGGTTTTGTCACTTGTGTTATTGTAGTGCGATAATTTATAATGGGTTTTTTTATTATTCAAATTTAATAATTATTAATTATTAATTTGTTATAATGAGTTTTGTTTTATTATTAAAATTTAATAATTAATAATTAATAATTTGATTTTTTTAATTTTTAATATTTATATTTAAACATGGTTTTATGATAATGGGTTTTTGACATTTGTTTTAATATTATACTCTGGTTTTTAAATTTTTTATACATGGTTTTATGATAAAACATTTATAGATATCAGGCCCCACATTTCAGGGCATGTCTTTTGAAGTTTTGAGTGAGCAAGATACACCACAGAGCTAATATGTTATAATTTAAATTTTATATGCAATAAGGTAACCTATAGACCATTATCCATATGAAACCATCACAGCATGAGCAAAGTGAAGGGCAAATCATCAAATAGACTCAAAATCTCCTTTATGGCAGTATGTGGAGATTATTGGAAAAAATCTCGGAGGTGGTTCATTTAAATGGAGGTGCAATGAATGCGAAGATATAAAAAATGGCTCATATACTAGAGTGAAGGCCCATCTCACTGGTCAAACTAACACAGGGGTGCAAGTATGCACTGGGCCAAAAGATGCAAATGGCAAACCTGGAAAAGGTTTGAGTCCTGGAAAAATGAAATTCTATGCATCTTTGCAAGAAGCTACTAATAGAAAGTTTGCTAAGGGAAAACACCTTGTGCAAAGCCCTACAACTAGGCCTCCATTGCCATCTAGGCCTGCTACCACAACTAATAAAGGGCACACTCTAGACCCTCTTGAAGCAGCTTTCAATAATCAAGATAGAGACATAGCCAATGAACATGTAGCTCATTGCATCTATGCAAATGGGCTAGCATTCAATTTGGTGCATTCCCCTTATTGGCAACAAATGATTAAGGTCGTTAATGAAGCACCAAAACGGTACAAAAGCCCTGGATATGAAAAGGTTTGCACTACTTTGTTGGCATCAGAGAGACAATCCGTGGATAGACAAGTACAGGCAATCCAGGATACATGGGCAGAAACAGGGGTGTCCATCATTTTTTATGGATGAAAAGACCAAAGAAACTGTCCATTAATTAATGTTGTTGCATTATTCCCCCAAGGGGCAATGTTTTTGAAGGTTGTTGATTGCAATGGAATAGAGAAAGATGCATATTTCATATCCACAATTTTTATTGAGGCAATAGAAAGTGTGGGGCCACATAATGTTGTCCAAGTCATTACGGACTACACACAGGTTTGTAAAGTTACAGGGTTGATTGTGGAGGGTCAATATGATCACATATTTTAGACTCCATGTGCAGTGCATTCATTGAACCTTATGCTTGCCAAGATTGGTGAGATTGAATGGATTAATAAAATATATGTAGCAGCAAAATAAATCCAAATGTTCATAATCAATCATTCAATGTCTCAGGCCATATATCGAGGTTTTGCAAAGTTGGAGCTACCAAAGGTACTCTTATTTAAATTTTAATCAATATTATTTGTATTGGAAATTCATAATTTTAATTACAAATTTATATATGATTTCTCATTTGAGATTTGACTTTTTGAAACTTGTAGGTTGTTGAAACTCGTTTTGCCTCCCACACTCTTGTCATAAAGAGGCTTGTGGAGGTGAGACAAACATTATAGGCAACGGTCATTAACCCTCTTTGGGAATCAAGGAGGACTTCCACTTCTGATAGCAGGCAAAAAATCAAGTCCATCATTCTTGATGATGCATGGTGGGACAAAGTCCAATACCTTTTTTGGTTTACTAAACCAATCTTGACCTTGATCAGGGCATTTGACACAAATACACCTTGTTTGGGGTAAGTTTATGAAAACATTGATAGTATGTTGGAGAGGATAAGAGAAATTATCAGGGCAAGTGAAAATGACCCTTACGAAACATTCTATTATTGAGTGAAAGACATAGTTACAGAAAGGTGGAACAAAATGACCACACCATTACACCTTTTGGCCTATGCATTGCACCCTAAATATTATTATTCCAAAATTTTTTCTTTACATGGTAGAATAGCGCCAAACAAGGATTCTGAAGTGGTACAAGGATACAAGACAGCTTTGAGGAAAGTTTATAGAGATATGGGAGTTGCAATGGAAATAGGCTAAGGGTTTGGAGGATTTGAACAATCTACTAGTAGCTTTTCAGATCCAGTAGCTACGGATGATCAAGAACATATTGATCATATTACTTGGTGGGGCTTCTATGGTGGGGATAGCATTCATCTCTCCACTCTAGCCACCAGGTTGTAATCACAGTTTGCTAGTTCCTCATCAGCTGAGAGGAATTGGAGTACATATGACTTCATCCATTCAGTGAAGTGAAACAGGTTGGGAGTGGCAAAGGATGAGGATCTAGTATATGTTCATTCCAACCTTCATCTTCTATCACATGTTGAATCAGAGTATAAGAAAGGTCCCAACAGGATGTGGAATGTGGAGCCTAAGATCTCTGACTTGAACCTGACACTGAATGCCATTACTCACCTCAACCTACTTGAGGATATTGTTCCACCACCAGTCCAGCCTACTGAGGCAACTTCATACATTCCAAGACCCTCGTCATCTATTCATGATGTAGAGTTGGAATATGCAGAAGATAATGCATATCCATTTGAGGATATGTAAATGTATTTACTATTATCATTTATGATATTATCCTTTTTGTTACTTTGTAATATGTATAAGGGAGGATGCATCATTTCAGTGTTTCAGTTTTCATATTTATAATATATCTAATGGTTTATTTTCTAAAAGTGTTTGATGCTTTCAGAGAGTATTTGATTTTTGAACTCTAAAGTGTTTTTTAAAATTTAAAAAAATATTAATATATTTTAATTTTTTTGTACTTGACGTATCCTTGCCATATCTGGATCCTGGATTTTCAAAAAACTAATGAATCCGGATCCGGATCCGTATCTGTATCCGTATCCGAATCATGGTAACTTAGGTGTGGGTACACATGCATTCGATCCTACCCTTGGGGTTGGATGGCGAAAGATTTTAAGTTGGTACCCAGAGTCGTGGGTTGGAATAATGGAGATGGTCATAGTTGGGAGTGAAGCTTGGCAAGAACTCCCATGCATTGGGTATACTGAAGGCCCAAGTTGGCATTAGGACCAGGCGAGGGTTCCTACCATACAATCGAGACGCAGGATGACGGATGTTGGGATCCGAGTGGGATTCGCAACCACATCATGGATTTGGCTAGTGAAGGTATTGTCACTGTAACAGATTCAGTGGCTGGGGTTCCACACACTTTCAGATCTCCATCAACATTAGTGACGGGTTGGGTTGATAAGGGAGCAAGTAGACTTTGCGAGTTGTTTGTGCATGTTGGTTGTGCATGGAGTCTCAGGACGATTAGCACATTCTAGCAAGAGCTTGTCAGAGGAGGTGGCATCTGTCGGCCACCGGACAAGGAATTGTAGAGAGACGATGCTCTCCCATCGATGTATTGGGCACAGAAGCCACCAAGGATCGACACGGCAACTATATTTTCCCTAGCATGTGTGGAGTTAGGCCGCTCAGGTCTACCAGGACAAATGAGGAGATTTGACATGTATCATGGCGGGTTCACTAATAGACTAGCAGATACATTGGCACATGCAAGATGCCTTATGATGCAGGGTGGTACAACAATAGGCAATGGTATCCAGTGGGAGCATAGAGGTGTATGGTGGTGTACCATGATCTGTGGGCTTGCCCTATGGAGTAGGAGTGATTCACACCAACTTGAGGTTTCGCATGGAGAGACAGTTGCTTCGACACAGAAGGGATGCCAGTTGATTAAGGATGATATGGTAACCAATAGTGGTAACCAACAATCAATATAGGGGTGCAACAGGATGCAGTCGTGTGCTAAGGGGCACAAAGATACATGTTTGTATGCAGGGGAGCACAGGGATGCTTGGCCGTATGTAGTGAGGTGTGACACTTCCCATTGGAATTTTGGATCGTTACCTCCAGGGAGACCACCTGATAGGGACTACAGGCATGCCATTGGGCGTAGCTCACCCTGGATTGATAACGACACAGATGAGCATCATTTCATGATATCCATGGGGACTCACGCACCTGTCTCAATTTTTCATTGTTTGCAGGCATAGAGGAGTTGGTCGTTGTCCCTTGATACCTTAATTGCAAGCAACAGGACGCAGGAGGCTCGCTCAAGACAGTGAGATGGGACACACAGTGTCCAAAGAGAGACTTCTTTGCGGGGGCATTTGTGTTGAGAAACCTAGGGCCAAGTATTAGGTGATTCTCTTCTTAGATAACTTCTTGTGAATGCTTTTAACTTATTAGATTAGGATCTTCTTTTACTTATGTTATTATAGTGTTTTCCTTCATCAAACAACTACCAATGCATAACATAAAGAGACAAGAGACATAGAATGTAAGCTATCAGCCAGGGCCAAGAGGAAAATCCGCACAAATTCTTCTTCTTATAGACTTCAATTGACGAATACCAAGACAAAGACCCTTGAACTATTTGCCACTCCAAGACCAAAACACAAGCTCCCTTCTACTGCTTTTCGTGCCCAAGTCAATACTAGTCAAACTTCTGCTTCTTCCTTCTTTTCGGATACCCTTCAATCTCGACTTCCTTTTGCTTCAGACCTGAACTGTATTTCGGCCCTAATTGCAACACATATGGTGATTTAACCTCCATCGTCTCCTTCACTTGGACTGGAAGGATTTCTTCTTCAACTCGGCTTTCTTGAATACTCCTTGATTAGGCTTTTAGCACAGCAAGGAGATCTTTGGCCCTTTTTCTGCAGCAGTAACCTTCTCCTTTCTTCTCATGTGTGGAGATCAGCCCTAGAAACAGTCCCAAACAAATCTTATTATAGTTTTCCTCCTTTGCTTGGATAGAGAGACTCCTTATGAAATCTTCGCACTCCTTTTTTTGCCTTAGACCTTGACCGAATTGCCCACCACCGAGAAAATACTTCTCTGAAATTATGTCTCTAACTGAAATCCAAATTGGCCTATTTATAGTTGTTGGAGCCTATAATTAAGCTGACATGAGTTGGAGATGAGACGACGTGTCTATTTGAGAGATTCTATTATTCTTTTGAAGCCGACTTGAAGGGGGATGCTTGTGCTTGTCTTGGAGGGTTGTTTGAAAGTTTCATTGACTCATATACAAATGTATTATGCCCAAGAAGGGTCCTTCATACATGATATTGACTCTCTTGAATTTATGACTAATCCTAAAGGCTCACAATGGGAGCCATTACTAAAAATAAAATTTCTTCCTCATGAAACCCATCAAACAAGCATAACAAAATAATTTTATTTTTCTTTACATCAATTACATAAAATCACATTTACATGTCATTATGAAAACCGAACCTAGTTACACTTTTCAACACTCCAGGTATTCATAATGCTACTTGGTCATTCTCAATCTGAAGAATTTCTCATGAGAAGATTCAAATTGGTAACCCATCTCTATATGTTAAAATTGGCAACTAGGGCCAAATTCCACTTTGGTCTCCCTAGTTGATGGAGATAATAAATCCATTATATTCCTCTTTTCAGGAGGACCATAATCGATATAAGGTTTTTCCAATTTGGACAAGAGAAAATATTTATTCATTCAAAAGAAATGCTACTAGTCTTGATTTGGTTTAGGCGGGAAAAATTGAAATTTTAATTTTAATTTTTGCCTCCAAAATTCCATGTCTAAATTTTATATAAGGAAACTCTCCTCACCTCATTTTATACATCGATCTTCAAGAATGTCTCTGCATTTTGGGCAGCGTGGATGGAAGCATGGTTTGGGTTCTTCTGAGGCAGCATGGATGGAAGCATGGTTTGGGTTCTTCTGAGGCAGCGTGGATGGGAGCATGGTTTGGGTTCTTCTATGGCAACATGGGTGGAACTGTAGCCTGAATTCTGGTCCATATTCATAATCAGATCTGCGTTGTGGTTAGGGCTTGTTTATGATGGGTTTATTTTGCAGCTAGAAGACCGCAGTAAGGAGTCTCCTCTACAGCCAAATCCGCAGGCCTAGAGACCTCTATTCTACTGCCCATCTACTTCTTAGACAGCTGGAGCTTATTGGACAGATCTGCTATACATAGTTGGCTGCATTAGTGGGCTAATGTTGCATGCCACCGTCCATCCTATAAGGCCATGGATCTGTTAATAGAGCCAGTGCAGGAAAGTCTATGAGGAACGTTATTGAAAGGTTTTCCCTAAGTCAGATCCTTCAGTTATGTTCAGGAGCCCTAATCAGAAGATTGACTCAGTTCAAGTGCAGTGTTGTTATTGACAAGTTATTTTGTTCTCATCAATGTACTCTCTCTGTTGAACACTTGATATTGGATAATAAGATGGATTGATCAAGGGTTTTCCACTTCTTGGGGTTTTTCCCTAGCTTGTGCCATATCTTTGTGTCCCCTTGTCTTCGCTTGTCTTCTGCCCATTCATTCAATGTTCTTTCAATGGTTACTGTCATGTGATGATTAATATGTTTGCCTATAATCTAATGGAATTATTATGGGCTTATGAAGAAACTATCTCAAGCAAAGAACATGTTAACTAAATTAACAGTATAGCATCATATCAGCCAGCATTGTCACACAGCAAGGCCTTGACTAACAACTCTATCTCTCCACGAGATCTGTGCACAATGCTGGCAAGACCAATGATGTATAGACACCCTCATCATTGTCTCTCTCGGAACATACCCCACTCGGGTTCTCAGGGTGTGTTCCACCAGGACTATTCTTATCTTGGATTCCCTGTCCTCAAAGAATATCGGTCCTCTACGACTATTGTTATCTTGGATGCCCTAATACATCCTCAAAGAGCATCGGATGCCAGATGTTTACCCAATCCTCCATTCTGTCTTCCCAATTGAAGACAATAATGATGTGTGTATCTCTCCCTCTTAATTAGGAAGGACATATCTATTCCAATAAAGGAATGTACTCATTCCTACGGAAGGAATGTACCTAAGCTCCCTCTTAGCTTAGGAATTTCCAAGTTTCTTCCAAGTAAGAAACGTGTTTCCAAGCTCCTCTTAATTAGGGACCTATAGCAGCTTCTTAGGTGGAGATGTTGGGACAACCAACTGCTTGAAGAACTCCTCCTCACGATGTCATGCACTTATTTTCGGTATCTAGGAGTCTTCATGTTTGGGACTTTTACATACGGCACCGACCATCCATCACTTTCATCCATGAGTCAGCCATGTCATCATTGGAAAGTGATCCATCAATCCATATTTGACCTTCCTTCATGCCATGCTGCCTTCTTCATACCATGTTTACTTAAGGATCTTTCATCCTACTACATGGGCATCAGTGGTGGAAGACATCCATAGATCTTCCCTTGGAAACCCTGCATAAACCCATCCAGATAACTGTTCAAAAATAAAGGAAAGAAAATTAAAATCAACATTACCTTTGTGATGGTCTTTCATCATGACATCTACAAGTTCGCATCAACATCCTGCATAGATATCGACACATCTCCCAAAGATATATATATTGTCAAAGGTCTCTTTCTTTTTCAAACTCCATCAGAGTCTTCATATCTTCCATGGAGATATCCTAGTCAAATCTTCTTGGTCTATCGGATGTTGATTTCCTTTACCATGGTTGCATATTCCATGATCTCTTCCTTCCTTTCGTCACGCATCTCATTCCCAGGAGCTTCCAATCAGAGTTCCTCAATTGTTGTCAACCACCTCATACTTCATATGAGGACATATTATGTTGATTTCATCTAGTGAATGTGTGACCCATGCATTCCTGCATCCCTTTCATCCTTTCTTTTGATCATGCTCTTAAGATAGAGCATTGGTTCATGATATCTGCAAACATATGACATGACTTCCACAATATCCAATGTAAGATTATATACCTCATTTTTCCTTTGGGCCATCCAAACTTCCTGCAGCAGCTTCCTTTGATTGAAAGAGATTCAACCACTTAATCTGCATTACTTTTATGTCATCATCCCATGAATTCCACAAGTTTGGAAATCTTGATGAAACACTTGTTTCCCTCATGATCGGTGAATCTTTCAATAAAGATTCCATCAAAGAATCTTGAGGATCTAAAATATCCCCATCAGTAGATGTTTCCTTTTGATAGATGTATGATGAACCTTGAACTAGATGACCTTTCCACTTATGTCTCCAATGAGATTCCCAAGAGTTCCATATATTCTAACCATCTTTCATGCTTTTCTATGATGATGTCCCAAGCTCTTGCTTCCAATGCTTCTATGATGCCTTAATGCATCCCATTTAGTGAATCATGATGGCCATATCTTACAATAGAAGACTTAGGAACTTGAAAAGAACTTAGGTGAGGAAGACTATATCAATCATAGTAGAGATCTCTTACTTCCTCTATCTTGGATTTCTCCATTTCATCTTCCTCCACTTCTTTGGTGATATGGGCTTCTTCTCTTCCTCTTTTGTTATTGTTCTTCTTGATCTTAGGACAATCTCTTTTGTATTGCCCATATTCTTGACACCCATAGCATTGAATCTTAGACATGTCCCTTTTCTTTTTCCAAGAACCAAACTTTCCAAATTTTCCCTTTCTTCTTGTCATTGTAGCATAAGCTTGACTTTGCTCGCCTACTCCCACATCATATTTGGCCTTTAGTCTAGATTCTTCAAGCTTGCAAAGTGACCATAGATTCTAGAATGGAGTAGATTATTTCTTCCCATAAATACTTGAAGTAAGGTTACCCCACTCCTCCGGTAGTGAATTTAATACAACTATAGCCATTTCTCTATCAGACATGACTTCTTCTAGATCTTGTAGTTGATCCCGAATTTCAAATATCCTCATAAAGTATGAGGCTATTCCTTCTTCCTTTGACATCTTCAACTTGTAGAGTTCTTTCCTTAGAGAGATAACTTCCCCTGCAGTGCTTACGGAATACAACTCTTCCAGTCTATCATATATTTCTTTAGAAGTTTCGAGTTTAGATACATATGGGATGAGGGGATCTTTGATGGATTCAATGAGAATCCTTTGAGCACCAGCTTCCCCTTTCATATACTTTTCAAGAGCTTGAGAATCTTCTTCTCTTGGTTTGGTGATAGATCCTTTGACATGATCCATGACCACATTTTTCAATGAGATTCAGGTCTGTCTTTTTCTTCCATGCAAGATAGTTTGAAGCCCCAACCAATTTGTTGCTTTCCTTGCAAAAAGACATTTTGACAGATTCAGATGTGAACATAAATATACTTACTTGATAGAATGCTCCTTCTTGTTGCTTCCTTGATGTTGATGACGATATAGAGGATAGAAAACTTCTCCTTGATGAAGGAGTTTTCTTCAAGAATGATCCTTGATCCCACAGAGAGTGAGATGACACTGCCTTTTGATCTAGCTTCCTTTGGATGAATAGTTTTCAAAACTCTTTAACTTGAATAGATGTAGGGTTTTGGCCTTCTCCCTCTTGATGATGATCCCAATACTTCTTTGAAGACTTCTTTTGACCTAGGGTTATGATGCTTCCTTTGACTCCAACATGATCTTCGCTTTGATGCCTTCCTTGAGATTTGATCATTGAGTATCACTTGATAAGATGCCCTTCCCTGACTTAGTCGCCTTAGCTCTAATACCATGTTGAGAAATCTAGGTCATCAAGTATTAGGTGATTTCTCTTCTTAGATAATTGCTTGTGAATGTTTTTTACTTCTTAGATTAGGATCTTCTTTTACTTATGTTATTATAGTGTTTTTCTTCATCAAACAACTACCAATGCATAAAAATAAAGAGACAAGAGAAACAGAATGTAGGTAGCCAGGGCCAAATCCTCTCCCTCTTGAGAGGAAAACCTACACAAATTCTTCTTCTTATAGAGACTTCAATTGACGAATACCAAGAGCAAGACCCTTCACCTATTTTCCACTCCAAGACCAAAACACAAATTCCATTCTACTGCTCTTCATGCCCAAGTCAATACTAGTCAAACTTTTGCTTCTTGCTTCTTTTCGGCTACCCTTCAATCTCGGCTTCCTTCTGCTTCAGACATGCACTATATTTCGGCCCTAAATGCAACACATGGTGATTTAACCTCATCATCTCCTTCGCTTGGACTGGAAGGTTTTCTTCTTCAACTCGGCTTTCTTGAACACTCCTTGATTAGCCCTTTATCACAACAAGGAGATCTTCGGCCCTTTTTCTACAACGGTAACCTTCTCCTTTCTTCTCACGTATGGAGATCAACCCTAGAAACAGTCCCAAACAGATCTTATTCTAGTTTTTCTCATTCGCTTCGATAGAGAGACTCCTTATGAGATCTTCACACTCCTTTTTCTACCTTAAACCTTGACCGAATTGCAGACCAACGAAAAAATACTTCTCTAAAATTTTGTCTCTAACTGAAATCCGAACTGGCCTATTTACAGTTGTTGGAGCCTGTAATTAAGCCAACGTGACTTGGAGATGAGTCGACATGTCTATTTGAGAGATTCTCTTATTCTTTTGAAGCCGACTTGAAGGGTGATGCCTGTACTTGTCTTGGAGGGTTGTTTGACACTTTCATTGACTCATACAAATGTATTATGCCCAAGAAGGGTCGTTCATACATGACATTGACTCTCTTTGACTTTATGACTAATCCTAAAGGCTCGCAACGGGAGCCATTACTAAAAATAAAATTTCTTGCTCGTGAAACCCATGAGACAAGCATAACAAAAATAATTTTATTTTTCTTTACATCAATTACATAAAATCACATTTACATGTCATTATGAAGACCAAACCTAGTTACACTTTTCAACAATTTGGCCAGGACACAAGTTGACAGGTACAGGGTTGGGGAGTGTGTGGTTTTTTGCAGAGGTAGCGTATGCTCCACCCCTGAGTTCACATTTAGGGAGGAAACCCCATTGTGCACCTTCAACAAGACAGCCTGAGGCGTTATGTGGGCATGAGGTGTAGGGGATGGTAGGCAACATTTATAGGAGGGTATCCAGACTCCAGGCAGTGACCGGGTGCATCATTAGGAGTTGGGGTAGCAAAGTTCACAGCATGATCTCACAGGAGCGGAGCAGTTTGGCATACGTGGGATAGATTCTTGATGCTTGGTGCCCATCTATAGGACACATACAGGAGTAAGAGACAAGGCACAGAGGGGTCCCAATAGCTAGCAGTATGTCACTGCAGCATGCAAGGAGGTTTGGGAGTTGTGGACGCCCAGTGTAGCTATGGGATCCAAGGATCCAATTGATTGGTGGTGTTGTTATGAAATCCCTCACCGAGTTGGGATATCTAAAGATAAGGAGCCTTATACTGCAAAGCAAATACAACACAGGTCATTGGAAGAATTATCAAAATGCACAAAACTTCAGCAAGAAAACTGCCTTCAAACTCATAATCCTCATCATTCCTCCATTTCAAAATGTGTCCTTCATTTCCCCCCATTTTCCCCTCTATGACCTTCATTTACCCTTCATTCCCCATCAAATCCCCTTTAAACCTAATGAAATCCCTTTATTCAGGTTTAAATCCCTTTTATCCCCCTATCGAAACACTTAAAATCCTTCAAAATTCTTCATTTTTAGTCCAAATCCTTCATTTTAAAATATCAGGCCTTAAGCCCCTTTTGCTTAAGCCCGAGCCCCTTTTCTACCATGAGACCGGGCCCCGTGACTGAGCGCTAAGCCCATCGGTGATCGCACGTCGCTCTTTCCAAGTTCCCGCTTCCAAGTTTTCTGTTTCGCCGATGGCCAATCCTCCGATAAGATCGGGACCGTCCATTCCCCAAGATCCGACAGCCATCGCATCGACGCATCGCATCGGGGTTCGCCCTTTCCCTTCCGCGTTCTGTTCTCTGTCGATGATCATCCCCCGCCGATGGAATCCTAGCCGTTGATCTCTCCCAGATCCAACGGTCCCCGCTCCGTCGCACTTCGCCTTCCCCATCGGCATTGCACTTCGGCAATTCCCACTTCCACTTCCCAAACCCTTTTCTCTGCCAATGTCCATCCTCCGCCGATAGAATCTCCACCGTCCGATCAACCCAGATCTACGGCGTAGGTTCACTGTGGGGGCACCCGACCAAAGTGGCCCGTACTCTCCAATGCCCCCGCAGTTGACTCCTTTGACTACGAAAGATCTTCATCCAACGGTCCATATTCACTGCGGAGGCACCTGGCCCGCAAACTCGTCTGTACCCCCAAGCGCCCCCGCAATTGATCTCCACTGTTGAACTTGTCCCCGATCCAATGGCTCTCGCTCCATCGGCATATCGCAATCGCTCCCTCCGCGTTTCCTCCTCCTGTCTGTATGGATCTCCGATATGCGAAGCCCCCGATTCAATCGCAGCCATCCATTTCTCCAGATCCAACGGCCCATATTACTCCCGCATTTTTAACCCTGCCCTTTCCATTCTCCTTCATTGCCAGATCCTGACCGTTGATCCTCACGATCCAACAACTCCCATTGATCCCCTCTTTTCAACTTCGCCCAATAGCTTTTTGCTACTCGACAAAATCGATGACGTCATCCGCCGGGTCCCACCTTTCTTCCTCCCGCACATCCTTTCTCCCTTCACGTTTGATCTCAGCCGTCGATCTCCCAGATCTGACGGTCTAGAACTGTGTTCGCGCCCAATCCACCAAAATAATTTAACGCCCAAATTCAACGCGAAATGGGTGGTTTTAGAGGGACAAGTGTCAACACCTCAGCCCTATCGCGTTGGCCCGAGGTAAAACCACTTACCGCCCCGGCCTTGTGCGAAAACCGCCTTTGATTTTCTGCAAAACCGCCTTTTGCTCAGTTTCGCACCAAATCGGATTTAAACTTTGTTTTCGCCATAGAAACGCTTCCCCTGCATTCCCTGCCTCCGCACTGCTCTTCCGCCTTCACCCGAGCCTTCTGAAGCATACCCCTCATCGCAAGATTTATTTAACTGGTTTGCTGTCTGTGCAGGTTTTCATGGCATTTTAAGTACACAGGCCGTCTCCTAGCCAATCACAGCGGCTTGAGGCCGAGGATGACGATCCTCCACGCCTAGAAAGCAGAGAAAAAATATGCAAAGGGTCAGTTTAACGTCTCAGTCGATGGATCATGACCATTGGCCATTCTATAAGACCCTCCAACATAGAAGGCCAGCTCTTCCACTACTAGCAGTACCGCATTCTCCAGCGCAGAAGGCCAGTCCTTCCCACGACTAACGGTATTGCCCTCGCCAGCAGCAGCAGTGGCTCCGCCTCATCAAACATCAATGATAATTCACGACTGGGCTCGCGTGGCCTTTTACCTTATGTTCTTTTCACTTTGTTATTTCAGGTGAAATCTTTAGTTCACTCCTGTAGTTTTCACTTTCAATTTAGTAAATTGTTTACATTTCAATTAGAAACGGCTTTAGGGCTGCGTTGTAAGATGATGAGAGGCAGTTCTACCTCATTATTTTTTATGTTTTTTATTTAGACCTGAAACAGCGTACAAGCACGCAGGGAAGATATTTTCCCAAAATATCTTCCCGCGCAGTAGGAATCAGAGGTTATAAAAACAGGAAGAAAACACTAACAAAAGGTTCCAGATTTTCCAAAGGACTCACTAGCTCGAGTATTCTGTATGTGTTTTGTATGAACTTTGATAGTGGATGTTTGAAGATCCCATAGGGATTCAGTAATAAGAATTTTTGCTGGAATTGGGGATTTCGCTCTGGATGATTCACAGTTTGTAACTCTTCTCCATGTTTTTTAATACAAATGTTCATTTCATATATCTCCACATTTCTTGTATCTAATGTTCTGGAATGCGAGTGCTCCCATGCTTAAATATGAATTTATCATAGTAGATACTCATATTTACTCATTTGCAGCACTTTAAATATGGCTCAGGCATGATACTTTGTTTCATTTTCTATCTCTTCCGCCATTCTTCCGGTATTAACTACAATGGATTCTTATCTTTGAACGAGCCCAGATATATGGATTCTTATCTTTGAATAAGCCCAGTATATATGGATTCTTATCCTTGAATAAGCCCGGTTATAGTTGATATCTTACTCCATCTTCAGCCATAGTCATCGCTCATATATAACTTGATATCTATGTATTCATTTTAGAAGTCGGCCCCCTTTACAGCATTCTATTTTAAAGTTGTCTAATGCATTTACTTATTGCAGTTTGTACTCAGTTTCTGCATTTTTCCTAGTTGTTGTGTTTAACTTTGGGGTTTTGCTTCCACCCTTATTAAAACCATTCATCTGAGTGATAGTTGCATGAGAGCCAAACATTTCCAACTGCAGTCAGTTGAGTCATATGCTCCTTGCATTTAAGATGTCCTAGGCACTGGTCTTTATACAACTCAAGGTTGTCTCTAGGAGCTACAACAGGTGGGATACTCACTTCTTGGTGAGTACAACCATGATAGCATGTGATTTAGTTCAATCTCCAACTGATGCGTGGGGTATCGTTGTGGCCTTCATCATGTGTCTAGTGTTGAAAACTGGCAACACGCTGATTAATTTTTAAAAATAGAAAGTCTAAAAATAATTTCTAAAAATAGAAAGTCTAAAAATAAAAAGTCTCAAGATAGTAGATCACCTTGCATCAATTGGTAATCAAGTATTGTTGATGAAAAATCACTTCTTATTATTAATCAATCATAATATTTCAATCTCGACTTAATATTTGATCATCAATATTATTATTATCCTCTTTATGATATTATTATTATTATTAAAAGGAATTTCAAGACACTCAATCATGGCTCTCAATAATGTTCTCTTACACTCTCATTATTGGCATGGCATATTCCTTTTACACTCTCATTAATGCTCTTACACTCTTACACTCATTAAAGCACATCATAAAAGATTATCTTACACCCTCTTACACTCAATAAAAGGATGTCATAAAATGTAGTAGACTAGGGAAATTTGGTCTAGGGTTTACAGAAGTTTTATTTTTATTTTATGTACATTTCAATTTCAATATATTCTTTGAATTGTCAATTTGCCTTCTAATGATATAATGAACAGTGTAATATAAAATTTTGGAAATAAAGCATTATTAAATAATCCAAAAGATGTCGTATCAAGATGCCAAACCAACTCAACCTAGGATAGACTTCAGCTCCGCAAGACAAAAATGATCCAGATACTCATGTATAAATTCTTGAGCAACATAATTGGATGCTCCACCCAGTTTCTACAGCTAAGATAATTGTGGCTCTAATACGATTGTAATGGATTTGTAGTATTTTACCCTAGTTTTTTTCTAAAATCTTCTTCAAAGGAATTAGGGCTTCAACAAGATTCCAATGACTGGGCATAACCAAATATTTGCAATGCATAAACAATGTTGCAACAATGAATTTCCACAATATTATTCAGTCAAATAATAGCATATCCAATATCAAATTAATGTTAAACCAATGATTCCAACAGTACTCCAATGGAGAACATCCAATTCAACAAGCACCAACCAACAAATTTTTGAAACTTGTTAACAAAGAATTAGTACTGAGAGTTCCTATAAAACTATCATGTATTTTGTGGCTGACTTTATATTGGTCGTCCTTGGATCTCTAGAACTAGAGCACTGTTGCTCAGTCTATTTAAGGGTCAAACCATTTTAAGGACGTGTTCTGTGTGTACCTTGCTTCAAAACATCTGCCACAAATGACCTTCGTTTGTTGCAAGTCGAATTCAATCATCAAACCCTATCCTTTGTTGCACATTGATCCCAGTGTTTTATACAGAGTTGAGACCTTCAGTTATGCAAATTCAATCTACCTGAATGAATGATGAGGCTCCGTGATTTTTTCACTAACCTTCTTGCAAATTTTTTGGGTTAGGGTTGCTTAAGAAACTTAGGAAATGCTTTGATTTTCTATCTTGGTTTTCCATAAGATATTGTAAGACTTCGCTTGGCTTCCAAGTTAACAATTCCTCCTTCGCATCTTGTTGCAAGACAACTATCCTTCTGAGAGGGGCTGAATTGACCTTGTTAACCTCTGAGCCTATACTGGAATATAGATTCCCTACGCTAGCTGCTACAATTCCTACGTTGCCTTAGTCAAAGAAAACGAAAGACCAAAATAAGAGTAGAGAGGCCTCCATTGCCCAACCAGACCCTAATTCCCAATCAAGAAAATCAACTCAGAAAAACAAAGACACCAACCCAGAATTGGTTTCCTTCCTTAGGATATTCTTGTGCCAAAACAGAGAGAGAGAATGGAAGAGGCGTCAACTAGGGTGGGATCTTTCACCACCGAAATTGACAAGAGGAAAAGGGCCTTAAAACCCTTAGAGCTAATGCTCAAAAAAGAATGAAATGATCCACACATGATCCCCAAATGAATCCAAGGTTTCTTTGAGGGGCTCCCCTTCCTTAATTGATTCAAAAAACTTTACTCCAAGCCCCTACTTTGGGTTTCTTCGCCCAACTGCCCCAAAACTTCCCCAACAGTGACAATTTTAGGGTTTTTTTCCTCTTTATGGAGGCCTATAGCCTACGGGGATTGATAGGCTATTTCGTCCCATAGGCAATTAATTTCTTGGGGACATTACAATCCCCCATCCCTGACATTGCTTGCCCTCAAGCAATGACAAATCCTCCAATTTCAGGGTTATTTTCCCCTTTATGGAGGCCTATAGCCTACGGGGATTGATAGGCTATTTCATCCCATAGGCAATTAATTTATTGGGGACATTACAATCCCCCATTCCCGACATTGCTTGCCCTCAAGCAGTGACAAATCCTCCTTTTCTACTGCTGCCATTTGATCATCTAAAGAAAGACCATTTCTTCTTCCCCATGATATCCTTGCTTCTGCCACATGATTCTCCAAAGAAATATGACTATAGTCTTTTAAGTCACCTTTCAACAAAATCATATCCAGTGACCAATCCTTCAAGAGCAGATTTTATATGACTATTACATGCATTGGGAAATCTTTCTCTCCAACAAGATGACACAGTTCACCGTCTATGCCATGACAATCATCATACTCATTGCTTGGTATTACCTTTTGAGTTATGCAATCGTCACATTTTGTACATTTCTTTTCAAAAGCATTAATACTGACGTTAATGCCTAATTTGTGATCACCTTTACCATCTTCAATTTTAGAAAATTGTCTGAAGATATTATCATCACTGATGCTGATATCGAGTTCAATCATTGGGGTTCCTGTAATGTTAGTGCATTCCATTTCTATCTCTTGCTTGAGGATCACACTGGGTTCAGTATCTGCCTTTTCAGTGCACTGTCAAGCTCTGTTTGATTTGGGTTCAGCTGGAATATTATTCTATAAGCGCGCTTATCAAAATTCACCCTCGGCAACGATTGGTGCCATCCGCTTGTAAGCCCACCAACATTGATGACTTTCTTTTCTTGG
The DNA here is from genome assembly GCA_034641835.2 of Pinus albicaulis. Classification (NCBI taxonomy): domain Eukaryota; kingdom Viridiplantae; phylum Streptophyta; class Pinopsida; order Pinales; family Pinaceae; genus Pinus; species Pinus albicaulis. The sequence continues at coordinate 406,065,809 of CM076573.1, forward strand.
AAGTGGACGTTCAAGGGTCCCTTTTGATCCCTTGTTGAACGAATTCAAAATGGGTTGTATGAATCTTCCAAGTTATTAGTTCGATGAACAGATATATGGACAGAACTAAAATTTTGATGATCCTTATGTTGCCGCATTCTTGATCGAGAATATTCATGTTTGTTGCTAAATTCAATCAGGCATGGATCCTTTAAGAGAGAAAGAGATTTCTCAAGCAAGCCAACGTTTTGACAGACAAAAGCATTCAAAAGCCTCGTGTCCTTGATGCGTACTTCATTAGTGTGATACCCTTCTCATCTACATTTCTTCATAGAGCTGTGAAGGACCTCAATAGGAAAGAAGACTCATATGAACTGCAGTTTCTTTTACCTTAGTAGTAGTAGCATTAGTGTATTCTAACTATGCTGTTGTCATTTGACCAAGTTGCAACCTTTCACATGTTATAGGAATTTATTCAATATATGGCAGAACATCACTTCAGAGGAATACGCTAAAACTTTAGACCGCATCCAAGGTCCATTTTCTTCTATGGCCTCAATGCTTCCCTCATTGCTTAACGATGTTGAAACATAAGGTCCATAAGGTGCACTGAATCTACTATTTATCATGGATTTGTTGCGTTTGCGAGATTGGGAGACCAGTCTAATCACAAATCCAGAAGCAAGGTTGTTTGGTGCATTCACATGCAGAAGGGCCCGTTCTGAAATTTTCAAATTGAATTCCTGGAATTCAGTTAATTGAGTTGTGCGTTGTGGCAAGGCAACGAAGGTTGGAGCTTCTAGAATCTTCTTGTTCAGTGGCATTGCTTTGAACTTTGGCATGTTAGCAACCATTTCTTCTTCGAGTTTAATTAAAATCTTAACCACTGTAGGTCTGGCCCACTGTGACGTCACCAGATTCGGCTCCTTTAGTGGTTGTTGCTCTAGCCAGCTATGGAAGTGCTCTGTAGCATTAGACTGAAATTTAAGCACTTTTTCAGCGAAAGGAACATATAGGGATATTGCACTTCCACACCGAGCAAAGGCCTGTCTTGGTTGGCCTCCTTCAAGCTCTTTACTTTTGCTAGCATAATTATTTTCTCCCTGTATCTTACTTAAAACTGGAAGTTCAGACTTAGTTCTTTGATTCCTTAGTAAAAGTCGCTTCAATTTTTTGGTGTTAGTAAAAGAACTCGAGGTGTTGACCATAGTTTCTTGGTTGATCTCGCCATTACTTATTTGAGTTTCTACCAAATTACTAGCCACTGAAGACCTAGTAGGATTCAATGGTTTGTCTCCAATCTTCACCAAATTGTTTACCTCTTGCTCTACTCGAGATAAAGATGTAGTCACCTCTGTCTTTCTAGGTGAGGAACAACTGACAAGGTTGCTTTTGTGTTTCAGTGTTGATTCAATTGAAGGGAAGGTTGATTCAGTGTGTGCATCTATTGTTGCTACCAGTGATCTTCATGCTACAGCTTGTTCAGATTTGGGTGAACTTACTCATTCTCTTGATCTCTCATTGCACTTTGTATCTCTACAGAACAATTGATTTCTAATATTGTTGGGTTTTTCCTTGGTCATTGGACCTAAATTCTTTGTCTCACTGTATTCTTGGTTTTGTTGTATTGTGCATTTGATTTATGTTCTATTTACAATTGCTTGTCTAATATTACAGCATAAAGAAGTTTTGTAATAAGTGATTGTTACAGCATATACCATTAGAATTTCCATATGGTAATCAAGCTTTGATGAAGACAAGCTCAAAAAGACAAACATTGTTCCGTCCCATTTTCTGTTGCAATATCAAGTGTTGTCAACTCTATTTGTAGCCCATTTTCTACTGAAATATCACTTGTTGATCCTGTTGAGAAATTTGGGGCATCATATGGATTAGGTTCTTCAAGTACATTTCTCTTAGACTTTGACATTTTCTTGTGATTGCTCTTTTCTTCATATTAGTTCTCTTTTTAATTTATTATGTTCTGTTCATCAAGACAAATGCCAAACAATGAAGATCACAATAAGAGACACAAGATGTAGGGGAAAACCCAATCCAACTCTTCCACTAGTATATTCAAATAATGATGAGACAATCCAAGACCCTATAGACCTAAACAAAGACCTCATCCAATCACCAAGTCAACCCTTCCTTCTATTATATGATCCCTACCAAAGTCTCCAAGTGTCAGCTTCAATCCAAAATTTTGGCCCCCTGCTACAAAATTTTAGCCCCCAGCTTCAGAATTTCAGACCTGCAATTGATTCAGAAATTTCAGCCCCGTCTTTGGTCTAGTAACTTCACACGTGTGAGAGAGAGATGCCCAAAAACTCGATTTTTGTCTTCCCCGACTTCTTCCTTCTTTCTCCTCAACTTTTCTCTTCTTTTCTACCTCTTTCTCTTGTATATCAAACTTGTTTAGTGTGTGTCTCAAATGAGTCAAGATGCCTCTCTATATATGCTCCTTTTGTTGGGTTGAATAGCCCGAATCCAGGCCCACTTCATGAGAACAGGGCCGACTTGGTTTGGAGGTGACAAATGACACTTTTGACTTAAAAATAATTATTTTTACATGATACAAAAGCCAAAGAAGGCTCTAATAAAAATGGAAATGACTCTATTAACTCATGACAAAACCTAGAAGCCTTCAATGGAGACTTTGACCTAGAAAACAAATAAAACAGCATGAAACTCATGCTTAAATAATATTTTTCTTTTATAATAAATTTTCTTTTGACAAATTTTAATGCTACCGTTTTTCCAAGATTTCAAGGTACTCAAGATATGATAGTAATTAAGGTGTTGCATGTGTTTAAGAGTTGTGGTCTTGGTACTTGTTGATGCATGTAAAAGTAAAGAGTAGTTTTACTTTTGTTTATGCATGTGCAAGAAACTGTTGTCTTGAAAAGAGGTATAATGCATAGAAGGTTATGAAAGAATAACTGATAAAAATTGAATGTTGAAGATAGGGAAATTTTGATTCTCTCACATTATATGAGAAATGTCATAATCTTATGGGTTTTGGTAATTTTGATATTAGAGTTTACTAACAATAGTGATTGTAGGTAAATCATGACTTTTGCAAAAGATGGAAGATAGTTTTCTAAACTAACATCTTTTGCAGCAATCAAAGATGGATTATAACTAATATCATTGTAGGCAATGAGGTCAATATGTATAACTATTATTACATGCCTTCACTCTGAGATCAAGATTTGAAGATCTTTATAAAATCAATGGAAAACCTATCCATGCGTTGATTTATGATAATTAATCATCAATATAAATTGTGGCACCGAAAGTTCACTGATCTTCATTATAAAGCATTACCTCATGTGAGAAAGATGGTTTCTGAAATGCCTGAGATTAGAGTGAATCATGATCAAGTTTTTCAAGTGGTGTTCCGTAAAAAGCATTTCTTCTGCCAATGACATACGACTGATGGACAATAGTAACAACTTCAAGAGGGAGCTAACAACTTTCTTCAACCCCTATTAAAAAATAACTATTTTCAAGTTTGACGTCATTTCTTTCTGCCACTACTCTTGTTTAGATTTATCTTTATAGGTCATTGGTTACTCTTCCTGCATGATTATTTGAATTATTCTCTCACTAATGCCTTGATGAGGATGTGATCAAGAAATGCAGATCTTGAAGATCATTAGGGTGTAGAATAGTGCAGGAAGAGTAAACTCCTAGAGGAAGTTGGTGCAAGGATAATGAAGGAGCCACTCTCACATCTAGAAAAGAAAGAAAGACCTGCCTCATCACCAGGTATACCTTCATTATATTTATTTACTCTGCTACTATTGTTCTTGCTCTTGTTCTGGGATCAACAGGAACATTTGACAAACGTGAGAACCAAGTCCTTTGTATCAAGATTGAGGAAGATTTTGAGCCATCCCATGACTTGAATGGACATGAAGTGGATAAGAGCTCAAGACTTCTACAAAGAAGTTGGAATCAGGAAAGAGACCACAATACCATATAACCCAGAACAAAATGGTGGGGCTGAGAGAAAGAATAGAACTATAATGGAAGCAGTCAAAGCTATGTTGCATGACCAGAAACTACCAAAGTTTCTATGGGGAGAAGTTGCTAACACAGTTGTCTATGTTCAAAATAAATCTCCTCACCGTGCCCTAAACAACAAGACTCTGGAAGAAGTCTTCTCTAGTGAAAAACTCAAGGTTCGGCACTAGAGGATCTTTGGTTTCCCTGTCTACTTGCACCTGCCAAAAGAAAAGAGGAACAAGCTGGAAGTTTCAAGTAAGAAAGGTACAGTTTGTTGGTTATTGTGAAAATTCTAAATCCTATAAAATATATGTACCTAGAAATATAGAGTTTAGCAGAGATGTAACATTTGATGAAGATGCAATCTTGGAAAGACAAGAGACACTCCTCTTCCTCCTGCTAATGTTGATAGTCAAGATGATGCATTTGAGATACAAGAAAATCCTGAGTCTGAAATTGATCTTGTTGATGAACCCATGGAGCCCATGGATCCTTTGGATCCTCCTCCATGTGATCCTCCTGCAAAAAGGAGACCTTTATGGCTTCGTGACACCCTTCAAGATGTTAATAAACATGTTGCTCCCAGAGGAACCTTCAAAGAAAGCAAGAAACCATGTCGGTTCCAAGGATATGTTGTAGCCATGAGCAACATTATTCAAGTTGAACCATGCACTTTTGAAGAAGATGTGAAGGCTCAAGTGTGGAAAGATGCAATGGTCGAAGAATATGAGCCCATCATTCTTAATGATGTATGGGAAGTGGTTCCAAGAAACCAAGGTAAATCCGTTGTGCCTTCTAAATGGTTGTATAAAATTAAACGTGGTGTTGATGTCAATATTGAAAAATATAAAGCTAGATTTGTGGCCAGAGGATTCTCTCAGAAAGAGGGAATAGACTATGATGAAATCTTTGCACTTGTTATCCGTTATACAACCATCTGATCTATTGTGGCTCTAGTTACTAGCAAGGTTTGGTCCCTTCACCAAATTGATGTGAAGACTGCTTTTCTGCATGGCTTCCCCAAGGAAGAAGTATTTGCAGAGAAACCACAAGGCTTTGATCGGAAAACTCATGAAGAAAGCCCTCTAAGGTTTGAAGCAATCTCCCAGAGTTTGGTGTGCCTACATTGATAGCTTCTTGATGGTGTTTGGTTTTACTAGAAGAAATGTTGATCCAAATCTTCACTTCAAGATAGTCCAAGGTATGCCTTTGATTTTGGTATTATATGTTGATGATTTATTTCTGACCGGCGGTGAACCTTCTTATCCTCTAGTGTAAAAGGGAGTTAGCTTCCAAATTTGAAATGAAAGTTCTTCATTTGATGCACTACTTTTTGGGTCTTGAAGTATGGCAAAAACCTAGTGAGATTTTCCTTTCTCAAGGAAAATATGTTGTCAAGCTGCTAAAAATATTTTGTATGACAGAATGTAAATCCAGGAATACTCTAATGGAGATGAACTTCAAGAAGCTTTGTGGTGAAGATGCAGGTCCCTATTTGAAAAATCCTTTTGAGTATCGACAATTGATTGGGGTACTGATGTTCTTAGTGAACATTAGACCAGGCATATGTTTTGTGGTCAATACTCTGAGCCAATATATGATTAAACCAGCTCATGCACATTGGATTGTTGCAAAGAATGTGTTGAGATACTTGCATGGGACCATCAATCTTTGATTGAAATATATTGCCAGAGATGTAAGACTACATGGGTACTTTGATGTTGATTGGGCTAGTAACTCTACTGGAAAAAAAAACACATCTAGGTGTTTCTTCAACTTAGGATTTGCCATGATATCTTGGATGAGCAAGAAGCAAAGGTCTGAAGTCCTCAGCACAGTTGAAGTTGAGTACATTGTTGCTAGCATGGCTAGCTATGAGGCAGTGCGGCTGAGGAAGCCCTTTGGAGAGTTGTTTGTGTTAGTTTTTGTAGCATCAGATGTGTTCTAACCACAAAACGTTTTGGAGAGGCTAGAATACAAGAGATCTCCAGAACTAAGAAATCATTTCTGGAAATTCCACCTAGAAGTATCTCAATTAGATTATTAACTGTTTTTTAAATATTTCTGAAGTCTAAACTTAGGGAATATGGTTAATTAATCAGTATTAATTGAGAAAAGGCGAAAATAGTGTAGAAAGTTGAAACTCACACAGATCGATCCAAAGATGATCCTAAAGATTGATTATGTTTTAATCTTGACTGTTGGTGCTCCAACAGAAGATTATAAGAGGAGATCAATGTGGCGACGAAAAGATGACTTGAGACACTTGAGCAAATTGATTTATTCGCAGATCGATTTCCTAAGTAGCAACAATCAGTTGTCGGAGAGAGCCAGAGATCGAAGTAGAAAGTGAGGGGCAAGGACGGTGAACCGGAGGAAGTTTTCCAGATCTGGAGAGGCAGCGGCAAGATGACCAAGTTATCCCAGTGAGGTAGCTCAAAGCTCTGCGCAGTAGCTTCAAAGAGGGCAATTCAATTTGTTGGAGAGAAATTCGTTCTCAGATCCAGAGGTCAAGCAGAGGTTCTAGAGGGTCAGAGAGATGAATTTCTCAGGAATAGAAGGCAGAATGACATCATCGGAGACCAGTCAAAGGCTTGACATCATAGTGACTGTGCAGTCCAGCGCGGAGGGTGATGCAGAAGTCTCAAAGGGACGAGTTTTCTATAGGCAAGTTGTGCCGGGATTGGTTGTGAAGGTAGGCCAAATTCCCTTCGATAATTTTGACTAGATTTTCCTGTTGTGGATTGCTAGTTTCAAGCATCCAAATTGTACTCATAATTTCACTGTTGCATAATAATAAAAACCCTCACTGCTACACCGGTTTTCCTGTATTGGGTTTTTCCAAGGACTTTTGTCCAAAAATAATTGTGTTATATTTTGTGTGTGTGCTAGCATTTCTCAGCTTCCAACATTTTATTTTTCCACAGAATTTTATTTGTGAAGGTTGCAGTGTGTTTATTTCGATATTTGTCGTAGGAGATAAATTGTTAAATTGATTAAAAATTAGGAGAAATAATACAAGTTGCTGCAATAGGATTTGAATAGTGGAATTTTCATAGTTTGAGCATGTTCTGGACACAACAATAATTTACTGTGACAATAAGAGTGGGATTAGACTTGCAGAAAATCCCTTGTTCCATGACAAGTCCAAGCATATTGAGATCAAATATCACTATATCTGGGATATGATACAGAGAGGAGCAGTACAACTCCATCACATGGCGATTGATGACCAAATCGTCGACATTCTTACCAAGCCTCTACCAAAGGGGAAGTTCTTGGTTTTCAGAGAGCAACATGGACTAACGGATGTGACCCTTCCTAGAGAAGGTGGTCACAGATGATGAGCCTTGGTTGTGCGAGATAATTGTCATGTGTTGACAAGTGCATCCCCCCAAGCAGAGATGAGACTTCGTTGTACGAGATCCTTGTCATGTGTTGACAAGTGGATCCCCCTAAGCAAAGATGAGACTTGGTTGTGTGAGATCCTTGTCATGTGTTGACAAGTGTATCCCCCCAAGCAAAGATGAGACTTGGTTTTGCGAGATCCTTGTCAAGTGGATTATCCCCACAAGCAGAGATGTGACTTAACTGTGTGAGATCCTTGACAAGTGGGTTATCCCCCCAAGCAGAGATGAGATTTGGTTGTGTGAGATCCTTCTCATGTGTTGACAAGTGGATCGCCCCAAACGTTATTTTTCGTAGTTTGGGAGGTACACCAAGCCTTGAGGATCGAGGGTTTGAAGGAAGAAGATCCACAAGTGGCCCTGTGGACTTGAAACCCAAGCTTGGGTTTTTCACCCATCGATGTTTGGGCCAAAACCACGACGTGTTTGTGACATGTGATGGATGAGGATAATAGTAGATGACGAGATGAATCCAACACATCAAGAATCGTCCAATTTCGAGTTTTCGTTGAAGAGAAATGAATTTTTGAAGTTAACATGTGGATTTGTGCACCATAATACAAGTCGGCCTTGTTATTGGAGAGCCCAAGAGTGGGCTAGACATTGCACATAACACATATAAATATAGTCCATATGTGAGGTCATTTGAAACAATCCTAAGGGCATCCATATCAAAGGAGAAGCTCTGCAATTGGACAACGAGATTAAGGGAGGACGAAGAAGGCTAGGAACACGAGTTTCAGCCTGTTTTACGAGTGTGGCTTTATGAGGAATAGGGTCACAGGTCTGAGGCATGCACGGGAGCAATTGAGACGTGTCTTGTTTGGGCCGCAAATCAGAGGAATTGCAACAGTGTTGAGGAGGGAGATTTGAGTGCGTTGAGAGGCCTAGGAGAGACCTTCTAACCTAGCCGCATTCATCTATTGAAGGCCACAGCCTAAATTAACCTTTTCTCCATGAGTTTGTGCAGATTTGTATTGTTGGAAGGTAAAGGTATGTTGTAGAGTATTGTGTGAAGGATCCTCAAGTTCTACTATTGTGCTTTGGTGCCTAAAACGAACAACAAGTGAAGTAGCCTAGTTGGAGAAAGGTGAACAAAGAGATTGGGCACTGGTGTAGGGTTGTTGTGCCCTAACAAGTCTAGTACATGCACAGATACTGAGGCAAAGAGGAATGTAGCAGTAAGTGGCAGATGTCTTCTTGTTTTATGATTAGATGCTAGAGGATGAGTATCCTAAGAGAGGACTAATTGGAGAAGTCTATTGGTAGCCAAGAGGAAGGGTTATCATAGTGGTTGGATGCCCTAACTAGGAGCAGATGCTACAGTAAGGATTGGTCACTCGTGGTAAGGATGGACATTGGATTGGGCATTTATGGTCTGTTGGAGGGCAGCGTGATAGTGCCCAAGTTGGAGCCTGGTGTGCACCATCTTCATGGACATAGGTGGTTGCTAGAGTGGCAGTTGTTGAGCTCAAGGGTCTGATAATCCAGGATCAGTTTGAGTAGCCCTAGACTTGTCGTGTGGAGAAGGACATCTATAGCAGATGATGGACAGTCCTCCTAGCCCGTGTTTATTGCGGGAGATGGACATCTTGCAGTGATAGGTGGAAGCACTTTGTGCCCTATGTTATTCTTCATTGGAGTAGCGCAAGAAGACTATACTGGGTTGAAGTTCTTGAGTAGCTGAGGAGTAGCAATGGGAAGTTGAGAGTTGTTCACAAGTGAAGTTGTGAACAACTCAATAGGAGTTTTGATGTGTTGATGCGTTTATGGACAAACGATCAACGAGAGAGCAGATTGGATAGTCGAGGTTCAGTGGTCAAATGGACTTGGATCGTTGATAGAGGTAGTGCTGCAGATCGGGAGCCAAAGGACCGAGCAGGTACAGAGTACGACCAAGGTAGTTGTGATGAGCTCTATATCAGCTAGACAATCCAGTATCTTGTAGAGGGTAGATTGGTTGCCGATGGACTGACACCAAGCCCCAGTTTTGTATCTTGCATCAGTGGATGTATGAAAGCCATTATCCATGGTACGGGAGCCCTAGACTGTTGTATTATTCAGGTTGATTAATATAACGAAGTTGGTTTATTGTACAAAATTGTGTAAAAAGTTGTCTATATTTTGTGCACTAGTAGATTTGTTGTTGTTTATATTCCACTTTGCAAAGTAGCTTTGTTGTGATTCTTGGTTTGGTAGCGTCAGAGATTTAAGATTCTATCCCAGACAGGTCATGGAAAATAAACACGGTATCAAAGCATGTCTGAGCTACTTTGAGGGACAGTGAATCAGAGTGTGCATAGCGAAGCAACTCAGAGGGAGTTGTGGGTGTCTAGATCATGGAGCAAAGGGTTCAGCTGAAGACATGGAGATGTGGTCTCGATAGACTACATGGTGAGATGGGTTGGGATTTCTGGTGGATCATTGGTGGATCATTGGGGAAATAGTAAATGATGAGACAAATCCAACGCATTCAGAATCGTCCAATTCTGAATTGTCATTGAAGAGAAATGAATTTTTGAAGTTTACATGTGGGCTTGTGCACCATAATACAAGTCGTCCTTATTGTTGGAGAGCCCAAGAGTCGGCTAGACATTGCACATAACACAAGTATAAATATAGGTCATATTGTTGAGAAATCTAGGGCATTAGCATTAGGAGATTTCTCTTAGATTAGTTATTGTTTGTGAGAGATTTCTACTTCTTTAGATTAGGATGTTTTTCTTATTAATTATTAGTATTCTCCTTCATCAAGATAGTAACCAATGCATGAACATAAAATAGACAAGAGACACAACATGTAGGATATGAGTCGAGGTCAAAACCTCTCACTCTTTTAGAGGAAAACCCGCACCAAATTCTTCTTATAGAGATTCCAATTAACGGATACCAAGACCATGACGCTTGACCTATTTTCCCACTCCCAGACCAAGACATAGTCATCCTTCTTGCTTGATTCTTAGATCTTTCCTATTCTGAGATCTTCTCTTCATGGCATCAAGACATGATAACTGAAGCATCATCCAAACATAGAGGCACGTCACTGAATTGTGGCCTCCCCGAACTGTGGCTCCTTTGTATCATTGTGCATCATGTCATTATACTATCATTTCTACACCGAGATGCACCATGCAGCACCGAGTATTACTGTATCACTGGGTACAACACCTCGTATAATTTATTGTCACAACAATGAGTTTCACTTATGCCACTGTCATATATCTGCATTACAAAGAATACATATATGCTGAGGCGGTTCTGTGGTATGCCATCTGCACTGTGGGTATGCCGAGACTGTGGTGCATCTCAGAGAGGTCTAAGACCTACTTCAAAACTAAAATCCGAGCTTGTTGATTTTTGTAGCATCCGAAAGTATTCTAAGTCTCAAAACTTTGTAGGGAGGCTTGGACAGCATCATTCCAAAGAACCCAGAAACAGTTTGAATCTTCTAGAAAACATGGATCAAGCCAAGTTTTAATATTAGCCATTGATTAATCTTTTAATCTGGGTTGTTGGTTCTCCAACAGGAAGATTATAAAAGAAGGCTTGAGGGTCATTTGGAAAATAAGTCGAGCATACACTCAGTACCCGAAGGAGATCGATTCTAAAGTAAGAGAATTCGATTTCAGTGGGAGAGTTGCAGGGCGAGGAGCTTGCAGAAGCAAAAGGAGGAGGGAGTCAGCAGTGATCGGGATCAGGGATAGAGGGCAGCAGTGGGCCACTGGAGGCAGCTTGAGGCTGCAACGTAGAAAACCCACGCAGTCTCCACGCAGACTTACATAGTCCAGTGCTTGGACTGCGCAGTGAAACACGTAGACAGACACAGGAGCCAGCAAGGGCTGATCAAGGTGTCATAGAATTATCCGAGGAAGCCGAAAATTTAGTCTCAGGTGTTTCAGAATTTATCTGTCATTATATTTCCCTGTAAAGATATCATTTGTTGAAGAATTAATAAAACCCTCATCTGCTGCACCTGTTTTCCCGCATTGGGTTTTTCTAGGGACAATTGTCCAGAAAAAATTGTGTACATGTGATTGATTCTTGTGCTTATGTTCCCTACTGTTTATTTCTCTGCATATATATTTGTGAATGTTGCAGTAGTATTTATTTCGATATTTGTCAGAAGATTTCTGAATAATATCTTATTGAAATAATAAGTAGGAGAGATAAACCTATCACTGCAACTGTATAGTTTTCAGTTTGAAAATTTCACATGGTATCAAAGCCCGAGATGAATAACAGGAAGGGGGAATCAACTTGTGAACGGAAATCTATTGTTGCAGCAACAACACAGAAGGGTTCACATAGTTCTCCAGGAAGGGGAAGAAGCATAACAAAACAGATGGATCATGATGTCTCTGTATTGGCATCCAGACTTAAAGAAGGTTTTTTTTGCGTATCGAGCACTGCTTCTTCTAATGTCTGGTATATTGACAGTGGAGCCTCTGCTCACATGACTGGAGTATGGGATTGTTTTTCCGACTACCAAGAAGAGCAGATGAATTTCAAAATAACCATGGGTAATAAAGCAAAATGCACTCCCGTTGGGAGAGGTACCATAGTTTTTCAGACCGAGGCGGGAAATAGAATCCAAGCCACTAATGTGCTGCATGTGCAGAGTTTGCGGATGAACTTTCTCTCAGTGTCTCAACTTCAAAACCGAGGTTATGACATCTACTTTATTGGCAATAGAATCTACATCAAGCACCCCAGTTGGAAGAAGAAGGCACCGATCGGGGTAAGAAGCAACAAAATGTACAAGCTACAACTTGACTCTCCGATGGCACTGATCGACAACACAAATGAAACAAACCTGAATGAGCTATGACACAAAAGAATGGGGCATTTGCATCATGGGGCGTTGAGAACTCTCCAGAAGACTATCACAGGTGTTCCAGAACTGAGCACTAAACGAGATGATGTCTGCAAAGGGTGCATATTGGGAAAATATGCCAAGGCAGCATATCAAAGAAGCAACAATAGGGCCAAGGGTGTATTGGACTTGATACACTCAGATATCTGTGGACCGATGTCCACTAGAACTCTTAGCGGTGCCGAATATTTCGTCACCTTCATTGATGACCATTCCAGGAAAACCTAGATCTACTTCCTGAAGACCAAGGATAAAGTCTTCAGTCGATTCAAAGAGTTTAAGGCTCTGGTGGAAAATCTGACAGGGAAGTGGATCAAGGTGTTGCGATCAAATAATGGAGGCGAATACATAGATAAAGAGTTCACTGGATTCTGCGCAAGGGAAGGCATGAAAAGAGAGTGGACAACTCCATACAATCCGGAGCAGAATGTTGTGGTAGAAAAGAAGAACCGGACTATTGTTGAAGCAACAAGAGCCATGTTGTATGACCAAGACATGCCCAAATTCCTGTGGGCTGAAGCGTGTAATACAGTTGTGTACATTCAGAACAGGACTCCTCACACTGCACTGGGAATGATCATGCCTGAAAGTGTCTTCACTGGCAGTAAGCCTGAAGTGAGTCACTTTAGGATCTTCGGCAGTACAACTTACTGTCATGTGCCTAGTGAGAAGAGGAAGAAGTTGGAGATGATTGCCAAAAAAAGGTATCTGTTAGGATACAGCGAGAATGCAAAGGCATATCGCATCTACATTCTTGAGAGTAGTAAAGTCGTGGTGCGAAGGGATGTGAAGTTCATGGAGGAGAAGGCCTTCAGAAGATCCCGTGAGTTGCCTTTTGCTACGCAGTCTAAGGAAGAGCCTTTGGTTCAACCCCAACAACCAGCAGTAGAAAATTCAGTTGCCTCTCTAACATAGGGATCCAAGGGATGTGTCTCTCAAAGATTTGCAAGAAGGAGAGTCGGTAGATCCACCCACTACTAGTGGGAGAACAAGCAAGGAACTTCGACAGATTCTGAAGGATGCAGAGGACTTTGTTGAAATCCCCCGAAATGAGAAGAGATAGTGTAAGCATCCTGAGAGGTATCAAGCCTTGGTTACTCAAGTCGGAGAACCTTCCAGTTTTCGGGAAGCAGCTCAACACCAAGTGTGGGTTGATGCAATGGTGGAAGAGTACAGTTCCATCATGACGAATGGTGTCTGGGAAGTGGTCCCCATATCTCAGGAGAGATCAATTGTAGGATCCAGGATCAAGTATGCTGCGGACGACAACATCGAGAAATTTAAAGCCAGGTTTGTGGCTAAGGGGTATGCTCAGAAGGAAGGAATTGACTATGAAGAAACCTTCGCCCCAATAGCCAGGTACACCTCTATTAGGTCTGTGATATCCCTTGCTGCGCAGATGGGATGGGAAATTCACCAGATGGATGTCAAGACAGCGTTCTTGAACGGGGTGATAGAGGAAGAATTGTATATAGAACAATCGGAGGGCTTTGAGACACATGATCAAAAGACTCATGTGTGCAGATTGAAGAAAGCATTATATGGACTAAAGCAAGCTCCTAGAGCCTGGTATGGTCGAATTGACAACTACCAGCAGAAGATGGGATTCGTCAAGAGTGACGCATATCCCAACCTCTACTATCTGAGAGTAGGGAGTGAGCCTTTGATACTGGTTTTGTATGTAGATGATCTGTTTTTTACGAGATCATCAAGGCTTATCACATATTGCAAGAAGAATTTGGCTAAAGAATTTGACATGAAGGATCTAGGTTGGATGCACTATTTTTTGGGGTTGGAGGTTTAGCAGCAGAGTGGGGAGATCTTCCTTGGTCAGGGGAGATACACTACAAAGATTCTGAAGAGATTTCAGATGGAGGATTGTAGATCCATGACAACTCTGATGATCACCAACTGGAAGAAAATTGACACATCCGAAGATGATGAGGCTGATCCTACGCTATATAGGTAGTTCATAGGGTCATTGATGTATCTGGTAAATACAAGGCTAGACATCAATTATGCCGTAAATACCCTCAGTCAGTTCATGGTGGAACCGAAGAGGGCACATTGGGCAGCAGCCAAGTATGTTCTTAGGTACCTTTGAGGAACAATCGAGCTTCGATTGAAGTACACCCATAGCAGTGGTTTCACTGATGCAGATTGGGCTGGAAGTTCATTTGATCGGAAGAGTACCAGTGGATACTGTTTCAGTCTAGGATCAGGAATAACTTCCTAGTGTAGCAGGAAACAGAAGTCTGTAGCACTGAGTTCAACAAAAGCACAGTATATGGCAGCCAGCACAGCTTCGTGTGAAGCCATATGGCTTCGAAAACTGTTAGTGAACCTACTCAAGGAGAAAATGGAAGCGACCAACATCTTATGTGATAATCAGAGTTGCATCAAGCTCTCTGAAAATCCTGTGTTTCATGATATGTCTAAACATATTGATATCATGTGTCACTTCATCAGGGACTGTGTACAACGTGGAGCTGTTCAATTACAGTACACTCCAACAAGAGAACATGTGGCAGACGTTCTCACGAAGGCTCTAGGAAGATAAAGTTTGTCTACTTTAGAGAGAAGATGGGGATGATGAATAATCCATTCCAGTAGCAGGAATGATAGACTCAGTATTCAGAGGGAGCTATGGTACAGATGCAGCAGTGACAGTGGCAGTGTCAAAGGAAGCAGTACAGGAGACAGCAGCGCAGCAAATGAGGGGCAGCACCCAGAGATCAGCAGCACAGAGGGTGCTTGTTATGAATATTTTATTAATTATTAGTTAGATGTAGTTATATTAGGTTTTATTAACTGGAAGGGCATGATCAAAGATCATGCCTCTTCGCCAAGGGTCACCTTGAGGCTATATTTAAAGCCTAGGCAATCCCTCATTAGTTTTCTTTTAAAATAATTTATATAATTATGATATATATATATAATTTATTGATTAAAAATTATATAATATATAAATCAATTATATAATTATTATATAACAATAATAATTTTTATTATTTTATTTTTTAAAATCTAATTTTTATATAAAAATTAATTAAAATTAAAATTGTTATTATTTAAAAAAAAAAAAAAAAGAGGGGAGAAACTGGCAGAAAAAGATATTCCCCACCTCCTACACATTCGATGTCTTCGTCAATGTCAATGTCTGAATTCCAAAAGAAATTGGGAGATCTTGAGAAACAAATCAATAATAATTCTGAAGAATTCGGGAAACGATTAGTCAATCTTGAAGCTTCAGTTGCAGGGCACTCAAACGACATCAAAAAGATTCATGATACGACAAATTGAATAGAAAGACAAATGTGGCTAAATCATCACGAGGCCACAGAAAAGCTTAGCGAAGCAATGAACAAGATGACAGAGCATAGCGAAGCAATGAACAAGATGACAGAACTCTTCAATAAGCTAAATGATAAGATAGATAAGTTAAGTCAGACACAATCCCCAATATTTCCTAACATGGGAACTGAAAATCTAATGGCAGGAAAAGAAACAATGTTGGCGAAGGAGCCACATAAAGAGTTTAACGAGACTGCTATCACAGAGGCAACAATAGATTAGTCATTGAAAATGAAAGAAACCATGAAAATACAGATGCTTATAAACAGCAAAATGTTTCATCCCCAGAATTTAACGACACATGTGAAGCGACAAACACATCCGAAGCCACTGATATAGCGCCAGAAGCTGTTAAGGCCTTCGGTGCTGAAGCAGATACAGTGGTTAGGCAGGAAGCATTTGATGATGAGGAGAAGTTACATCAGACAATAATTGTTGGTAACCTACCTCTAAATTTAAAAAGGTACAAAGAAGAATCACCAACAGTACCAGGAATAGGATCTGACCCTGTCAATATCAGATCTTGTCACTATCCACATCACCAAAAGATTGAACTCGAGAAGATGCTCCACAATCTTTTTAAAATATGGGAAGCAAGAGCTCATCACTTGAGAAAACCAGACATTCGTCAACATTGTCCATCATTATGTATGCTTTGAGGACAAAGCATCTTAAGAGAGGGGCAATGTTATGAATATTTTATTAATTATTAGTTAGATGTAGTTATATTAGGTTTTATTAACTGGAAGGGCATGATCAAAGATCATGCCTCTTCGCCAAGGGACACCTTGAGGCTATATTTAAAGCCTAGGCGATCCCTCATTGTAATCATCTCTTATCTTCATCATTAATAATATATATTTATCAAGTTTATCAGAGTTTTTACACTCCAGTGCTTCAAAAGCAGAGCAACATGCAGCAGCCATATTGTTGGAACACTTTCCTCGCTAAGAGGGAGTGTTGATTTTTGTAGCATCCGGAAGTGTTCCAAGTCTCAAACTTTGCAGGGAGGCTTGGACAACAACATTCCAAAGAAATCAGAAACAATTTGTGGAAATTCCACTTGGTTCATGACTTATTAAAATAATTAATTATTTTAATCAAGACCCTAAGTCTAAACTTAAGGAAATGTAATAATTAAAGGGTATTAATAATTCAGAGTGTGAATCTTCTAGAAAACATGGATCAAGTCAAGTTTTAATCTTAGCCAAGGTTGCGGGGAAGCTTCTCCCCCCTCTCAAACCCGCTCCCAATTCGCACTCCGAGCGGGAGCGTTTTGGGAGCGCTCGGAAGGGAGCGTTTTCGGGAGCACGCTCCCTAAACAAGAAAAACGCTCCCTGTTTTCAGGGAGCGTTTAGGGAGCGCCTTAGGGAGCGTTTTTTTAGGGAGGGAGTGTTTTAGGGAGCGTTTTTTTTTTAGGGATGGAGCGTTTTAGGGAGCATTTTTTTAGAAAGGAAGCGTTTTCGGGAGCGTTTTTTTAGAGAGGGAGCATTTTCGGGAGCGTTTTTTTTGCTTAAAGACTTGGTCCTAAATGAAATTACTTGCTCTCCATTTGCTTAAATCATCCATTTGCCAACCTAACTATATTGTCAATATAATTTGTGTATCAACTATTTTTTAACATATTATGATACAATTCCATTTGGTAACGGCCATTATTTTATTGTAAACCCAGGAAAGGTACGTCCTTTAACAATCTTGAGACAAAATTTCCTCCCATAAATTGGAATGGATTTTTTTCAAACTAGTTGAAAAGCATACATCATATTCCTTTTATGCAAGGATCAACTGCCAAGATATGAGTAAAGGCTAATTTTCATTAAGGAGTAAAAACAAAAGCTTATCTTTAAGACTCATTGTGTTGTAGTTATTATAAGCAGAATATATGACCCTTTGAAACTCAGTATTTAATTCAACAACAATTTCTCTCCACTGTAAAAAGGGCCTAAATATTATGAAATCATTCTTTGTACTATTGTTAATGCCTTACACCTACTCCTTTCTCACATTGAAACCAAGTTGACAGTCCTTTACAATCAAAATATGCCATCTTATTGGAGACAATGATGGATGACCAAAATATTTGTTGATGTTTCATGAATGCCTCTACCCTTTTAGGTCATGGCCATATTGCTTGCATGAGATGGGGGCTTGTGTATTTTCCCATCTATTGTTTCTTAGAGATTTTTCGACCTTAATGGCAAAGTGGGTCACAAGTTGATGAAAATGCAATTGCTTAACCTTTGGATAATTAATGATATGCCTTCTAGGTTGAATTCCCATTTCCTTAAAAGAAATTAATTTATTCCTTAGCAACACATTCTACGTGTTCTCCACCTGTTGGACATGACGAATACCTAAGCATTCAGCTAAAGTGCAGATCCCATTCTCCCCCTAGGGACTCACTTACGGCTCTAAGATTTTAACTCTATTATATTTTATTAGGCAAGATCCCATTTTTTTCTTAAGCGGCCATCACATAAAAAAGCATGTGGCTTTTTGCACAATGATATCAAAATCAAAGCCCCAGTTTAAGCTACTTAATGTGACCCCAACATTACAATATCTTACCGTATCTTTTAAGATGATATTCTGTTAAATGTGTTCCAAAAACTAGATGTATCATGTGATTTTCTCAATATGTGTTCAGTTTTTATTAATACGCCATTGTTTTTAAGATTTATAAATCTTTACAACCATCTAGATTTCTATGGTTGACAATTTTCACATTATTTCATCCAAGACACCACAGGTTAGGGCTTTTTCATTTTCTTCTAGGTTACATCTTGGGAATTTGTGTAAATATTTTATTGGATCATTATCTTTAAGTGGCTATCTGACATAAAGTATCTTCTCTTCATTCTTACATCTTTACAAATACCCTTTAACATTTCTAGAGAAATTATGCACATTTTTTAATTATATTTTCTAAAGGAAGACAATGTCAACAAGCATTAAGGCCAAGCCTTAGAAGACTACCATTACCACGATCTGCTCAAATTTTAAAAATTAGACATTTCTCGTGGCAAGAGGGCAAACTATAGATAAAATAGATTTACTAGTCTTTTCTAGTTTCTACTAGTTTTTAACTTTTTATAACTGTTGAAACTTGACTATTTCATATTTAATTTGATATTTTTTGTAAACAATATATGACAATTTAAGTTTGAAGTTTGAAACTTTGAAGTTGGCAGTTATAAGTTTATAACTCATTATGAATTATGAATATGATGCTTCATGAAATTTGAAAGTTGTTTCATTTTGTTTCATTTTATAACATTTCATTTCATGTTAAATATTGTTTTTTGTAAATGTTACACTTAGCTTACACGTACAACTATGGTGATCAATGAATCGATGATGATAAATGTTATATATTGAATTTTGAAAGCTTGAAACTTTAAGATTGATGAATCATGAGACTCAAGAGTCAATATGTTGAATGTTTCTAACTTCTAGATTAGAATATTATAACTTCTAGATGATTGATGTTATATGGTTCAATCTATGTTTTTATGTTTTTAATGTCTAATTCATCATTCTACATGCTTTTGTTGACACATATGCATCAAAATATAAAAATATATATATTATAAAAAAACGCTCCCCGAAACGCTCCCAAACCGGGAGCTTCTGAAAATGGCGCTCCCACTCCCGCTCCCGCTTCCAAGTAACCATGATCTTAGCCATTGATTAATCTTTTAATCTGGGTCGTTGGTTCTCCAACAAGAAGATTATAAAAGAAGGCTTGAGGGTCATTTGGAAAATAAGTCGAGCATACACTCAATACCCGAAGGAGATCGATTCTGAAGTAAGAGAATTCAATTTCAGTGGGAGAGTTGCAGGGCGAGTAGTTTGCAGAAGCAGAAGGAGGAGGGAGTCAGCAGTGATCGAGCTCAGGGACGGAGGGCAGCAGTGGGCCACTGGAGGCAGCTTCAGGCTGCAGCGCAGAGAACCCACGCAGTCCAGCACTGGGACTGCGCAGTGAAACACGCAGACAGACACAGAAGCCAGCAGGGGCCGATCAGGGTGTCAAAGAATTATCTGAGGAACTCGGAAATTCAGTCTCAGGTGTTTCAGAATTTATCTGCCATTATATTTCCCTGTAAAGATATCATTTGTTGAAGAATTAATAAAACCCTCATCTGCTGCACCGTTTTTCCCACATTGGGTTTTTCCGGGGACAATTGTCCAAAAAAAACTATGTACATGTGATTGATTCTTATGCTTATGTTCCCTACTGTTTATTTCTCTGCATATATATTTGTGAATGTTGCAATAGTATTTATTTCGATATTTGCCAGAAGATTTCTGAATAATATCTTATTGAAATAATAAGTAGGAGAGATAAATCTATCACTGCAACTGTATATTTTTCAGTTTGAAAATTTCACAGAGCTCCTTCAACTGAGCCTTCTTCCTGTGATCATCTACATTTATTCCAAAGAGATCCGAACTATTTGACACCGAAATTACAGAGGGAAACCCGAGAACTGTTGTGTGGTTGATCTGCACCTTTTCACTATAATAACCCATCCGAAATCTCAAACATTTCACCACACTGTCCTATAGGCTCCTTCATATAGTAGTTTGATCCTACATTTGAGCCGACATGACTATCCGAATGGATGTGTCTCCATAAATGTGTCGATGTGTTATATATATATATATATATATATATATATATATATATATATATTGAGGCCGACAAGAAGATGAGTGTGCTTATCTTTTGGAGGGCTTCTAGACAACTTGTAGACTTAGGTACAATTTTTATATGCCCAAGAAAGGTCATACATGACATTGACTTTAACACAAAAAACCCTTGCTCATGAAACCCATGAAGCAAGTCAATAATAACATATTTTCATTAACGATTTTTTCTGATTTTTTCCCCTCGCCACCGTAGCTCCTCCACCATGCATTTACAAGTTACAACAAATAAGATAAACTTATAAAGTTACAAACATAAAAAAAAAATTAAAATAATGAAAATCTTACTTGGCATTTTAGTAGTCCTATCCTGGATAGCCATGTCGAAGCTCAAGGTGCCACCTGCCATTCTGTATACCTCCATTTCTTTGGATATCTCTGCACGTTCTGATGGATTTGGCACCATCTTTTGAACACAAGTGAAAAAGCCATCCATGACCTCAGCATCAAATAGGAAACTACATGAGTAAGCAAATCTGGGGTTCAGGAAGATCCTTGCAGCATGAATGGGACGATGGAGTGTGTTGTTCCATCGGTCATCAACCACTTCCCATTAAAGAAGTTGTTTCTGAAACCCCTCATCACCCTTATCATCATAGTAACTGCGAACAGCTTCTTTGGCCCTATCCATGGCCTCATACAAGTAGCCCATTGCGGGCTTCTCTCCATCCACCAATCTAAGAACCTTTACCAAAGGTTCAGTAACGCTGCACACCTCTTGCACTCCAGCCCAGAAACTTTCCTGATATGACACCAACCTGCAGATGGCCTCTCCCTCTAGTTTGCGGCTGATAGTCAAAGCACGCCACTCCTCTGAAAGAAACATTCTCTTCAAATCCCACTTAGAATTCAAGAGGGATTGAAGAGATATGAAACTAATGGAAAATCGTGTAATAGCAGGCCACACCAACTCCTTGTTGGTGAATGTTCTCATCAAATGAAGCACAGATGCATGATTATATATAAATTTTTTGATGCTCTTTGATGATTCTACAATATCTTTGACAAAATCAATCTTTACGATGTCCTCCAACATCAAATCAAGACAATGTGTAGCACAAGGTGTCCAAAATATGCTCGGATGCCTCTCCATAAGCATCTTGCCAGCAGAAACATAGTTTGCAGTGTTGTCCGTTATGATTTGGACAACATTTTGGACCCAACCTCCAGAATGAACACATCCAATAAATCACATAATAATCTTGCATCTTTGACATGTACAGATGCATCAACAGATTTCATAAACATTGTCCCCTTGGGACAACTGACCAAAAAGTTAATAAGGGTCCTACCCCTTTGATCAGTCCAACCATCTGACATCACAATCCATCCTGTGACTTCCCATGATGCCCTTAACTCCTCCAATCTCTTGGTGTAGTCAACTTTCTCATTTTGCAGAATGCGCCCTCTAAAATCATCATATGAAGGGGCTTTGTATCCTGGGCCAACAACAGCGATAGCATCAATCGTAGCCTGATAAAATGGATTGTTCCTGGCAACAGTGAAAGGAATATCACTCCAAAGAAACAGTTTGCCCAACAACCTATCAGCTTCTTCTTTCTCCTTTTTTTTAATAAGGGAGGAGATAGATGGCTGTGCCCCGGGAGTGGTTCTAGGAACAAAAAATGAGGAGGCAACTACGGGGTTGCCTGTAGAAGATGTTGATGCTAAAGAACCACTGCCACTCTCATGGTCAACTCTAAACCTTGATATTTGACTCTTCAGAGCTGCCTTGCTGAGTTTAGTTGTTTCTATTTCTTCCAATGACTTCATGGCTCTTCTGATTATTTCTAGAGTGGTATTTGTGCAAGGGCCTACTTCATGCCCAGGAATTTGTAACAGGTGGTATTTCAACCTGTATACCCCCCCTGTCATGTGGTGACCACATAACTTGCAAGTCAAGTTTGATCGGTCAAACCCCTAATCAGGTTCACCAAATTCCCATAAAGGATCCAATTTCCTTGGCATGTTGGAAACTTTGAACTTTGAACGTTGAAATTTGAACCTAGGGCACAAGAAAAATTGCAAGTTAAAAAATAAAATTAAAAAATTACAATTTTACATACAACATTTTGATTTTTTTCACAAAAAAAAACCCTCAACTCAATGCAAAAATAATGGGAAAAAATACATTTTGAAACACAAGCAAATATAATGGAAAGAAACTAAGAGCACAAGAAGAAATAAAAAATAAATAAATAAATTTAACAAACAATTTTTTGCATTTTTGACCAAAATAAATCCTCTCCTCTCAATAAAAAAAAAATTAAAAATTAAAAATTAAAAAAAAAACACAACCAAATGTAATCACAAATGATGAAAAATACATGGGTGATAGAAACCCATGGAAGAACAAGAAAAAAACAAAAAAAAATGGGTCAAATTTGATGCCCATACCTGGAAAAAACGTTTTGTCGGAGATACTTGGTCCAAATTCGATTTTTGTTCGCTTGGCTTGCTAAAATCCTTCACTTTTGTCCACTCTTGCCCTTGTAGATCACTTATCTCCCTCCTTAGCTCTCCTCCTTCACTCAGCTCTCCTAACCAAACCTGTCAATGCAAAAATGAGAAACAAAAACATCAAAATTGCACTTAAAAGCCGCTATTTTGGAAGCCCACGATTTTTTCCGTACGGATCGCGATTTTTTCCCGATTGGTGATTTTTTCAAAAAATCTTGCAAAACATTGCCGATTTAATCGTTTTCTTGAAAAAATAGCGATTTTTTTAAAAAATCGCGATTTTATCGCGATGTTCAAACCACTGCTTATACCATCATCCCATGAACTCCACAAGTTGGAGTTCCTAATGAAATACTTGCTTCCTCTCTAGATCGGTGAATCCTTCGATGAGGATTCCATTAGAGAATCTTGAGGATCTTGAATATCCTTATCTTGCAAATGTTTCCTTTTGATGTATGATGAACCTTGTCTTGGATGACTTCTTCTTTTCGTTCAATGAGGTTTCCAATAGCTATTTCCTTCATATTTAACTGCCATAGATTTTGTTCCTTTTGTCCTTTATGTTTTCCCATGGTGATGTTACAAACTCTTGTTTCTAATGCTTCCATGATGCCACAATGCATCTTATTATTTATTACAGCCATATCTCATGAAAGATTTTGGGAGCTATGACAAGACTTTTCTGGGGGGAGACTATCTCAATCATAGTAGTTATCTCTTACTCCCTCTTTCCTTGGTCTTCTTTTCTTCAGCTTCCTCCACCTTTCCAGTGATATGAGCTTCCTTTCTGAGTCTTTTAACTTTCAGCACTTTTGTCCTCAACTTGTCTTCTTCTATCTAGCATAGAAGCCACAAGTTGTTGGATGAGATAGCTTTCTTTTCCTATGGACATTTGTTACCTTGCTCATCAGTTAGAATAGTGATGATTATCCTTTTGTCATTTCTCCTTGATCTCGTCCTTGAGATCTTATGAAAATATCCCTTCATTCTTTTATACCTTCAATGACCTTCTTTATCGCATCTTCAGAGAATAGTTCTTTCAACTTATCATATATTCCCTTGATGTCTCCAATCCTGCTATATGATGGGATCTTCCATATGAATCCCTTTTCATGTATTAAGAGGAGACCTTGTTTAATGACTTCACTTTCTTCGAGGATCATGTCTATCCTTCTAGACCCAACCAGCTTATGGATCTCCTTGCAAACACAAAGTCATTTTACCAAATTTGTTTATAGAATTAAAGATACTTACTTGACCAATGAAGATGAAATATTCACCTTGATCACTTTGATGGTGGTTGAAGAAGATGTATCGATGCTTCCTTGGATGATCTTCTTCAAGGATAAGGATTAGATCCTTATTGTAATGATGATAATTCCTTCTTGCCTTTACGATACTTAGACTTGCTTGGAGGTGAATAAGTGTAGATCTGAAATGCTTCTCTTGGTTGTCTATGTCTTGTGTTATTTGCATTGTAGATCCTTTTAGCTTGATGAGATGACTAGGGGATCCAACATTTTTATTGTGCTAGTTGAGATTACTGTCTTACTTCTGTCATGATACTGAGGTCTCATTATGGCACTAAAATCGTTCTTTTACGATAGCACTATATTACTTTGATTGCACTGAGAGCATGTCGAGATCATATTACTGTGAGTTCTCCAAGATTGCACAAGAATCATCTTAATTGGAGCAGCACTGAATCATATACCAACAGATAGTATCAAAGTGAATGATTATAGTAGTGTTGCTATAGATAATACCGAACCTCCAGTAGCACTCTGAACTGCACCAGGTATGCCGAGAAGTATTGTAGTTAGACCACTGAATTGAGGTTGTCAAAATACTCCTGAAATTAGCCCGAGATGATCTAAACTGTTCACTGTGACATTCAGACTGTGATTACTTCTCGAAATTTCAAAGAATCCTTCTTTGACTTGCTTGGATGTTTTCTTGAAATCTGATCCGTGAGTGTCTCTTAGATGCCCTTCCTTAACTGTCACCTTAGCTCTAATACCATGTTGAGAAATCTAGGGCATTAGCATTAGGAAATTTCTCTTAGATTAGTTACTGTTTGTGAGAGAGTTTTACTTCTTTAGATTAGGATGTTCTTCTTCTTGATTATTAGTATTCTTCTTCATTAAGACAGTAACCAATGCATGAACATAAAATAGACAAGAGACACAACATGTAGGCAATGAGCCAGGGCCAAAACCTCTAACTCATTGAGAGGAAAACCTGCACCAAATTCTTCTTATAGAGATTCCAATCGATGAATACCAAAACCATGATCCTTGATCTATTTTTCCGCTGCCAGACCAAGACACAATGATCCTTCTTGCTTGATTCTTCGATCTTTCCTATTCTGAGATCTTCTCTTCATGGCATCAAGACATGACCACTGAAGCATCATCCAAACATAGAGTCACGTCACTAAATTGTGGCCTCCCCAAACTGTGGCTCCTTTGTATCATTGTGCATCATTTCATCATACTATCATTGTTGCACCAAGATGCACCATGCAGCACTAAGTATTATTGTATCACTGAGTACAGCACCGAGTATTACTGTATCACTGAGTACAGCACCTAGTATCATTTATTGTCACAGCACCAAGTATCACTTATGCCAATATGATATATTCCCATTACAGAGAATACATATCTGCCGAGGAGGTTCTGTGGTATGCCATCCGCACTGTGGGTATGACAAGACTGTGGTGCATCTCAGAGAGGTCCGAACCTAATTCATAACTGAAATCCGAGCTCTCTCAACCAAGCCTTCTTCCTGTGATCATTTGCATCTATTCCAGAGAGATCTAAACTGTTTGACACCAAAATTACAGAGGAAAACCCGAGAACTGTTTTGTGGTTGATGCACACCTTTTCACTATAATAACCCATCCGAAATATCAAACATTTTGTTGTGGCACTATAATTTATAAGATTGGCAAGAATAAACGATAAAGGACAACATCAAACTGCTTTGGAGTCTAGGACCTAGCCTTCCTAGACTCAGAGAGGGCTCTCTCTGTTTTTATGATTTACCTTTATGGTTATAAATATTGATATTAGGCTAGTTATAGAAATTATGAGGGTTGTTTGTTTTGATTGATTATGTGGTTGGACAGATAGAGTTGTAAAACTTAATCCATTGGGCTATGGAGTCATAAAAGGCTGAATTGTGCATCAAATTTTCAAGGGCATTCACAGGGCAAGCTAACTATGCAGACTGGATCTTACTAGCAGTGTGAATATAAGATGAAAGAAAGCAATGAGTTCAGTAATAGCTAAAGAGCAGTTGAGAATTATTTAACTATACTTCAAAAGAAAACATTAAGATAGTAAAAACAGACAGAATTAAGGTGCTCTCTCAACAAATCTTAATCTAAATTTTTTGTTTTACAATCAGATAAAACGATGCACAACATGAAAGACAAAGAAAACATTAACACAGAGGAAAAAACATCACCATTAACATAGCTCAAGAATCCTGTGAACGGTCTCTTATTATTGATGCCCAGCTCAAAAACTATAGTGCTCCAACACAATGATTCTTACAACGTAGAGTCTAACAAGGTCCAACCTTTGATAATGAAAATACGTGTAGTGTTTAACTGCAACTATGTCAGTTGCCCTAATCTACTTCGACAACCTTCATTAATTACAATTTAACTAAAACTAGACAACTATGGCCATGCAAGGCCCAAACAAAAATCTCTGGCAAAACACCGACTATAGCATTAACTTTGGCAGCTCTTTGTAAATCAAAAGGTAGGCTGAAGGTGGCTGAGGTGGTCACGAAGAGGCAACGACAGTGGCCGTGACATTTGGCTCTGCTTTTTGGGTCGTCACTACTGGATCATTAAATATGACGCGATGTTGGCACTTCTAATCAATCGATGGTTGTGCTAACGCGTCCATCATGCCTTTTCAGCCTTGGTACATGCACAATTTGCCCCACTCCTTCTTGCCTGGAATTCTCCTACCTATGACCTGTCGGTACACTTCATCCACCTCTGTGTATTTGTTGAAGGTAGGCCTGGTGAGAAAAACATGCTTCAGCTCATGTTGAATGAAGAGATCATTGCTCAGGAGATCCAAAAAAACCTTCTCGGTCACGCTCCCTTTAATGTTGGCAAATTTGGTGGTATCCTTAGTTGCTTCCCTGACCTTGGTCATATAATCTCCCTTCTGGACCAGCTTGTTGTTAATTACATACAGTGAGGGCAGTCCCTTTTCCCTCAGGGGCTCAATCTTGTTTAAGAATCTACTGATGTCCATGTCTAATTCATGACACTTCTCCTCCATTTGCCTCACTAAATTCCTCTTAGTGAGGACCTTTCTCACTTCTGGTATGGTTGTTGTCCTATCCTGCACATCTAGCTCTTCCAGCTCAAAACTGGTCTTGGAATTCAAGAATCTTATGATTTTGGGGGTTGTTATTGGCATATCCCCCAACTCCTGATTTGCTTTCTCGATAGCCACTTTACATTTGTCAATTAACTCCTATTCAAAAATAATGTGGATGGAATGCCAGATTTCATCCACTGACTCCATGATACTGCCCGAAATCATCAATTTCATTTGGCCCAAAATGTTGCTGGCAGAAAAGGAACCAATCTCTCAATCTGCTTCTTGGCTATCTCATGGGCATTTTCTGATCTTGCCTTTTGATCCCTCAGGATGCCAATCTGCGCTTCCAATTTCTTGATCTCTTGTGATTGTAGGGTCATGCTTTCCATAGCTTTGGACAGGTGATCTGTCCCACTGGAGGCTCCAGCAGTTGCTAGAACAGCTAATGGAATTGATGAAATAGGGACAGCTTCTAATGGGATGAGTGCCCCTTCAACTGCTTCTTCTTTTTGCTTCAGTAGCTTCTCCATGTCGATCTCTATTTGTTTGATTTGGGCAGACTGTTCGATAACTATCTTCATCAACTCTGCCATCTGTGGCTCATCTTCCTCAATGCCCTTAGCCAAGGGGTCCATTACTGGCATCTTGAGTTGTTTCCTGAGGGCTGCTATGTCAACATTCTTTTTCTTCAAAATCTCCTCCACAGCTTGAACATTAGTTGGGTCATGCCCAATCTTCACTATTAAATCTTCTAAAGACTTGATCCTTGATTCTCTAGCCATGGCAGATATCCTCTCCATCTTGAGCTGTGATTGGGTATTGGATAAAGACACCTGTAGTTTTGACAAGCTCATAGCAGTGCTTGTCAAGGTTGAGGCTACCATCTCCCCGGTCCGCTTGTGTAATTCCATCTGGTCAATAGGATGGATGTCCTTGGCGCTGAACTCGAATGATGCTTTCTTATAATCCCCTGCTCCTTGAGGCTGTGGGACCAAGGCTTCTAGGAATGCCATATGCATCCTCCTTTGTTCAGTGTCAAAGGCAGACAATAGCCTGCTTTGTGAACTTGAGGCCTGCTTCCAGAATTGATTGTATGTATTAGTCTTCAGCACCTCATTCCTCAACTTTATCTCTTTGAATATCTCAAAACAGACTTCTCTTGGCCTTCTATGGCAGGTTTGGAAGCAGATGCTTATAGACCTTGTTGCTGAACAGACACTGTGGTTGATGATGTAGGTGAGGCCATGGTTTCTCCACCTGCTGGTGATGACTTAGGGGTTTCCATGATGTGAATCATTGTCTGCTTCTCTGATTCACCTCCTTAATCGATCTCCATATGAATTCGGGCCCTTTTCCTATATTTTAGCTTGAATTATTTGCTAGAGGTATCAGTCACCGAAGGTGACTAATCCTCTCTTGGCCTCTTGCTCCCTATCTCTTTCTCTGGTTCTTTTCCCTTGTCTTCTTTTTCTTCTACACTCCTCTTTTCTTGTGATGTTGGGGCCTGGATGCCTGAAGTGGAGATCACCTGTTCTTCATCTTCTTGGAGGGTATTGGCCACCCATTCTGTTTGATTAGCATACTGCTCAATTGCAGGTCTGTGTGTGTGAACATAGGGTGTGGATCTATTTTCCACCCTTTTCTTGGAGATAATCCCTGCAGAGTCATAACACTAAGTGAAACTGTGACTGAAACCCATCCCCTTCAGTATCTTATCTGCCTCCTCCCCTGCTGCTCTACCGTTGCAGATGAAAGGCCCAATTTGTGTCTTGATCTTGAACTGAGCCTTCTTTGCAGAAACAAAGTGGAGCTCATCTGCATCT
This sequence comes from Pinus albicaulis, assembly GCA_034641835.2. Lineage (NCBI taxonomy): Eukaryota > Viridiplantae > Streptophyta > Pinopsida > Pinales > Pinaceae > Pinus > Pinus albicaulis. The sequence continues at coordinate 406,094,790 of CM076573.1, forward strand.
ATCATTTGCCTTATGTACTCTAGTGCAAAGACCCTCATGGAGAGGAACTTTGGCAATTTGTAAGGGGCTAGCTCACTTCCATAGAATCAAATCTCTGTGTAATTTTAGTACAAGTACCAATCTGTTGTCTTCACTTGAGCTGTTAGCTGCATGGTTTTCCTGATTTCTTCACTAATCTTGCGCTCTACTGCATTGTTGAGTGTGTTGATCATTGGGTGCACAAACAAATCCACAAAATACTTGTATCTATAATTTTTTTGTTCCTTTACTAGCAGGGTAGCCCAAAAAATGACAGACTAAGGCTCAGCATCTTCATTTACCTTGGTCATCTGAAATTGAAACCTGCTGGACTGGAAATAAACAAACATATACACCAACACAGAGGTGTATTTGAAAACCTCCTCTGTGTTAAACTTTAAAAACTATTCATGAATGGCATCCGCAAGAAACTAAGCATAATTAAACATGATTGTGGGTTTAGCTTCTAAGGAGAGAATGGACAAAAAACCTATCACAACTTCATCGACCCACTGATCAGAATGATAACCTAATAAATAAGATAAAACAGTTATAATCTGCTTGGTCCTTTCGGGAAAAATGGATGAAGGGTAGGGTGGATTTTTTATAGGCATTGGTGCATCAATGGCCATGAAAAGTTGCAGAGTTTTGGCTCTACTGGCAAAATCAATTCTCTGATAAAGTTCCCTAAGGGCTTCTAAGAGAAGGGGATTGTTTGTTCAGGAGTGGGGGCCTGCATCATTTGCTGAATGAATTGGGCATTAATCGTGAACAGGATTTCTCATGTTGGGGTGACTATGGTCCTCTAATTAATGTCATAGCAGGCATGGCATTTTCTGATGAATTCGGGGCAACTATGGGTTTTGGGAAAGATGTACAAAGGTAGTTGGGTCTCCCACAGGCTAATGTCATCAACTTCATCAAGAAATTTGTCCTCGAGCTAGCAGTAGACATTGGACAAGTCAAAGTCTGACTCTGTTTCGTGAATTTTTTAATCTCGGTCTGCCACGGCTGTATGATCTAAATCCAATTGAGGGTAACCCATGGGGTTGAAGGGCTCCTGGTCCTTCTTAGGAGGCATGATTTGTCTTTTGTAACTTATTTTCAATCTGCAATGAAGAATGGGATGTAAGAAAAAGGGAGCAAAGAAGGGGAAATGATATTGACCAGTATTGGGGAAGGGAGATAATAGAAGGGACCACGATCAGAACGGAACAGTTTTAAGGAGAGACTGTAATCTGGTTTGTTAAGAGCTATCAATTCTTTTGATGAAAACAGGTTCTTCTGCAATAGTTGTTTAACCTGTGATTTCTCTGTAAACCTCTATGAATTCGATATCTGCAACCTCCAATCAAAATGAGCACATTAAACTCTGTATCAGGCATGAGTTTGGCCTTTAATCTATGATTGGTGAGACGTTGGGGTGGCACGGGTCCGTTGGACAACAGCTCGACCATTTACGGTGCAATGGCTTGCTTGGCAAGAGTGAGTGTGATTGGACGGGAGGGACAGGTAAGCGGGGACGTGGCGCAGAGGGAGCAGGCAATAGATAGTCCAACCGTCGGCGGGTGTAATAGTTTTATTTGGTGGCGAAAACCGCTTTCGAAGAGGGTGGTGGCGGTATGCAGTATTGGGGGTGCGAACAAACATGGGTGCAACACGTAGCGGTATTAGGTACCGCCGATTTCGGACCCCCTCCCCCCTTCGTTGTTAATGTTCGGAGGGTGAGGGGGGGCGGAACGTAACGTGGGCCATCGGATGTGTAGCAGTGAGCGAGGATGTTGAGGAGAAGCGAGGTGGTTAGCGAAGATGGGACGAGTGATGTGAGGTGTGACAGGATGTGCAATGGGATGGTGGGGTTATTTTATGAAGGTCGAGGGGTAGTGTGAAACTTTAGGATAAGGAAAATGTGAATGGGGCGGGGAATAAGAATAAATGAATATTTTTGGGACTTAGGATTAGAAACATACATAAGGTCCCCAACCTTTGTAGAATCACCCCTTTTCCAGACCTTAGAGTATAAATCCTCCTTTCACTTTGATTTCTCTTCTGTTATAATACTAACAAGCAATTTTTAGGCTGCTTATTTATAGAATAAACTTTACATTTTCCTCCCTTTCTCTTTTCCAACAAATCTACCTACCCGGGCTGCAACTCTAACCTTTTTTCTTCTTTGTAGGGTGCATTTAGACTTGCAGACCCTGAAATCATTTTTCTTTTGAATTTCTAACCTACCACCTATCCCTTATTTCTCCTATTGGTTCAAATTAAGCTATTGAACCAATGTCATTTTCTACCTATCTACTGATAAGCCAAGATTAAATGGTTTGGAAAATCTTCATTTTCTAACCTATCAGCAAAAATTCAAAATTGTACAATCATGCATACTCTGTATGATTGAACGAATAGTGGTGGCATTTTGATTTGCAGCACTTTCAGAAATATTCATTTTCTGTATGGGGTTTTCTTTTTCCTTTTTTAACACCCTCTTTTCTTCTTCTTTTTGTTTCTTTTTTATCTTCTTTGAAAATGCTTTTGAATATTGAAATATATGTATAATATGAAAATTTACAAGAAATACACAGTCACCTTGTGATACTGTAAATTACAGGACTATTCTATTGAAATTGCGAGGGGTATAAGCTCTTTTATATAGTATTTTAATCCTACATTTGAGTCGAAACCCATGAAGCAAGTCAATTTTAATACATTTTCTTCATTACATTATTTACAATAATTACATGTCATTATGAAGACCGAACCTAGTTACATTCTACAACACATGTGAGGTCATTTGAAACAATCCTAAGTGCATCCATATCAAAGGAATACCTCTGCGATTGGACAACGAGATTAAGAGAGGACAAAGAATTCTAGGACCACGAGTTTGGGCATGTTTTAGGAGAGCGGATTTCTGAGGAACTGTTGAAAATTGGCAACTCATGGATGAATTTCTAAAAATAGAAAAAATAAAAATAGAATTTTTAAAAATCGAAAGTCTCAAGTATGACTTTCCAAAAATAGTAAATCACCTTGCATCAATTGGAAATCAAGTATTGTTGATGGAAAACCCTTATGATCATCAATCAATCATAATAGTTCAATTTTGATGTAATCATCAATATTATCATTAATTTTATTATTATTATTCTTATTAAAAGAAATTCAAATCTCTCAAGCATGTCATGTGTAATTCCCTTCAATGAATGCATATGTTACTCTCTCTCTTTTAATGGATTCATTCCTCTCTCTCTGTAATGCTCTTACACACCTCTTACACTCTCTTACACACTTGAATGACTCCCATAAAAAGATTCATCTTACACCTCTTTAATGCATAAGTTACACTCCTCTCGTTTATGGCATAACACTCCTATTTTGGCATATGTAACTCCTCATCAAGGCATAGGAGTTACTCCCTCATTAATTTGACCTCCTTGCTCTTTCTATATATTTGTATCTCTCATCCTCACTTGACACACTTACTTGTGCTTGTGAAAGGAGAATTCGAACTTGAAAAAGAGAGAGCTGGAGAGTCTAGAGCAAGATTGAGAGAGAGAGAGAGTGAGAGACTTGAAGAGCAAGAGCATACCTTGGAGAGCCAAAGTGACTCAATGTTTGCATCATCTACTGCTATCAAAGATATTCTTTATATTTGGGTGAACTTCTTCATTCTCTCATTGTACTTTGTATCTCTGCTGAACAATTGATTTCTAATAGAAGAAGAATATGGTTGGGTTTTCCCCTTGTGGGTTTTTCCCTGGTCATTGACCTAACTTCTCTGTGTTTCATTGAGTTCTTGGTTGTCTTCCATCATGCATATGGTTTATATGGTTTATGTCCTATCTACAATTACTTAACTTATTTTGCAACATAAATAAGTTATGGATTTAAGTGATTGTAATAGCATAGAACATCAGAATTTCAACAAGAACTAGGTTGCAGGTTTGAGGCATGTACAGGAGCAATTGAGACGTGTCTTGGCTTGGTTGAAGCAGTCCATAAGTGCAGATCCTAAGCCGTTGGGTTAGAGGTGAGTTAGGAAATGTTTGTGCATTTTTTAAGTGTGTTATTACATGTTCTTTGGGCCGCAGATTAGAGGAATTGCAACATCGTTGAGGAGGGAGATTTGAGTGGGCCGAGAGGCCTAGGAGGGACCCTCTAACCTAGCCGCAATTATCTCTTGATGGCCACATCCTAAACAGACCTTTTCTCTATTAATCCAACTTGTCATTGATGGCAACAGGTTGAAAGACATTGATGGCAACATGGAAGATATCATTTGAAGTTTCTCCTACATGATGGTGCTATGACCCCATGATTGATAAGCCAAACAATGGAAAAGACAAATGAAGAAAAAGCCAAGCAATGGAGAAGGCATTCTGTCACAAAGAAAAATTAAGGACAGTCACAAAGAAAAATTGTTTTTACCTCCTTAAAGGCATCCTTCCAAATTGACACCTATGCCATCTCTTAGAGCATATTTTTGTCTTTCCGATGAGCTATTACTTGACCCGAAACTCCATGCCGTTTGGGAGATATGAATTTTTCAAATGAAGGATATATTTCTGTTTTTGAGCTGACCTATGCTCAGGGATACAAGTCGGCCTCCAAACAAGGTCATAAGCTATATATATACAATTCGTACTCATTTATCACACACAGATTTCGGTGGTCAAGCACAGTACTCGGTTATAAAACATTCACCACAGAAACTTAGTTCACAACTCGTGAACTTTCAAACATCAAGAAGGAGCCTATACGAAGCATATTTCTGAGTCTACAGTCGCTGATCTGAATGCAAATATAAGCCAGGGATCTGTGAGAATATACAAGCCTCAAACCTATATGTGACTACAGCGTCGGACCTCTCTGAATCTGCAGTGGGCCAGCCTTGATGTGAAGCTCGGATCAGTTACAGTCATCCTGTACCAGCCTCGGACTTGTCTGCAATTACAGTCACTGTAGTGGCTCGCATTACTTCACAAATTTATGGTTCAGACAGAAACCCAAAACAGCCCTATATATCTCAGATTTGTGTCATATTTTTGATATAGAACTCAGATTAAAGCTCATAGATTCGGATCAGTGTTTGAAAAGCTTAGCGTTGTAACATCTGTGGAGGAGATGTGAGTTAGATCTGTTGTAAGTGCATCTTGGATAATAAAAGAAGTTTGGATTTGTGAAGAACAGTCACCTACTCGGACTGTGTGAAGAAAAACTCGGGTTGAAGAAGTCCTATGGAAGAATTGTTACAATAGTCAAGCATTTGTAGACAAGGACAGTCACATATAATCGAGGACTTTTGGAAATATTTTATTGGACAGTCAAGAACAACTTTGGATCAAATTAATTGAATAGTGAAGAATCTTGTTGAATACACTTAAGTAAGTACATCACACACTTTCTCTCTAAAGATTTCTGAAGGATTGGTGTCCTTGGAGTAGGAGCTCCTAAACACAAGGTTGGTGCCTTTAGAAGATAGGGTCGAAGCCTTAGAGGTCGAAGCCTCATCAAAGTCCAAGTTGGTGCTTAGCAAATAGGTTGGTCCTGTTTCATTAAAAGGGTTGGTGCCCTTCTCTCATCTATTGTATACTATTATTAAAAGGGGATTGAAGTTCTCTTTAATATCAATATTATATATATATATGTGTGTGTGTGTGTGTGTGTGTGTGTGTGTGTTTAATTGTGAAGAATCTAACTGGCAATAATTAACAATTGAAAAGAAATATTGATTCACCCCCCTCTCAGTATTTCCAACATTCTCCATGAGTTTGGACAGATTTGTATTGTTGGAAGGTACATGTATGTTGTAGGGTGTTGTTAGGAGGATCCTCAAGCTCTACTACTGTGATTTGGTGCCTAGAATGAACAACAAGTGAAGCAACCTAGTTGGAGAAAGGTGAAAATAGAGATTGGGAACTAGTGTAGGGTTGTTGTTGTGCCCTAACCAGTCTAGTACATGCACAGATCCCGAGGCAAAGAAGATTGCAGCAGTAAGTGGCAGATGTCTTCTTGTTTGATGATTGGATGCTAGAGGATGAGTGTCCTAAGAGAGGATTAATTGGAGAAGTTTTTTGGCAGCCAAGAGGAAGGGTTACCATAGTGGTTGGATGCCCTAACTAGGAGCAGATGCTACATTAAGGATTGGTCACCTATGGTCTGTTGGAGGGCAGCGTGAGAGTGGACCTGTTAGACTCCTGTATTTCACAGTATCACCAGGTGACTGATTATTGCTCATATTTTTCATACTGAAAACAATATTCCATGGCTATCATTTATTTTTAGAGAAAGAAAGGGACAGCCTAACTGCCAAGAGCTTCAGAAGTATTCATCTTCCATTTTCAGTTCAAGGAAGAAGGAAAGAGTTGCTAAGTAAGTGTAATAGTGAGCAAAAGTCCATACTGCCCTCATCTAGTCCATCTACCTTCTTACCTTCATTTTCCTAAAAAGCCCTGTACTCCAATGCTCTAAATCCCCATTTGACCCTAAGACCCACACACACCTAACCTTCTCGGGCTTATCCTTGTATAAAACACACCCATTATCTAAATCCGAAGTTTTATACCATAGCTCTGCCCGCCCACCAAACAGCCATTGGTATGCAACATAAACCTTACCTGTTGCCCGCACTTTGTAGCCTGCTGATTTTTAACCTTACCTCTTAAGACTTATGCCGAATCTTGTTTTTCTGCCTATGCGATGAAGTTGAACCCGCCATACCTTTACCACATTGTCCAAACCGAGTGCAAACCTTCATATTTCTCATTTTCCTTACCTCTCGTCGATTCCCACCCTTCAGCGCTTAGCGCATCATATTTCGCACTTCGTGCATTTCGCAACTTACCCCTTTACAGCGCCCGCAATTTAGAAGTTTTATCTTGCGATATGCGGACTGGCGGGACCCACATTGCCCTTGTACAACTCTGAGGCTTGGAAATCTTTCATGTTATGGGTCGGGCGACTTTTTCTACATTTTAACCAAAAATCACTTGTCTGCTTGGAGAAACTTATGGTGGGGTCCATCTCCCAATCGCAAATCGCAATGTTTAAAGGATTACCGCAGGAGATAAATGTTAAAAGTGTCAATGTGCGATGTGCGATGCGGTGGGACCAAATCGCAAATCGCAATTTTTAAAGAATAAGTGCGAAGATAAGAGTTATGATCACTGAAGTGCGATATGTGCTGACGTGGCAGGGTGACATAGCAAATGACGTGGCAAGGTGATGTGGCAGATGACATCGTCCCGACACCACAAATCACAATTGACTTATGGTGACGTGGCAGGTGACGTGGCAAGTGACATGGCATACCGCACATAGCAAATCGCATAGGTTAAGTTTATGGTTAAAAGTTAAAAGTTGCGAAGTGCAATGGAGGCCCGGCCGCAATGTAGTTTCAAAGGCACATTCCAAAGGATTTCGAATCCGCATACAGGGCCTTTTTCAGTGTTAAATTGCACCGGAGGAGGAAAAGGGATTACAACGTAAAAAGCCATGGAACGTCGAAGCAAGACATGTTATACGGTAGGACCCGATTGAAATACACACATCGCAAATTTTAAAAGATAAGTGTTAAAGAAAAGTTAAAGACAGCAGGATGCGAAGTTGCTTTATTGGCACAGATGCGATAGATTCAGAGCAAAGGCCTAAAGATTTTCAAGCCTGGGCGGACCCACTTGTTCCATGTCACAACAAGTTTGTGTAAACTTCCCGCAACTCTCCGCCATCCCCGCTCATCTCTGCGCATCGTATGGTTCATAGCGCCTTTTGGCCTCCCCGCATCCGCCGAAGGTTAACAAAGGAGGGGAGTCCGAAATGGGCGGTATCCCATACCGCCCATTCGGCTACGTGTCACGCTCAGGGCTATTCCGCACCCCCCTCTCAAATATCATTTACCACTCACAACCCCCTCTGAAAAGTCCTTTGCGCCACTCACCAAACCACTGTGCCTTTTTACTGTTGCATGTACTATTTGTGCCACGTTTTCTCCCGTTGTCTGCTTCAATCACATCCCCTCTCGTTAAGAAAATAGTTGCGCCATAAAGGGTCGGGTCGTTATCCAACAGACCCGCGCCCACCTCCACGCCACCGCATCACTATTTTAAAAGCCATATGCCAGCATAAATACAAAGTTTACTCTGTTAGTTATTGTCAAACTAATACAGGAATTGAACTTGCAAGTATTACGAGAGAAAGTGTGAATTTCAAACAAGAACTATCAACACTCTGCAAAACTGGATTACAGAGCTCCTTTAGAATGTCAATCCTGGTTACTATCCCCTGCTGTCATATCCCTTCCCCATTGTTGACCCATAATCATTTCCCTTTCTCGGTTCCCCTTCCTGTCATCCCTTTCTCCATTGCAGGATTGTGAAAGAAGAATCATTGAAGAGAATGCCTCCAAAGCTAGATCAACAGCCATTTAATCCTATGGTCTACCCACAAGTGGACCTGGATCACTTGGCTCTAGCAGATAGAGACTGCAAAATCCATGAGACAGTCGGATTCTGATTTATTCGATGTCTACTTTTAGTTTAACGATCAATTTCTCGAAGGAACCGATGACATTAGCCTATGGGAGACCCAGTTTCCTCTTTACATCCTTCCCAAAAACCCATAGTTGCCCATAGTTCATCAGGAAGTGCCAAAGCTGTTATGATATTAATCAGAGAACCATAGTCACCCCAACAAGAGAAATCATGTTTTCCATCAATGCCCAATCTATCCAGCAGATGATGCAGGCCCCCACTCCTGAACAAGTGGTCCCTTTCTCATATGAAGCCCTCCGAGAATGTTATCAGAAGTTTGACCCTGCCAGCAGAGCCAAAACTTTGCAACTTTATTTGGCCCCTGATACCCCAATGCCTACAAAAAACTCTCCTTATCCCTCATCTACCTTTTCTGATAGGACCAAGCACATTTTGTCTGTTTTATCTTATTTATTGGGTTATCACACTGATCAGTGGGTAGATGAAGCTATGATAGGTTTTTTTTCCACTCTTTCCCCAGATGCTAAAACCACAGTCCTATTCAACTATGCTCAGTTTCTTGCAAAGGCCATTCATGAACAATTTTTAAAGTTTGATAAAGAGGAGGTTTTCAAATACTCCTCTGTGTTGGTATATATGTTTGTCCATTTCCAATCTAGAAGGTTTCAATTCCAAATGATTAAGGTAAATGAAGATAATGAGCCCAATCTGTCATATTCTGGACCACCCTGCTATTAGAAGATCAAAAGGATTATACATACAAGGATTTTGTGGATTTGTTTGAGCACCCAACCATCAGCACACTCAGCAATGCAACAGAGCCCAGGATAAATGAAGGAATCAGGAAGACCATGAAGCTAACAGAGCAAGTAAAGACAGTAGATTGGTATATGGAAGTGAGCTAGCCCCTTACAAAGTGCCAAAGTTCCTCTCCATGAGGGTCTTTGCACTATAATACATAAGGTAAATGATACATGCAGATGAGCTCCACTTTGTCTCTGCAAAGAAGAAGACTCAGTTTAGGATCAAGACACAAATTGGGCCTTTCATCTGTAACAGTAGAGCAGCAAGAGAGGAGGCAGAAAAGATACTACAAGAGATAAGCTTCAGCCACAGTTTCACTTGGTCTTATGACCCTGCAAGGGTTATCTCCAGGAAAAGGGTGGAAAACAAGTCCACACCCTACGTTCACACACACAGACCTTCAATTGAGCAAATTGCCAATCAAACAGAATGGGTGACCAATACGCTCCAAGAAGAGGAAGAACAAGTGTTCTCCACTCCAGGCGTCCAATCCCCAACACCACAAGGAAAGAAGAATGCAGAAGGGAGAGAAGACAAGGGGAAAGAGCAAGTGAAAGAGATAGGGAGCAAAAGGCCAAGAGAGGATTAGTCACCTTCGGTGACTGATACCTCTAGTAAAGAATTCAAACGAAGATATAGGAAGAGGGCCCAAGTTCATATGGAGATTGATCAAGGAGGAGAATCAGGGCAGCAAACAATGGTTCATATTGCAGACACCCCTGGGCCATCTCCAGTGGGTGGTCAAACAATGCCCCCCCCCTACATCTACAGCCACAATATCTCTGCATCAGCAAGCCTTGCAGACATCTACTTCCAGACCTGCCATAGAAGGCCAAGAAAAATCATTTTATGACACATTCAGGGAAATAAAATTGGGAAATGAGGTGCTGAAGACTAAAACTTACAATCAATTCTGGAAGCAGACCCCAAGTTCACAAAGGAGGCTATTGTTTGCTTTTGACATTGAGAAGAGAAGGATGCAGATGGCATTTCTAGAGGCCTTGGTCCCACGATCCCAAGGAGCAGGAGATTACAAGAAGGCATCATTCGAATTTAATGCCAAGGACATCCATCTGATTGACCAAATGGAATTACACAAGCAGACTGGAGAGATGGTGGCCTCCACCTTGACAAGTACTGCTATGAGCTTGTCAAAGCTACAGGTATCCTTATCCAATGCTCAGTCAAAAATCAAGATGGATAAGATATCTGCCATGGCTAAAGACTCAAGGATCAAGTCTTTAGAAGAGCTAATAGTGAAGCTGGGTCATGACCCAGCTAATGTTCAAGCTATGGAGGAGGTTTTAAAGAAGAAGAATGTTGATATAGCAGCCCTCAGGAAACAACTCAAGATGCCAGCAACAGAAGACCCCTTGGCCAAAGGCATGGAGGAATATGAGTCATAGAAGGCAAAGCTATTTAGGTTAGTTTTGGAACAGTTTGCCCAAATCAAATAAATGGAAAACGAGATGGAGAAGCTACTGAAAGAAAAAGAAGAAGCAGCTCGAGTGCACTCATCCCAGTAGAAGTTGTCCCCATTTCAACAATCCCATCAGTTGTTCCCACAACTGCTGGAACATCTAGTGGGACAGACCAACTGTCAAAGGCCATGGATAGTATGACTCTGCAGTCACAAGAGATCTAGAGATTGGAAGCACAAATTGGTATCCTGAAAGATCAAAAGGCCAGGTCTGAAACTGCCCATGAGATAGCCAAAAAACAGATTGAGAGATTGGAGAAGGCAAAGAAAGAATTTTCGGACAGCAGCATTTTGAGCCAAATGAAGTTGATAATTTGGGACGGTATCATAAATTCAGTGGAGGAGACTTGGCACTCCATTCACATCATTTTTGAACAGAAAGAATTGGTGGACAAATGCGCAGTGGCTACTGAAAGAGAAAATCAGGAATTAGGAAAAATGCCAATCATAGCCCCTAAAATCATAATATTCCTGAACTCAAAAGCCAGCTATGAGCTTGAAGAACTGGATGTACAAGACAGAACAGCAACCATATCATAAGTAAAAAGGGTCCTCACTAAGAGGAATTTAGTGAGGGAATTAGAGGAGAAGTGTCATGAGTTGGACTTGGCCATCAGCAGATTCCTGAACAAGATTGAACCACTGGTGGCAAAAGGTTTGCCCTCACTATATGTAATTAATAACAAGCTGATCCAAAGGGGAGATTATATAACCAAACTTAAAGAAACAACTAAGGATACCACCAAATTCACCAGCATCAAAGGAAAGATGATCGGGGAAGTTTCCTGGGATCTCTTGAACAAGGACATCTTTATTCTACATGAGCTGAAGCATGTTTTCCCCACCAGGCCTACTTTCAGCAAATACACAGAGGTGGATGACGTATACCGACAGGTCATAGGCATGAGGATTCCCAACAAAAAGGAGTGGAATAAGTTGTGTATGTTCCACAATTGAAAAGGCATGGTAGATACATCAGCGTAGCCATCTAGTGATTAGCAGTGTCAGCATCGCATCCTCTTTAATGATCCAGCAGTGACGGCCCAAAAGAAGAGCCAGATGTCAGATCCCACCCATCATTGCCTCTTCGCAACTATATGAGCCACCTCCAAGCCACTTTGTTGATTCACGAAGAGCCGCTTGAGTTTTGCATTCTTGAAGAGTTACCAAAATAAATTCTACAGGCAGTGTTTGTCAGAGATTTTCTTTATTTGGGCCTTGCATGGCCACACTTGTCTAATTTCAGTTTGTTTGTAATTAATGAAGTTTGCCAAAGTAGATTAAGGGAACTGACTTAGTTGTTAGTTAAATACTGCTAGAATTTCCAATATCAAAGGTTGGATATCGTTAGCCCTTGCATTGTAAGAACTACTATATTGGAGCACTGTAATTTTGGAGCTGAATATCAATAATCAAAGACCGTTTACAGGATTCTTGAGTTGTGTCGAAATGGTGATGTGCTACTTCTTTGTTTAAATGTTTTCGTTGTTTTCTCTATCGTACATTTGTTCATCTAATTGTAAATCAAAAATTTTAGATTAAGATTTTATGTCAGAGCACCTTAATTCTATCTGCATTTACAATATGAATGTTTTATGTTGAAGTCTGATTAAAGAATTCTTAACTGCTCTTTAGTCACTACTGAACCTCACTCTTTCTTTCACCTCATAATTCATATAGCTCTTAAGATCCATTTAGCACAGTTAGCTTGCCCTGTGATGCTCTTGAATGCTGATGTTCCATTCCAGCCTTTTGACTCCATAGCCCAATGGATTAGTCCCTGCAACCCTATCTGTCCAACCACACCATCAATCAAACAAACAACACCCATCACTCTAACTAGCCTAATATCAGCACTTATAATCATCACGTTAAATCATAAAAACAGAGAGAGCCCTCTCCGAGTCTAGGAAGGCTAGGTCCTGGACTCCAAAGTGGTTTGATGTTGTCCTATGTCGTTTGTTCTTGCCAATCTTACAAATTACGGAGTGACAACAGGACCAAGTATGGACATTGGATTGGGAATTTATGGTCTGTTGGAGGGCAGCGTAATAGTGCCCAAGTTGGAGCCCGATGTGCACCATCTTCATGGACATAGGTGGTTGCTAGAGTGGCACTTGTTGAGCAAAGGGTCCGATCAGCCAGGAGCAGTTTGAGTAGCCCTAGACTTGCCGTGTGGAGAAGGACATCTATAGCAAATGATGGGTAGTCCTTTTAGCCTATGTTTATTGTGGGAGATGGACATCTTGCAGTGATAGGTGGCAGCCCTCCGTGCCCTATGTAAGTCTTCATTGGAGCAGCATAGGAAGACTATAGTGGGATGAAGTCCCTGAGTAGCAAAGGAGCAGCAGTGGGCAGTTGAGAGTTGTTCACAAGTGGAGTTGTGAAAAACTCGACAAGAGTCTTGATTAGTATTATTTTGGTTGGTTAATATAATGAAGTTGGGTTATTGTACAAAATTGTGTAAAAAGTTGTCTATATTTTGTGCACTAGTAGATTTATTGTTGTTTATATTATGTTGTGCAAAGTAGCTTCGTTGTGATTCTTGGTTTGGTAGCATCAGAGATTTAAGATTCTATCCCAGACACCAAGCTCGTAGAAAATTAACACCAAACAGAGATGAGACTTGGTTGTGAGAGACCCTTGTCAAGTGGGTTATCCCCCCAAGCAAAGATGTGACTTGCTTGTGCGAGATCCTTAACAAGTGGGTTATCCCCCCAAGCAGAGATGTGACTTTCTTGTGCAAGATCTTTGACAAGTCGGTTACCCCCCCTATTGTAGCTCCTAGAGACAACCTTGAGTTGCAAAAGACCAGTGCCTAGGACATCTTGAAATCAGAGGTTAGATGTAGACAATTTTAAGGATACCTATGTCAGAATATGGATAAAGAGAATAATGGCTTTGGTGGTTCAGAAATGGTGAAGACCTTGGTGTTTGAATCATGTGAATTACCCTATACTGCGAGAGCGCTCAGGAGGTTGTATGACTCAGTGGCTTTTCAAATGGGCCAAGTATGAAACAATGAGCAAAGGCTTTCAAAATATGCAGAGGTGTTGAGAAGGAACGGAGGAGGAACTTGCGAGAGACAGGCTTAAAAGTCTTAAGAATCTGTCTCCCATGAACTCAGAGGAAGCGGATGTAGGTGGAATGTGACCAACAAGAGAGATTCGTGGAGCGCGAATTAAAGGAGCACAGCAATTTTAACACATGAGCATTATTCATACACGAATTCATGAATAAAAATGCATACCACCGACAGCTACATTACATGAATCATCAAAGCAACAGAACATTGAAAGATGATTATACATAAACAGGAGATTACTAATAAACAAGAGAACACAAATACATACTACTCATTGCTCCATCTGGAATCCAAATAAACAATGCTATATATCATGTTATGTTCAAAACAGCTCTCCCAAATATGTATCTCATAGCACAAAGAGCACAGTCATACAGAACTACAGCAAAGATTCTCCAAAATTCAGAACCCTTCTTTCATCTCTGAATTCTCTACATATAGAGTTCTCCTAAGGGTTTACAATCGAATAAACTTCCATGATCGACCCACACATGTGAGAATCAAAATATCCTAACCAACTCGAAGATTGTGCATCAAGCAATCACTCCCGTAATCAGAAAATCAAAATAGAATCGGGTGAAATCGAGATTTCACCAGCAAAACATCATAATCAAACAGTAAAAGAAAAACATAGTTGGCCACGGCAGCCAAATCCTAGAATCTTCAAAATGGGACAGCGAGGAGTAGCCGTGAACAGATGGGCAGTTTGGCTTCCATCACATGATTCCACCTGTCGTAGAAAGCCTCCACTCCCTTATTCTCATGATTTCCACTAGCCGTTACGGAACGGCCAGTCGTGCTACGCGTGCCTCGCTCTTTGGCGGGGAGTTCTTGGACAAATTGAACATACCATAGCTGCGCTTGTTCCACCCGAAAACCCATGCTGCGTAGGACATGCAAAACTGGACACCGAGCTTCAGAGGGGGGTCTATGGCATTAACACATAGCAGGACGGTTTAACACTGAAAAGAGAGTAGGATTCGGGACAAAGGCCGTGGGAGGATTTTGATGACGTGGCAGGGAGGTGGGGCCCATATTCCTATCGCAAATCGCAATCAGGAGCGTAGAGGATCAGGACGGGAAGCAAGAACGAAACAATGCGAAGTGCGATGTGTGATGGGCAGAGGGTGACATGGCAAGAGGTGGGGCCGCCCGCAAATCGCAGTCGAAAGTTTTTTGTTATGAGAAGCGAAGGTAAGTGTTAAGAGTTGCGAAGTGCGATATGCGATGGTAGAAAGGCGACATCGCATGACGGAGGTGGGGCTGCCCGCAAATCGCAGTCGGAAGTTCATTGCTATGAGAAACGGTGGTAAATGTTAAAACTTGTGAAGGGCGATGTGCAAAGTGCAATAAGCGGAGGGTGACGTGGCAGGACGGGGGTGGAGCCGCCCGCAAAGTGCAATCGGAAGTTTTTTGTTATGAGAAAGCAGGGGGTAAATGTTACGAGTTGCTATGTGCGATGGACGGAAAGGTGACGTGGCAAGGAGGTGGGGCCGCCCGCAAATCGTAGTCGAAAGTTTTTTGTTATGAGAAAGCGGGGGAAAAAGCTGTGACTTGCGATGTGTGATTTGCGATGAGCGGAAAGGTCGGCGATGCGAAAAGGCAAGTAGGTACCAATAAAGGTTTAGAGCGGAAAGAAATGAATTGTGAATGATAAAGGTTCATGTGAAAAGGTGAAAAGGGCTAAGGTTTTATCGCATCGGGGGTTTGGTGAAGGAGTGCAATGGAACCATTCACGCCTCACCCCTGTGATTTGCTTATATGGGCCACTTCTCCACCTTGTGTGCAGTCACAGGCCAACATTGGCTCCATCTGGGGACAACGTGCTATTTTAAGTGCATTGAGAACCTGCAGACCTGAATGCTTGTGCTTTATTGGGCACATGGAGTCACAAATGCATACTGTGAATCTAAATTGAAACTATAACTGAGTTGTGCACTGCAAACTATAAAACGGAAATCACTGCCACACCCTGAAAATCTTGAATGTTGAAATCTGAACCATGCTGAAACTGAAATCTGAAACACTCTTGAACTTGAAAACTGCAAAGCAATCTGAAACTAAAACTGGAAAGATGCTCATAGTACTGAGCTTATTTGCACACCTACCTACCCTAATTTGCTAGAATTACTGCTATTCTAAATGATAAAATATTGCCAGTGTAACCAGGCACGCAACTGCTCTAATAACTTTGTTCTTTCACTATTTTTCACCAAACTTAGGAACAAACTTGTTAATGGTTTTTGAAAGAAATTCTGAACCTGATCTTCATTGCAAGGAGCATGGCAAACCTGAACCACAACAAAAGTGTTGAAAAGGTATGGTGGCTTTGTGATGAAAATTTTCTCAATATAGATAGCCACTGGATCAAGATACACTTGACCTATTTCTGAATATGCTAACCCAATCGATCTAACCTCATAACTTGGTATTGCACGTGTTCTCCATGTCTTCAAACAACCCGGAACATATTTTCATTTTATCTGATGGATTTTGTGTCGATACTCCTACTGAACCAGACAATAGGGTAGACTGTCCGATCATATCCACATCATAGCAGCTTCTGAAATTATTACGTGTGCATGAAAACTAACTTTGACAACTCCAACCATCCAACGTATCAGCTATTGGGTCATGAAGTGCTTTAGATGACTATAGCGTTGGTTCCGCTGACATCTCACGATTTCTCCTGTGATTATCATCCAAAATGTGACTAAGATTCCCTTTCACAATCTGAGATGAATTAAAGCATAAAGGTAGAGAATCAAATTGGATCAATTCTTCCTCTATTTTAAACTTTGCCTCTCCATTCAGCAGGTTCACTTCCACATCAACTGCAATATTTTGCATTTCTTCAAGGGTTGCAATGTCCCTTACTTTTACTTGGAATGCCATCTCTGGATTAAAGGCATCTGGGTAGTGCAAGAGAGCTACTCCTAGGGGTGGCCTTATATCAACAAGCATTGAATGATACACCTTATTGAACCTGGCTGAAAAATACTGTACTATCTCCCCAAGCTGTATTTTTAAATGTCCATACTCTTCTATGATATGAAACACATTTCCCATGATTACCCATCGACCTAGGAAAACTTGCATGAATTGATGAAAATTGCTCATGCTAGCAGCTGGAAGATTCTCAAACCAATTTTTAACTTTACCTTGCCATGGTGGAACAAACATCCTAATACATACATCGTCTTCTTCCTTTACTGATGACTACAATACACTGACTAAAGGATCATGGTAAACATGCAACATAAGATCTTCTAGAAGATTTGTAACAGGAAAACAAACCTCATTCCAAACTGCTGCTTTGCTTGTGTGTTGAAAGTGATTCTCTTCAAACAACAAGGGAACCAATTGTTTTTCTCACTATCCACGGTAGTCAAGTAATCTGAGTGTTCTTTATCTTTCTCTTTGTCACACAAAAGCTTCCAAGGGAGCTGCAATCTCTCGTTAATTTCGGGTGAAGGAACATGATTTGTAACAATCTGTTGTACTACTGAAAAAGAATTTGAGAGATGGTCTTGATCATGCAAATCTTACTGGTCTTTAATCTCTAAAGGAAACACTACTTGCTGAGGATGTTCTTGTGGATCTAGACAATTAAGCTATGCTACCTTTGTTTCCAGATCACCAGACTGCTGTTGATTTTTAGTGTTGTCCTCTGAGAAACACTCCAGCTCTTCCCCTTCTTCATGGAGGGTAAGTTCGCCTCCCTCTTCTTCAAAATAGGCTAGGAACTGGTTTTCTACATGCGGTCCAAAAACCACCATGGGTCGTTCTTCTTGGAGATTAAAGGGTGTGGGCCCTTTTTCTGTAATGGCTTCTTTGAACTACTCTTTAGGAGGGTCGGGCAGTTTCAAGGGTATAGATGTGGACTTCTCATTTTTGGGAGGATCAGCTTCTTGCATTGTGAAAGTGGATGCAGTGGCCTTATGAGGGGCTGACTCTTCTAATGGCTTCTTCCCTTTACTAGCAGGACTAGGAGGGGTTTGTTCTCTTGATATTGACTCTTCATTTTGTTCTTGCCCTCGGGTTCTCTTTCTGAAGGACCTGAGGTCATACTTCTTGTGGAGTTGAGCCTACATGAAATCCACGAACTGTCTGCAGTAATTGTCAATATCGTGATCTTCTGGAGGGACTTCCTTCTCTTCTTTCTCCCCTTGCAGGATGAGTTCAACCTCCTCATCATCAGAGTACACAAGGAATTGATTCTCTTGATTGTTTGTGACTTCCTCGGTCTTTCCCTCCACTTCTCTCTCCCAGTATAGAGGAGGTTGAATATGGTCTTGATGTTCCTTTCTATCTCGTTGCAACACTTGCAAAGGGGACTTCCAATACTAAGGATTAAACCCTCAGTTAGGAATCATTTGGTTGGGACGAGGAGGGGAATTTTTGGCCTCCAATTCAAGCTTAATCAGCTTATTTGAAAGGTTCTTGATTAGCTTATTCATTTCTTCAATTCTATACTCTTGTGATTCCCTTTCCTGATTTGAAGTAGAAGCCTCCTCTCGGTTCTTTCTTCTGGCTTCATCTTCTGTCTTCCTCTTGAATTTACCAGTAGAAGCAAAGTTTGCTTCTACCTCCAATGCATCAGTCTGGATCTGATCCAGAGATGTGGATTTTCTTTCTCTTAGGGTGAACCCAAACTCTTGTCCAAAAGCTCCTGCGAAGACCAACTTAGCAGCTGCTTGGGGAGGCTTTATTTCAGTAGGAAGATTATTATAGAGCTTATCGAACCTCTTTATCGTTACATCCTCATTGTGTCTCTTCTTTAGAGCATTGAACTTGGTGAGAACGTATCCATGGTCCCTCTTTTCTCCCCATTTCAATGTGAAGAAATTCTCCATTTCTTCCCAAGTATGGACTGTGTTATCGGCTAGAGAATTGAACCACTTCTGAGCGGGCATACTATCTTCCCCTGTACACCACGGCAACAGCTCTAGATAGTCTTGCGGCATATCATTTACAGGCTGAGGGAGGGCTAAGGGGGCATACTTGTTCAAGAGGAAACCCGGCACAGCCATCTGATTTAGAGGTGGGGGTAGATGGTGGATCTGAATCTGGTGTGAGACCTGGTGAAAGCCAAGATTACTTCTGATTAGGACTATTTTACAGTCGAGTCGCCAATGTGAGGAATACGCAACTCCCAACCCTTCCTGCTCACCTGACTGAAGGGTGGAATTTATGTCGTCTCCCAGGGAAAATATTTCTTCATTCGTATCCCGGGCAACGATGCCAAAAAGATGTTGTAGCTCCTAGAGACAGCCTTGAGTTGCAAAAGACCAATGCCTAGGACATCTTGAAATCAGAGGTTAGACGTAGACAATTTTAAGGATACCTCTGACAAAATATGGATAAAGAGAATAATGGTTTTGGTGGTTCAGGAATGGTGAAGATCTTGGAGTTTGAATCAAGTGAATTACCCTATACTGCGAGAGGGCTCAGGGGGCTGTATGACTCGGTGGGTTTTCAAATGGGCCAAGTATGAAACAATGAGCAAAGGCTTTCAAAATATGCAGAGGTGTTGAGAAGGAACGGAGGAGTAACCCGCGAGAGACAGGCTTAAAAGTCTTAAGAATCTGTTTCCCGTGAACTCAGAGGAATCAGATGTAAGTGGAATGTGACCAACAAGAGAGATTCGTGGAACATGAATTAAGGGGGCACAGCAAGTTTAACACATGAGCATTATTCATATACGAATTCATGAATAAAAATGCATACCACCGGCAGCTACATTACACGAATCATCAAAGCAGCAGAACATTGAAAGATGATTATACATAAACACGAGATTAGAAATAAACAAGAGAACACAGATACATACTACTCATTGCTCCATCTGGAATCCAAATAAACAGCGTTGTATATCATATTATGTTCAAAACAGCTCTCCCAAATATGTATCTCAGAGCACAAAAAGCACACTCATACAGAACTACAGCTAAGATTCTCCAAAGTTCAAAACCCTTCTTTCATATCTAAACTCTACACATAGAGTTCTCCTAAGGTTTTACGATCGAATAAACTTCCATGATCGACCCACACATGTGAGAATCAAAATATCCTAACCAACTCGCAGAGCGTGCATCAAGCAATCACTCCTGTAATCAGAAAATCAAAACAGAATTGGGTGAAATCGAGATTTCACCAACAAAACGTCACAATCAAACAGTAAAAGAAAAATATGCTGGCCACAGAGGCTAAACCCTGGAATCTTCAAAATGGGGTGGCTAGGAGTAGCCGTGAACAGGTGGGCAGTTTGGCTTCCATCACATGATTCCACCTGCCGTAGAAAGCCTCCACTCCTTATTCTCATGATTTCCACTAACCGTTACGGAACGGACAGTTGTGTTGTGCGTGCCTCGCTCTTTGGCGGGGAGTTCTTAGACAAATTGAACATACCATAACTGCGCTTGTTCCAACCAAAAACCCATGTTGTGTAGGACTTGCAAAATCAGAGACCGGGGTTCAGAGGGGGGCTTGTGGCATTAACACACAGCGGGACGGTTTAACACTGAAAAGAGAGCGAGGCAAAGGCCGTGGGAGGACTATGATGACGTAGCAGGGAAGTGGGGCCCAAATTCCTATCACAAATCGTAATTGGGAGCGTCCGGGATCAGGATGAGAAGTAAGAACGAAACAATGCGAAGTGCAATGTGCGATGGGCGGAGGGTGACGTGGCAAGAGGTGGAGCCGCCCACAAATCGCAGTCGGAAGTTTTTTTTTATGAGAAGCAAAGGTAAGTGTTAAGAGTTGCAAAGTGCGATGTGCGATGGCGGAAAGGCGATATGGCATGACAGAGGTGGGGCCGCCGGCAAATAGTAGCCGGAAGTTCTTTATTATGAGAAGCAGTGGTAAATGTTAAAACTTGCGAAGGGCGATGTGCGAAGTGTGATGAGCAGAGGGTGACGTGGCAGGACAGAGGTGGGGCCACCCACAAATCGCAGTCGGAAGTTTTTTGTTATGAGAAAGTGGAGGGTAAATGTTATGCGTTGTGAATTGCAATTTGCGATGGGCAGAAAGGTGACGTGGCAAGGAGGTGGGGTCGCCCGCAAATCACAGTCAGAAGTTTTTTGTTATGAGAAAGCAGGGGGTAAATGCTACAACTTGCGATGTGCGATTTGCAATGAGCGGAAAGGTCAGCGATGCGAAAAGGTAAGTGGATACGAATAAAGGTTTAGAGCGAAAAGAAATGAATTGTGAATGATAAAGGTTCATGCGGAAAGGTGAAAAGGGCTAAGGTTTTATCGCATCGTGGGTTTGGTAAAGGAGTGCAATGGAACCATTCACGCCTCATCCCTGTGATTTGCTTATAGGGGCCACTTCTCTGCCTTGTGTAAGGTCACAAGCCAACAACCCCAAGCAAAGATGAAACTTGGTTGTTTGAGATCCTTGTCAAGTGGGTTATCCCCCCAAGCAGATATGAGACTTGGTTGTGCGAGATCCTTATCATATGTTGGCAAGTGGCAATCCCCCCAAGTAAATATAGGGTGATGGATGAATCTCCCCTATCATGATTCTTCTTCATTAGAATGAGACATCATTGTTCCAAATGATACAGTGCAAAGATGAACAGAGATGAGAAGAGATAGCAGAGATCTTTGTTGCAAAAAGAAATTCCTCCCTCGCTGAGAGGGAGGGTTGAAAATTGGTAGCTTAGGGATGAATTTCTCAAAATAAAATTTCCAAAAATAGGAAGTCTAAAATTAGAAAGTCTCAAGATAGTAGATCACCTTGCATCAATTGGTAATCAAGTATAATTGATGAAAAATCACTTCTTATTATTAATCGATCCTAATAGTTCAATATTGACTTATATTTTATCATCAATATTATTATTATCTTCTTTATGATATTTATTATTATCTTCTTTATGATATTATTATTATTGTTAAAAGGAATTTCAAGACACTCAATCATGGTTCTCAATAATGTTCTCTTACACTCAGTATTGGCATGGCATATTCCTCTTACACTCTCATTAATGCTCTTACACTCTCTTACACTCATTAAGCATGCCATAAAAGATTCTCTTACACTAAATAAAAGCATGTCATAAAAGATTCCTCTTATGCACTCTTTAATGCATATGTTGCACTCTCTCTTAAAAGCATAAGTTACAAAGGCATGTGTACCTCCTTAATGGCATGAGTTACACTCTTCTTGGCATGTGAATTACTCCTCCTTTATGGCATGGATTTGTTGCTCCTCCTATATCTGTGTGTGTGTGTGTGTGTGTGTGTATGTTTGTGCCTCATTCATTATCCCCTCACTACTTGTGCATTGTGAAAGAATAATTTGAAATTGAGAAACAGCGAGAGAGAGTTGAAGAACACCGTGAAAGAGAGACTTGGAGAGTAAGAGCAGAACTTGGTGAGCAAAGGTTGATTCAGTGCTTTAGTGTTCCATTGTTGATTCAGTTGAAGGGAAGGTTGATTCAGTGTGTGCATCTGTTGCTCCTACTAGTGATCTTCATGCTACAACTTGTTCAAATTTGGGTGAACTTATTTATTCTCTTGATCTCTCATTGTTAAAATTGGACAACTAGGTCCAAACTCCGGGTTGTGCTGCTCAGATGATGATCGCAATATTTTTATTGGATTCCTCTTTCGGAGAGGCGTAAGATTGATCTAAAGATCATCTCGATCGGATGAGCAGAACATGTACTTTGAATTTATTCCACTTATGTGCTAGGTCGGCCTGGAATAAAATATTTTCTTAAATGTCTTAAAGGACGTGTCACACACCCCCAAAGATTCCTATATATTGGAGAGACTTAGAGTTCATTTGACACACACATTGTGTGGAGGAATTCTCTGGATAGCATTGGAGCTGCGTATCTATGGACTGTTCTTTGTTTGGGTCGTTCTGGGGTTATGTGTGACATGCTTGGCTGAATGACCTATTGGAGACTTTGCTGGCAGAAGCATCCTGCTGATCGCCGTAACGCCACCACTCTTCATCTCTGTTTTGGCTTGTCTTCTATCGATCTATTAGTATGTTCTATCTTCTTCAGTATTGTGTGCCCTAATCTGAAATGGCATAGAACATGTTCTCAAATTAACATGGTATCAGAGCAAGGTTAAGACAATGCCCAGCTTATAAATCTAGGGCAGCGAGATGTGGGTTATTCTAAAAGCGAACTTTCTGTGGCTAAGATCAAATGGGATCATAGCCGGTTATTTCACACATCATTACGGATGCTTGTGAAGAATTCTGTCTGCCACGTTAATACACCGTGGAAATATGGACATAAAAATTAATCCTAAGAATTCTATCATGGATGAGCTTAGAAAGAGGGCAGAAGAAAGTAAAAATAAAAATAAAATGACAAGTCTGTCAAAGTGTAACGACCCATTCCCAAGTATATACAAAACGATATTAGCATGTGAACGATATAGGCATTTGATAGCTACACTTGCCTATACTGCCCACATCGCACTAGTACACCTACCTACTAATATCAAGATTTCATAGACTGGGAACTTAATATTAAGATTTCAGATTTATATTAAGTTCAACTAAGTATAAAATTTTATGAAACAAGGTAATAAAAGAAATGAAATAATAAAGTTAAATCTTTAAGTTAAAAATGAGTATGCAATATTAAAGATTTATATTAAAAGTACTTAAATAAAATCCCACCTTCATAAATGTGTATTCGTACTCACATTAATGTGGATCACCCACCATAACAACATTTAATATGAACATAAGGATGGATAAGGCCTCGGGAGGTTAGAGGCGGTGAAGGAAGATTGTTTAGATTATATTCCTATCCAAAAATAATGAAAAGTATACCACCATAAATACATAAAATATCACCATTAATAATGATAAGACCTCGGGAAGTAAGAGGCGGTGAAGGGAGATTATTTAAAGGAGGTGATATGGAGGAGAAGGGGGGATGTTTTTTGAGGAAAAGAAACGAATTCTGCCCAAGGGAGAAGGAAATGTCAGCTTGAATGGTTCGGGAAGGAGTCTCTTGTTCTTGGAAATCTGGGCACTGGGGCAAAGGAGACATCCTCTGGGTCTGGGATTGTTCCCGGATTTGGCTGGGAGGATTTGATTGTTCCGCAATCTCGCCTCGCTCACTCATCACCGTGTGCTCGCCCCACCTTCGCCCGCTCGTGATTTGAAATTGTAAATTTATGCCGATTTTCAGGTATTCCTCTACATATAGATTAATCATGCAAGCTGAAATTTCAATTTTTAACTGTTACAATGTTTTATTAGATCTGTTTTTACTTAAACAGAAGTTCAGATAGGTACAATCTTAGAAATCAGGGAACCAGGTCCTTACATTTGGTATCAGAGGGTGTTTCAAACCCTTTTCCGGCCTTATAGGCCCATTAAATTTCTCTGTTTAAAACCAGTCCATGGCTGTCCAATTAAATCTCTGCTTAAATCTTCAGTCTTAGTTATGAAAAGATAGACAGGTTTTAAGTTTAAATAAACAAATTGGGTGTAAGCCTCAAACAGCCGTATCCAAACCCAGAGTAAGTGTTTGATTACTTGCATGAAGAGTTAATCCTGTTGAAGTTGATTTTGAACCGGTTTGAGTCCTCTGTTTAAACTTCAGGGTCCTGGTATTAGTTTCCATTCAGCCTTCCATAAATTATGTATACCGACTTCAATATCATTCCTACTCTTCCAACGATAACTGATAGTAGCAATGGCCATAAATACGTAGGAATTTAGCAAATTTTTAGAAAGAAAATAAACAGCAATGGTTATAAAGGTAAGAAAACGAAGTAACAGATGCTTGAAGGATCGGTAAAATGTTTCAAGTATTAAAAGTGCACGTAGGACAGAAAAGCTTCTAATATAATTCCCTGTAAGTCTCAAATTTAAAAAAAAAAATTGGTATAACAAATTAAGCATCAAACATGCAGAAGTTCTCTGCGTACTAAATGGCAGTAATGAGTTATGCAGATTTTGGAAAATAAGTATATAACTGAGGAAAACTATTAAATGAAAGCTCCAATCAAACATAATGAATAAACTCTGCCAGAATACCATATGCCATCGGCTTTAATGTTTCCAAACAAACTAGATGAAAATATCCCATGCACAGGCACACACTACACAGTAACAATCATCACACGGTTCTTAACCAAGCCTTTGCTGAATAAATAAGCAATATTGATGCAGAGATGTGTTAAGCTACTGACTTCGATGGTCTTCTCTTTTCAAAGTCTTCCTCAAATTCTTTTATTGCACCCCGGATTGATGTATAAATGCCATCTCTTGCTGCCATTGCTGTGCTGAACTGTTTAAGCATCTGCAACAAGCTCATAAAACCTTGTATCAAGCTGTTTTTTTCTTGCCTTTTGAAGCTCATTATCCACAGCTTTTGAAATTGTCTTCTTTTTCAATTTTTCAGCAAAACTATCTTGTTATCACGCGACAAGATGTGTTTGACAGACATATTTAGTCTTTTCCCTAAAAACATAAACTCCTGTTGCTGTAATTGATGCTTCTCCTTCCACTTCATCAAATTTTTCATACCATCAAATTCCACAGCAGTGATAAGCCTTTTAACTATCTAGAGGGCCTTAATCATTCCTTTCCCTCTTTATCGATGTACTAATATGCCTCTAATTACTCTTGGGTGAAGAAGATTGAAACATAGATTGTGCCTCCATTTGAGTTGTTTGTTACTGCAATACCCACATGGCCATTGGCAAAAGAATCCTTCGAAGTTGCTTGAGTAGTTTCAAGTTATCCTGGATCTGCCGCTGTCCTATTTTCACATTTCTTTGAGGCGGTCAGTGCAGAATGCTCTTCCTGAAATTAAGTTTCATTCCAAACCAATAACTAAATAATTAAATAACATCATGATTGTAAATATTCACATAAATAAAGACTAAATAAAGCCGTGAAAGAGGGAAGAAGAAGGACTGTAAGTGTGTGGTTGAAGAGGAAGTCTGAAAGAATAGATCCATGAAGATTGAATGTCCATCAATTCAAGAGGACGCATCTTACCGACAAGACAGCGTGGGAATGTGAAGTGAGTTACATTCCCGCAGACGGGGAAACGCCTTGGCTCGTCGTTTTGAACAGCGACAATAGAACCCATAGTATATTTTATAGAAATTTGGAAGATTCTGAACGGTCGGCGTGTAGATGAGAGCGTTAAATTGCAAATTCCACTATAACCCTCTATTCTGAAACCAGAAACTGTGCGTAGCATTCAAATGAAATGCAATTATAATTTAATTTATACACATATGAATCTAATGTTAATTGTAAAAAAAAAAAATTTAAATAAATCCATCCACGGGCTAAGTTTTCAAATTATTAAACATGCCCATCAACACGTTAGCCCTTCAGAACCACCGTGAATTACAAACGTCGGCCCCAGACTTACAAGTGTGATCCACCCGTTGATGTGATCAAAAGACAACGAATTCACCGTCAATTGAAGTTCATTCGGGCATTAAGATCATAACGGGATTGCTTTCGTTTAAATTATCAAATAAAAATATATATACAGGAGCCGAGCGTGGCAACAAAATGTGCCCAGCAAACCCGTGCAGTTCAGTGAAGACCAATTTTCATTATAAATAAATAAATAAATATATATATATATATATATATATATATATATATATATATATATACATCCTGCTGTACAGGCGTGGTAAATGGACACGTTCATATCAAATTTTGGCATATAGAGTCATAAATCGAAATAGACATAAGCTTGGTAGCGATTTGAGATAGTCGTAAAACGGAATGATGCCTTTGCGTATGGTCATCTAAATATATTAACAATAAATATATTTTCACATAAATTGACGATTGCTCTCCCATGGGGATTTAGGCCACATTAAAATAATAATTTCTTTATGCGATTTGAATTTTCAGCAAGCCGGACTTCATTTTGGGGTATTAGGGGTTTTACACCGGTGATTAATAATATATATTGTATCAACATATCGTATATTCCACCATATCGTATACTCCACAGGATATAACAAGAAATGCGTCACCGTTCGGAGTCGAGGGGAGTTGAACCTCCGACCTCCGATCCCCCACTCATACAATTTAACCAATGTGACAAGCGCATCCTTAATATATATGTTATATTTATAATTTTATGCCGCGGGGA
The DNA here is from genome assembly GCA_034641835.2 of Pinus albicaulis. Classification (NCBI taxonomy): domain Eukaryota; kingdom Viridiplantae; phylum Streptophyta; class Pinopsida; order Pinales; family Pinaceae; genus Pinus; species Pinus albicaulis. The sequence goes on from CM076573.1 coordinate 406,121,795, forward strand.
ATAGATATTTAACGGACAGAGTTGGTTCTGAAAACCGAACCTCAGCCCCACCAATGAATAAACGCTGAGCCTCATCACTAAAAATTTAAAATGTTATAAAATGTATTGAAGCTTAAATACCTAGGCTCGATCAAAGGTTTTCAACCCAAATAATTAAAGCACGAACTACTCCTGTTTGGTAAATACAGAATTATGGATGGATATAAGCGTTTGACCAACTCATGCATTTCGACATTTATATATATATAATTTTGGCTTGTATATCCTTTTCTGTGTGGATCACATCATATTTCAATGGCTCGTATTTTAATATCTGAGGCTCGCGTCAAGATATCAGTGATTAACATTATTTTGGGGTCCATGTTAGCATTTTGTGGTTTGTATACTCTATGAGTCACATTCAATTAAACCAAGGCTCACTCTAACCCGCATATACGTTTTTGAGGGTAGATTTATATACCCTGTGGATCGCACAAACTGTACAGTGAATTGCAATGATCTTTGTGGCTCAAACTCAATACAGTGGCTCGTATTCGATCTACTTTGGTTATAATATATTCAGATCGACATCATTTTCAAAAAAAAAAAAAAAAAAAAGATTATCAATAAATACATTATAAAAGTTTATATCCCTATCAACAAACTTATGGAAGGAAATGGCTAGTAGTATACAGACTTATCCAGAAAAGGATAAAGATAGTAAATTAATGAACCTGATATATATGAACCGAACAGTTGTATAAAAATAAAGGGACCTCAGAAATCAAGAAAGCAACAAAAGAGTCACCAACCATCTATTAAATACATACTAGAATTTTCTTACAGGTCTAACCAATGAACCTGAAAGAAAATTAAAGCTATAAACTTTCCCAGGCTATCCTACAAAATAGTAACACTAGTGTCAGTTATTATACCAGGCAGGTTCGTAACAACAATTTGAGATGGCTAGTCTATATTGATAACTCAGTCCAAGTAAGAGGAGTATAAATATAATATATGAATGGCATTTGATTTTGTTACAAATCACAATACTGATGTCATTATTTATGCATATCCCATACCCTTCTTTCTCTTATTAACCTTAATCTCTCAATTATTACAATTGTGGCATATCACATGCCATTACATTTTGAAATGTTATATTACTCTGCACCAAATTCTTGAATTCAAAATGGGACATCTGCGGATCATTCATATCTATAGTTATGATTGCCACATTTCACATGTGATTGCCAACAGCCAAAAATTTCTCCAATAGTCATACTTCTCATAGTTTCTATTAAGGTTGATGTAATTATGATAGTCAATAGATTTGCTTGTAGTTGTAACAAATCTGCAATATCTTGACAGATATTTTGGTATCCTCTGTTTTAAGTAGGAGTTTTGATTCCATGCATGTCTACACCTTGGCTGGTCATTGAAGGGTTATGAACCTTGGTGACTGATCATTATTGTTATTATTATATAAGTATTTATGCACATTACATTGGAGACTCCCCTTCCATAAGCTTAAACTTGATGCGGCGTCCAGAGGTAATCCCAAAAAGTTGGAATTGTATGTGTATTATAAAATCACCAAAGAGATACAATTTCTCTTTATGCACTACGTATATGAGACGCTTCTACTTTGGCAAGGCAATTGCAGCAAAGGAAGAGCTTAAGATAGCATTAAATCAACATATAGCAACGAATTTAGGAAGGAAACTCAAAATTAATAATAAATAAGGTTATGAAACTCGATAATGAGCGATATAAAGCTAATTTTAAGTTTGACAATGTGATTCATCAATTAAGAGAATTAACAAAACTATTTTCCATTTTGAATGTTGCTGAGAGACATACTAGGACACAGGAAAGAAAATCTATAGTGCATTTATCATGATAAAGCACTCAATGATCAAGCTGGGACAAGAGGAGAACAAAAGAAGAAATATTCATCAATTTTGTAGCTTTATCATGAACCTGAACATCGATCAGCTTTTGAGTAGCTGCTTGTAGTGGCTATCTCTTTTAGGCATTATCATTTAGAGAGAAATTTTATGATAGTCGTGCTTGGTATTGTAGAACTACTCAAAAATCAAAACACTAACAGAAAGTCTATCAATTCTGTACAAAAGTTATATGTTTCAGGTGCAAGGATGAATGGTGCAGAGATCAGGGCTGAGAGGCGTTGATATCAACTCTACTTGATGAAAATGTACTATTCTATGCGTGGTGATATAATAATTATTTTACTTACAAACAGAAAGAAAACAATAAACAGCATGCAGAGAGATAACAATGATGCGAAAAGTGCCGACACAAGTTTTGATGAAGTCAAAAAAAAAAAAATCAAGTATAAGAATTGCTCACCGATGAAGCACAAAATTGCCCTTTCTTGATATTGACAATTTTCCCTGTCTTTGCACTCATTGTATCTCATGTAACAAATCAGGATACAAGCTCATGTTCCTGGAATAGTGGTGACTCTATTCTCTTAATGACCTTAGTACTACCTATCTCTACCATTGACCGAGTTCCATATCACAGATTGATTGAACGTTTCTATGCATATAGATGAGGTAAAGGAACATTCACTATGCTCATATAGGAGTAATTAGGCATGTATGGATACTAAGTGCATAGTAATTACGATTTCATGGGATTTTCTCATAATAGAGCTTATCATAACGGTGTAATGGGTTCACTACTACATATATATAAGTGATAAGATTGGGATAACATAATCATTTCCATTACTTGGTGGTTATACTATCTGCCCATTTGTCCAGTACCATTATGAAATTAACTGTGATTCCATATCTATGGGAACAAAAGGGAAGCGATAGGATGGATACTCACAAATGGCACTCATTATCTGAAATACATGTATTCTAATAACATACATATCTGCTTATTACTAGTACAAAGATTGTGATCTACTTGACTGTGTTAATTACAGTTGTGATTATAACAATAATTATAATTAATAAGAATCCATAATAAATAGTGATCAATAAGCTTAAAGTAACACGTATATTTGGTAATAACAAGGAGTGTATAACCATAATCAGAGTAAGTGCAATATATGAGTGACAGTGAACCATATGATCTTCATAGCTTACTGAGTGTAATACCATATCTATTTGGATTAGAGCTTACATATAAAAGCATGGTTTCGAGTGCTCTAAGTGATTCCATAATAAACCTGTATCATTTATGTATTGGGCTCATGTATCTCGTGTTCATTTACTGATATATCATTACCTATAAGCTAGTTTCATAATAGAGAAGGTGTTAGTGACGCATATTATGCCTAAGATATCACCCTATCTAAGTAGTTACGCTACTTACTAGTCGTAACCTCATATCATGCTAGCTTAGTCTGTCTGAATAGGGTTCCAATCATAACCTAACTTGTAGTTGATCTATGTGTTTCCACATCAATAAACCCGTACATGTATCTGCTTTAACACATTACGATTGTTTCCATCACTATTAGTAACACCTGTAACATTCACTAGTTAAGTAGGAATAAGGATAGAAGTAATGGCAATCATAGGCTTGATAAAGGTTGAATCCTATCTGATATAGCATTTACTCGTATATAAAAGAGACCTTCTTGCTTCACCTATTTCACATGGTGATACTCGGGCTTACTATAAGATTCTAGTAATCCACATGTTCGTAAGATCAGTATTATATAAGCTATACTATTCAATGGATTCACACTGGTTAACCTTTTGTAACGGTAATAAAAGCTCTTTTAGTATAGAGGTTCATCTCTCACCATGTTACATAATAAACAGGATAGTATTGTACTAATATGGAGTTTAAGGGTAAAGGTTCAATATTCTTTATTAAACATATCACTATCTTCACTGATTCCCATTGATTTTATTAGCTATGAAGAGTATGACATAATCAAATACTAGCCTAACTTACAGTTTTGTAATCATAATCCCACAGCTTACTGGTCATGTATAGAGAATGGTCATAGCTTATCCATGAATTTATAAACTTTATTTTGAATTATCTCGTAAGAATGAATTTTACTCAAACGATACATGGATACCCATAAAGATAGAATGCTACTTCACTTTAGTGATACGGGATATATCTTTGTTTGTTTAAATTCTTGGGGCATGGACACCGAGTATGCAATATGTCATTTAAATTAACATTGCAAGAATGTGAAATTATAGATTAGACATTATAGATGAAAATATCTATCAAATTATTTCATTGCATTTCAAATATGATTCAAGGAAAGGGAATAAAAGAGTAACTACATTTTGAATATGAAAAAGTGAAAAATAGGGGTATATAGAATGAAAATGGTTAAAGCGATGCGTCATAAATAGAACATGAATGAACTAAATCGAAGCGAGCATACGAAATGAGAAATTTTTATTGAACATATTGATACCTATGTGAGCGAATTTTCTTTTTTATAAATTCTAGAATTGATATCATACGTATCAAAGTATTTTGAATGTGTAGAGGTTGTTATATGAGTAACAATTGGTTATAAACAATATAGATGCATATGCTATAATATGTGTACGAGTGTTTACATTGCGGATTATGTACCGAGTGAGTATCATGCGAGAAAAAGCAGATTCCCAGAAACAATCTACGTGATGACGATTTCCAAGAACAGTTGAGACTCCATGTGATCCCACGATAGGGTGTTGACCCTGGTCCTCTTGGAAGGAGTGGAGGTGTTGCCCATCGTTTACCCTCCAATGCACGGAGTCATGGGAGCATCGTGCGAGTCACGCTCCCCTAGACGTGTGATGATGACTGTCGGATGCCTACAAGCATGTCGAGTCGACGTAATCAACTACGACATCATTGAGGTCTATGAATGGATCGGTAAAGCGATGCCATGGCATATTCTGTAGAGGACGAGATAGGATGGGAGTGGAAGAGATTAGGAAGGATAGGATGATTTTAGAATAGTTTGGAGATTCGATGAAGATGGGAAGTAATAATTAAATTACGGATACATACTTATTTAAACGAAAATTCAATCTTAAAATACATGCATTCTACAAACACCCTAATCTCTAAAAACACAATGTTGATATGAGTATATAAAACCATAAACTTCGGGACGAAGTTTTACGAAGGAGGAAGTATGTAACGACCCATTCCCAAGTATATACAAAACGATATTAGCATGTGAACGATATAGGCATTTGATAGCTACACTTGCCTATACCGCCCACATCGCACTAGTACACCTACCTACTAATATCAAGATTTCATAGGCTGGGAACTTAATATTAAGATTTTAGATTTATATTAAGTTCAACTAAGTATAAAATTTTTACGAAACAAGGTAATAAAAGAAATGAAATAATAAAGTTAAAATCTTTAAGTTAATAAATCTTTAAGTTAAAAAATGAGTATGCAATATTAAAGATTTATATTAAAAGTGCTTAAATAAAATCCCACCTTTATAAATGTGTATACGTACTCACATTAATGTGGATCCCCCCACCATAACAACATTTAATGTGAACATAAGGATAGATAAGGCCTCGGGAGGTTAGGGCGGTGGAGTAAGATTGTTTAGATTATATTCCTATCCAAATATAATGAAAAGTATACCACCATAAATACATAAAAATATCACCATTAATAAGGATAAGACCCGGGAAGTAAGAGGCGGTGGAGGGAGATTATTTAAAGGAGGTGATATGGAGGAGAAGGTGGGGGGATGTTTTGGAGGAAAAGAAACGATTTTCGCTTAAGTGAGAAGGAAATGTCGGCTTGAATGGTTTGGGAAGGAGTCTCTTGTTCTTGGAAATGCAGGGCACGGGAGGCGGAGGAGACATCCTCGCGGGTGCAGGGATTGGTCCGGATTTGGGTCGGGGAGGATTTGATTGTCCCGTGATCTGTTACATTCACGACATCACCAGTGCTCGGCTAATCTTCGGCCGCACGGGATTTGAAATTGTAAATTTGTCCCTGATTTTCGGGTATTCCTCTACACATAGATTAATCATGCAAGTCTGAAATTTCAATTTTTAAGCTATTACAATGTTTTATTAGATACGATTTTACTTAAACGGAAGTTCGAGATAGGTACAATCTTAGAAATCGAGGGAGCAGGGTCATTACACAAAGATTCGGTTCTATTGATGTTCGAAGCGTTACGTTGACGTCAAGGTTCGGCCTCGATGATCCTAATAATTTGAATAACGGGATTCACGGGATGATGAAGTTGGGTCTAAGTACGATGAGGACGAAGTAAGAAGCCCATGGAAATCTTGCCATGTGGCATGACCTTGATACAGGTGACGGGAAAGGCATGGGCACTGTTGCCCATGGCGCGTCCGACTGCGGAAATCAAACAAAAAAAAATTAGGGTCGGATACTGTGCGTGAAATGCGGGGGGTTCCATGCGTATCTATGTCGTTCATTATATTGTCGGGCGGCGGCTCCAATGAGCGGCGTTTGAGCGAATTAAGTTTTTCAAACATCAATTAATTACTGAATCAAGGTGACATATATGTAAAGAAAAAAAATTGCCGGATCACATGTAACTCACGAAGCGGGTTGATGATACAAGCATTCACCACCATTGTTTCGCTACACTTACGAAAATTCCACACATCGGTGGCCAAGAAGATCTCGAAATTTTCGGCATGTGGGCGATGATGATTTTTCTCGTCAAAGCATATATTACTCACGAGGTTCAATTACGATCCGTGGATTTCCAACCCGACATGGAATCCAAGACGGCAAAGTCACTCCCCACGGGACTTCTTGTCGAAGAACCGGTGTCGAGGATCACGCGGTATCGACTTCGCCTCATCGCGTTGGTCGTTTCACATTTTTTTGTTATTTGAGATCATTGGGGGCGAGACCGAAATAAGCCAAATCCGATTACGATTTTCTACGTGCGATTACTAAGTTTTTTACGCGTTAAGTTCCATACTTGTAAATACCATTGGTATCTCATGTTGTGCGGTGTATAGTGAAGATTGTTTATGGTGAATGTGGCGTTAATGGTATGGAAGATGGTATATTGGGTGCTGGGTTGAAATTTGCAGCGAAGACCATGGTTACGTATTATATGCATTGTCTTCGACATTGAAAACTTGTATGCGAACCAAAAGCGCGTGACGTGTGTTGAGTTTTTTTGACGTGGTGAAATTATTTAAGGCTATGGGCTCCATTGGATCTCGTTTTTTCTTCTAACTACCACATCGGGATTCCGAGCATGGTATTTTCAATAACATTCGGTGCACGACTCAATGTGGGTATTCGTAATCGGGAGCCACATTCAGTTGAGAGCGATGATGCCTTAAATTTGGACGCGGAAATCATATGGTGCAATTCAGCTGTTGAAAAAGAAAAAGAAAAAAAAATTGATGGCTCTAGTGGGAATCGGTGGAAGCGATAACGAGGAATAAACGAGGTGTTGGACGGTGTATGGTTTCATGATCGTACTGTGCGCACGCTAAATTGATGAGGCCAAGCAATTATTTGGAGGCCGAGCTATATTCTCAAAGGAGGATGCGGTGATTGAAAATCAAGGGTTGATGTCTCGAAATTGCACTAGCGGAGCAATTTTCCAAATTTGGGAAAATAGGAAATATCACTATGTATTACTGCCCATAGCTATGCCTTCATAATCTTCAAGAAGAGGAGGATACATTCTCTCTCCAAAATTGATTCCCCATTTGAAGATCAATTCACTGTAGCGGTAAGACCACATTTCTACGAGGGTTTGAGTGCCATTGATCCACGAATTTTCCGGAGATGGAATTTTACGGGAAAGAGAGGCGAGAGACCCTAAGAAGGAGACATATACTGTGATGTAAGCGCGGTTTACGAGTATCTTGCATACGAACACTGTATATTATTCATCGAAGGGGACGATGCTTGGAGCATATTTGAGGAAGTTGTTTTTGAGATATTATGAGCCCTAGGTAGGCCTCCTTCCAAGCATACACAACTACGTCACGGAGTACGATATATTCTTTGTGATAGGGTCACGAGCCTCAATAAAATTGCACTTTAACTCGGTGCTATTGTCGATTTAAGGAAAGGTAGATTCTTTGAAGTTGTTTTGGGAAAGTACTGTCCTTGAATCTTTGAACGGGACAAAGTGATCACGGTGTTGAAACCCTTGTTCGAACCCCGTGATCGGTGATGTTGAAACAACTCTATTTTTTTGAAGGCAAAATTCTTTGAGATGATATTTTACGATGCTTTGAAAAACTAATATAAGAAGGCGAGACAAAAGAAGAGAGTCTATATGAACTTGATCTATGGTATCTTCGAGAGGCATACATATCAATGTTGCGGGAAACGCCCCCCGGCTCCAAGGCGGAGAGCTGCGTCCGTGCGGAGCCGTGCGGGATCCGTACCTGGAGCCGCGGTTCCTAAAAAAAATTTGCGATTCTGCCATGTCGGATCCGTACGCAAGGAATCGCGAGTTCCGTGCGGCGGATCCCGCGGTTCGTACGGCGGATCGGCTCATGCGAAACCGCCGCGGTTCGGTATGGATCCGTACGGATTGCGAACGGTTACGTGCCGCGGCGTACGGATCCGATTATGACACTTAAAAAAAAGCGCTTTTTTTAATTTTTTTATTTTTTATTTTTTTGTGTTAGCTTGGTTAGTTAGTGAGTTAGCTTAGGGTTAGGGATGAAATGAAAAGCTTATAAGCTCTATTATTCATCTTATGTGCTCACTTATGTTTTTTGAGAGCTTGGAGAAGAGAGGAGAAGAGAGCTTGGAGAAGAGAGAGTTGAGGAAAGCTTGGAGGAGTGAAGGAGGAGGAGCTTGGAGGAGGAGCTTGGAGGAGTAAAGAAGGGCTTCTATCTACAAGATCTAAAAGAGGTAAGTGCAAACCCCAAACTCTCTCATTTTTTTTGTCATTGTTTTTTGTATTTTTCTCTCCCTCCCTCTCCTACACTTTCCCATTCTTTCTTCTTGTACATTTATTTGCGAGGTTGCCCACCATCTATATTTATACTCAAAGATGATGTTTCTTTGGGTTCTATGTATCATTCCCCTCTTGGTTTTGATGATGGTAAGGGGAGTAGAAATAGAAGAGGGAACATGAAGAAGAAGAGGAAAGTGGTTACCATATGAATGACCCAATGTATGATGAGGAGGAAGGCTTTGAAGAGGGAAGAAGATGATGAAAACATTGAATCACAAGATGGGAAAAGTTTTGCATTGACACCCTTGTGGAACTATGTGAACAAACTTGAAGGGGAAAAGGTGGTGGAAGCTACAAGTTTTTGTGCTCTCATGGTTGTCATGGAGGAAAACCATATAGCGGTTCATATACCCGTGTGAGGAGGCATCTTTGTGGGGTGATGGACGGTGATGAAAAAAAAAGTCTTTGTGGGGATAGCAATTTGCCCCAAGGTTTCAGTGTGAACAAAGAAGAAAATACATCCAAATAGAGGAGGAATTTGCACAACAAAAAAATAAAAAACAAAAAAACTCAATCGACTCAAGTGCAAACTCTAGATTTGGTAGCTCATCCGGTCATGGTGGTTACGCAAGTTACGGAGGTAAAAAAACTATAGCAAATTTCCTTAATGTTGCTTGGGAGGGATGATGTGGATGGAAAGATAGTCGATTTCTTTGTGCTTGCGGTGTACCATTCAATGTGCTTCGCTCTCCCTATTGGCATGAAATGGTAAAGGGGCATCAATGAAGCCCCAAAAGGATACAAGTCCCCCAACTATGAGAAAGCTAGAACGGTGTTATTAGAAAGAGAAAAAGGAAAGGTTCAAGCGACTTTGACACGTTTTACAAATGAGTGGGTAGATAGTGGGGTATCCATTGTATCGAGATGGGTGGACAAATATCGAAAACCAACATTTGATAAATGTTCTTGGTGTTTACGCTCTTGCAGTTGAGTGTTTATTGCATGTCATGATTCCTCCTCTATCGGTGCAACTTCCCAAAACATTGCGAGCTCCTATTGCAATCAATCGAGAGATGTTGGTCCTAGCAAAGTGGTTCAAGTGATCACGGATAATGCGACAAATTGTAAGGGAGCGAAGTAAAATTATTGAGAGTACTTATCCACACATATTTTGGTCGGGTGCTTGGTGCACACATTGAACCTTTTGATGCATGATATTGTGAAGCATAAAGAATGTGGGTGGATTAATGAGCTTTACAAGAGAGGAAGAATCTCATTAAATTTATCACGAGGGCATACAAGGGTAAACTACTTCTATGGCACTTACTCCAAGTTGCGAGTTGCTTAAACTTGCAAAAACCAGTTTGCAAGTTATTACCTCACCTTTAGGTGGCTAGTGAAGAGTGAGACAAGCTCTAACTAATATGGTCACTGTTGAATCATGGGAGGAGATTAACACGATAGAGATGGTGCTAATGCGACAAAGGACACTATTCTTGACATGTTCTTTTGGTCACGGAGTTAAATATGTTTTGCAATTCACCAAACCAATTTATTACATGATCAAGTTTGGCGATTCGAGATAAGCCAATAATTGGGGAGGTGTATGAGCAAATGGATAACATGTTGGGGCGAGATTAAAGACATTGTTGAGCCTAGAGATACCACCTTGTACAAATATATTCATGCAGAGGTGGTAAAGCGATGGGATATGCTAAATATTCCATTGCATGCATTAGCATATGTATTGACACCTAAATATTATAGTCCATCATGGCTTTCTACAACGGCACCGGGGGGCGACGGGGAGAAAACCACACCTAGATCCGGAGGTCCTACAAAAATATATGCTTGCACCTTTGGATAAATTAGTCACTGATGAGGATGAGGCACACATGGTGCGGAAACGGTTGAGCGACTATACACTTTCCACTTTGGTCCATTTGGGAGCATGCATGCTATTAGAGATCGAGAGAGTTTTCTTCTATTGAGTGGTGGAACATGCATGGCGGTGCTACTCCACTTCCTACGAGATTTGGCATTGCGGGTGCTATCACGGGTGGTAAACACTTCTTACTGAGAGAGGTGTTGGAGCTCTTATTCTTTCATCCACGGTGTTAAAAGGAACGAGGTTGAGTTTAGGCTAGGGAGACGAGCTTGGTTTATGTTCATTACAACTTGAGATTGTTGTCCCATTCGCGTGATGATGCAAAGAGCAACAAAGACCTTATTGTTTGGGACAAGCATCCCGAGGAGAGCAATTTGGAGGATGGAGTGTTGCGATTAGAGCAATTAGAGGATGCTCTTATCCATGATGATGAAGATCGAGTTGACATGCCACCCCCCCCCCACTAGTGCCTTGGTTCCTAGGTCCCATGGTTCAACACCAACGACGGGGGCTTCGTCTTCGGCAAGCTTTGTAGTGCCATTGCCACGGCTTCCACGGCCACCATCTTCTTCATTGCCACCACGTGGAGGCGCACCATCACGTGCGGTTGCGTGGTGGAAGGAGGAGAGATGAGTAGATATTTTCGGTGTTCACGAGTGCACACTTTCTTGCTTTTGTCATAGATTATCATTACACTTGTAGGCTTGTTGTTAATTTGAACTTTTTTGTGTTGGTGGTGGCCAAGTGGCCTATTTTGTAAACATTATTATTTGAATTTTGGACATGACTAATGTTGACAGTTGCTCACTTTAACACTTATAATATGCTTTATGTTTTATAATATGGTTAAATGCTTTATGTTTATCATTTATGTTTTATAGTATACCTTCGAACTGATCCACCTCTAGATGTCTACAAGGATCCCTGGATAGATGTCTTCGCTGTTCAGAAAACGTGTTCTCAAATTGGATGTGCTCCCACAGGTTCTTTGGATTTCTACAACCTCTAATTCTTCTACGCTGAAGCCGCCTTTATCCATCACAGAATACACCACCGTCTTTCTTGAAGAGTTAATGCTGCCAACATGCAATACACTTACAAGTCACTAATAACATCCACCAGGTTCTTCTATACATGAGATGCCACTGTGCTGCAGGTCGAATTTGATGCCATCGGCGTTCGCCACTAAATAGACTATACCGTCGGGGTCGGCTTTTTAGATAGCTGCCAGGTCTGTGCTGCGGAGCATCGAGATCTGATCCTGTTGTCAGCAGTTGTTTCCTTTCCGTTTGATTGATAGCCAGGTCGAGCTTTGATTAGCAGCCGCCAAATTTCTTCTTTGTCCCTCTTTCATGATTGGTATAAAACTTAATACGCCTCCTCTATTAATCGATCAACGTCTCTCTCCAAATGTGTTCGAACTTTAACTTGACAAAGTCCTCTATAAATGTCCAATGCCACATTTTACTGGTGTGACTCCAATACCATTAAAAAAAATGCCCAATGCCACGTTCACTGGTCTGGCTCCAATATATTTTAGGAAAAAAAAGGTGCCAGGCGGTGAGAATATGCAAAGACAAAAGAAAATGATACGGCACGCTGCCACATTACTGATGTGATTATGATAGTGAAGAGAAAAAAGGAAGCGACCTCTACGGAGGGGTCAATTTGCGGAGATGGCCAAAAATATGGAGTCCAGCCATTTTTTTCCCAAAACAATTGACAGTTACGAGCAGTTGGAGTCGTTGAATCCTGTTTTGAAAATTGATTCAGCGCTATTTTTTCCCATTGACCGGTTAAGAGCAGTTGGAGTCGTTGAATTCTGTTTTTTTGGTGGAAATTGATTAACATAATTTTTCGCAAAAATAATGACGGTTGGAGAGCAGTTGGAGTCGTTGAATTCTGTTTTTGTAACGGTGAAAATTGATTAACAACATAAAAATCGCATCGGACACCTAAAATAAATTGACAGTTGTACGCCAGATTTCAACCAACAAAATTCTAACGAGATGAGTTGCAAAATCTCGCAGAATTTCGATTATTTTTCCATTATTTTCCTGGCAAAATTGAGTATCTACCAGCCTACGCGCGGTAGTATATATCATTATGTTTATTAACATAATGAGATGCCATATATATAAAAAGATCCTGCTTCATTTATTTTTTATTAACCACTTAATCTTATTAATATAACATTGACTTCCATGTCGAGGTGCTGTGTACGAGTTTATTTTTTTACTTTACCACATCTAATACATCCTCATTACTTTTAAATAATCTTTAGATTAAATAAATATTACAACGTCTCACAATACATTTGAACAGATGCAATGCCATAAAATTTAAAATTTTGGGCATGTGATTACCTTAAACATTTAATAAAACGTTCCGTGTTTTAAATGGCTTATGCCATCCATAGTTCCCACTCCAATCTTCAGTCAAAAGAAATGTCCTAAAAAAATTATGAAATTAATTTCACACGAGAAAGGAACCTTTAGTCGCAATTGTACTTTGACTAACGAAGATTCAAAATTTGGTTTATGCATGAAATGCCAAAACATTTCAAGCAATGAATGATGTCATTAACTCGTAGACAACGTATATGCCTATCTACAAGTTACCAGGATATTAGATCTGCGAGGAACTTAAATTCAATTCGAAAGAGAGCACAAGTTTTGATTATTTAAATACTAAAAACATCTATAACATGTATAAAATGCTCCGAAAGGATCAACCTTGACTCCCCTAGTAAAATATGGTACTAAAGTACACTACCATTTGCATCTTTGTATGTTTGCGCCAGCAATCTCGGAGAACTTAACTGGAATGGGCAGTCAAAATAATGTTCTTGTGGAGATGTGGCAAAATGTTATCCAGACCTACAGAATCCTAATGTCTATTAAAGGATCTAGAAATAACAATGATGGCTTATATATCCCTCAAGAATTTTCAAATATACTCATTTCAAAATGTAGCAAAGTCAAAGGTTTTACCAAAGTTAGCTACCTTCTCCAGAAAGAGCACCGTAAGCTCACAATCTCCTACATTCGCAATTTTTAAGTGTCATTTTCTCCAACATTGCAATAATTCTACCTTTCAAGACAACGAAATAACAAAGAAATACCTACAAAAATGAGGAAGCCAATCAAGATTCAAAACATAAACGCAATGGAGAAGAGCAAGATGGTCTAATCAGAAATATTTAATAACAATACAACTTGTATACTAAAAGGAAAGACTGGATATTTTACGACGGAAAAGTATTTGCATTATGATGAAACATTTCACGAGTATACCATGTTTCCACATAGATAATGGCATATATACAATGTTCCATGGCAGCTGCCCCCTCAACATTTTCCATGTTCCAAAAAACCCTTTAAGATAGTACAAAGATGATAGGGGATAGAGATTCAAGGAGTTTTGTGACCTTGGTAAAGATAGGGGATAGAGAGATTCGAGTTTGTGACCTTAGTAATTAATAGTAAAAGTGGCATTCTTCTTTATCTTAATTCTTCTATCAATTTACATGAAAAGTTTAAACATTATCATTAATTGTTTCAAAAGTAGTTGGAGAGTGGTTCCAGCCTCATTGGACTTAACATATGGAGAAAAATTGAATTTCAAATCCCATTCAAAATCCATCAAACTTAACATTTTTAAAGATTTTAGGATTTGGCAAAGATTATGAAATTTTCACTAGATTGCACAATGATGAATTTGCATAGGATCAAATTATTATTGGTGGGATTTTATGCTTATCATTTTAATTTAATCCCCTTAGAATTTCATACCCACATTTATAATTTTAGAGATGAGAGGGCCCTTTACTGGGGACCTTGATGTCCCTTTGTTCCTCCACTGAATTTCCCTAAAAAGTGCGTTTAAGCCACACACATCTCCCATGTGCATCCCCCCTACTAACGCATGCTCCCCCATCCCAAGAACTTAGTGGAACATTGCACATATGTATGTTACAAGCATAAAATTTCTGCCTAAGTTGAACTCAAAAAAGAGCAAAGCAACATTCACAATCACCTTGACAAACCAAATTCCATATAGATATTGGCATATATGTCACGGATACAAAATGTAGAAAGACTGACAAATTTACAAGCACGTAAATTTTACGCATAACTGTCGGAACTCAATAAAGCATGCATCATTCAAATTGTTTTGACAAAATAATACTCTGAAATTATAATATTTATCATAAGTAGCTACACCTATTTTTAAAAAAGCAACTTAGAAGTTTTGTGAGGTTGGATGTATAATGCATTTTTATGCCAATGGCACATGTTATAAAGTTGGCATGTAAATATTCTGCCATGTGTGTGGCTTGTCCGCGTCATAAAATGGGAGCTCAGGAGTGCACAAAGGCCTTAATCAGAAAAGAATGCATACACATGTTTGTGAAATATCTCTAAGATATCCACTCAATATGCTAGGTGAGATTTGGAGACCAAAGCCACAATTGTTGTAAATGCTAAGAGGGGTAAATCGGTGTTTCCTACCAATTAGTAACTTATTCATCTTTTCAAAGCATTAAGAACATATAAAGCATCAGCACATCAAGAGAATGGTACTTTTCAAAATTTTTGGGTGGAAACCCTTTCGGGAGAAAAACCACCGAACGTTTTTCTAATAATTTTGTGAGTATACAAAATGCTTCAGCTCCAGCTGAAAAGGAAGCCCCAGCTCCCTAGTGCTCTAGAAAAGCGTTTAATTTTCTAACTCCAAGCTGGAGAGGACGCTCCGCATACGGGTTTGTCGAGTTGTTCAGCCGAAAGGATGCTTACGGCACCCTTGCAAACTCCAACTTGCCTAGCACCACCCTGCACCACCACCGAAAGATTGAATTTGACAACTATTGTGGGCTCTCGTACAAAGAACAATGACACACATACAATGAGTCAGACTTCGCAAACTATTGTGAGGGCTCCCATACACGAGGACAATGACCCTGCGATGAACAATGAAACCCTTATAGTCGGACTACGAATAATGACAACGAGAAAGGTATGCCTTGCAACTTAAAAACCCTATACCTCGGAAACCCTACGCAACTAATGGACTTACTATGAGGTGCGAACTTCCAATAATAAGGTAGTGCGACACTTACTTGATATACGAGTTGTGAGATGATATGTGGAAGAAGCTCACTTACTGGCCAGCAAGCCTGATAATGCGACGATATTTTGTTGCAAGATAATGAGAACTACTCTTGATACTAACGGTTGCTACCAGCACCCTACGTTGGCCAGGACTCCTTTATGCAGAGTGCTGGACTAAACAATGAAACCCTTCCTCCGTCATGACAATTTGGTGTGACAACCTTGAGTGTACTTTTTCATAAAGCTAGCTTAAGATGTGATTAGAGGCAGTACTGCTTAATGCTAGTTGTGTTGAAAAATCCAATACCGTGGCAAGTTAATTGATTTCTCTTGACGTGACATTATCTTGTGGTGTTTTTCGTTAGTGCTATGTCTTCTTTCGAATTTATCCTTTTCTTATCATCGAAAATTAATGCCAAAGCAACAAATAGAAGGAGCACAAGATGTGGGCATGCGGCCGAGGGAAAAACCCCACTCTAGAAAACACGGTCAAAATTCTTTCTGTCGAGTAGATTCAAAAACAAGATGAGACGACCAAGACCTTTCGTAACCTGTACCGGAGTCTCCCTCCATCAAGTCAACCTTGCATTTCTTCCTTTAATTGCGAGGTTCTAAGAGTAGTAGCTGTTATCATGCTTCTTCGTCGAATGTACTACTTCATGGCAACCCGACCTTATCAATGCTTCCATATGCATATCAATGCTGCGAAACCTTATCAATGCCTTCAACATATCACTAAGCCCAAATGAATGTTGGCCGTGACATCACTCAATCTGCTTGAAGATGATCCGACCTACGACTTAATCTTTGAAGATGATCCCAAATTATCTTACTCTAAAATCTATCTGAGATTTATTCCTCGCCATGTACTAGCCACATCTGCAGGATTTGCACCACCTTGTTTCTAATATTTACTGAGAAACTCATCACTACGGTTTACTCTGAATAGTTTATTGTGGTATATACCGAAACACTTCGAAAAACTTCGCTATAATTTGAGCGAAGTTACATCTCTTCCTCATTTGTGGTTTCTCGGAATTCTCCTTCTCTAAAATTTGAGTCTCTGAACTTGTCACCTTTTGAGATTTGGCTTTCAAATTGCAAAGCTGTGCACTTGTCTTTGACGATCTCATGAGTTTATCACTCTAAAACTAGTCCAAACCTCTTCATTGTGATTGGTGCGAAAGACCTCATGGTTATATGTATAGTTGTTTCCATGTGATATATGCTAACATGAGTTGTTGAAAGAGATGTATCTCTATATAAGGTTGAGGCGAGACTTGATGATGATTTGTTTGAGGCCGGCGGCGAGGAAGACTTAAATGGAGGAGTCTTTGACCAAACAAGATTTGACTTTGACAATCCTAAAGCCTACAATGGAGGCTTGTCCTAATCTAATTGACGCCAAAGCATGAAACGTGCCTTAACAAAAGTCAATTATATTAATAACAAAATTTCATTTTTCTTTCTTTTGACGTATATATATCATTTTGACTCCAAGTACAACTATGAAGAGAAGTCGAACCTAGTTACATTCCATCAACACTCACTCTTAACTTTGGGAGGTATTCATATTTACACTCTAGCTCATGAGAGTACATGGAAGATCTCAAAACACCGCAATCTACGAAGAAGTTTGAGGCACGCAATGCCATGCACTAGAGTCCGGCCAAAGTCGATTTGCTCTGAGTGGGACTAAGATGGACTAAATCTTCCCGGCTCTCTAGGTACGATCACATTGCCCAACTAACCATCAAACCCAAGGATCTGGGTGTGTGTGCGAGGTGGAGCTCTATGACCAACACCACCTCCCTAACTTTGGGACCTGAGAACATCAACACAAAGTGTCTCGGCCAAATGTCCTCCTGAGCAAAGCGCGCTTCCACTCACGAAAGCCTCAACGCACCTTGGGTCCGGCAAATCGAGGACAACAAATCTCTCCCGATCACGCTTTGATTGGTAACCAACATGCCATCAAAACTTGAGAGATTTGCTGTGCAGAGCAAAACCCTGGTCACACAATATACTTTCACATGTTCCTGACCAAATACAAACCTCACGAGGGTCTTTCAAACAACAATGTTTGCTTCTCAGCTTACGGTAGGATTATCATTGAATCTTTGATAGAAGATTCCTATTTTTCTTTCCTACATCTTCATGCGACAACATATTCTTCAAAATCCATTCTCCACTCGGAGACTATGATATGCCTCCCTGCGACGGGGAGATTTCTTCTATCCAGACTCTCTCTTAATCTTCGAGAAGGATCCAGAATTCTTCTTACGACATTGGAGAATCTTTCACGCTTCCATCCTTCTCATCATGCTTATCATATCAACTTCTTTTATGGACATCTTGACCATCTTGAAGATGATGTCACGCTTTCGTTTTAGATAGCAAAGTACAACCAAATTTATAGAAACATGAAGTTAGCCATAACAAGAAAACTTATAATAACGGAAGCATTACACTTTACAAACATAATCGGTGAGAGACTACACTTCAATGCTTCAATTTCTTTCACGGAGTTTTTATTACAAACCTTAAATCACATCAATAGCGTAATCAAAATAACAATCTCATTATATCTATGGTCTTAACATTACTTTTCAACAATAACAATAAATCCTTTCAAATACAAAACCCTATTAACAAATCAAATTAAATGCATCTAAAAAATTTCCAGAATTCATGTTAGACTTCCTACTAAGATTTCATGTAAACCTAGATTTCATGCATGAGGAGCTCAACCATCAAAACCAATCACAACTTAATCACCAACATGAATAGCTTCTACAGGGTTTGATGCAAACCCTAGATTTTCCATCTAAAAATCCTCGGCCAACCACTATATAGATTCATTGATTCTAGATTGTTATGCATACTAGAAAATTCAACTACTACTAGGGTTTCGGCGCAAAACTAGATTTCCCAAACGTCATCCTAGAATATCAAACTCGAGAAGGGAGCTTGAATTAAACCCTAAGACTTATGACCACCAATAATTGGGTCAACACACATATCTAGGAATTCATTATCATACATAAGCATATCATATGTCAGACAACATTAATATATATTGGGCATATGCAAACCATAGACAGTTACGATTCAACCAATGGACACATAGGGGTTTCATTCTGAGACCCCACTTTAAATACATAGCAAGGGTTTTTCTTATAAGCCACAGCTTGACCACCTTTGTCAACGACCCATGTGATACACCCCCATTTTTTCCAAATGGGACTCATCATGTTCGGGGTTCCGTCATTTGATTTCATCGACGGTATAAATGATGGCAAATCCATTAGCATATTTATGATGTAAATGATCTAAAGTAAGACCATCATGTATGTAACAACCTAGGTAAGCCTAGTATATTTGGTGAAGATTTCTATCCTAGGAGGTTTGTCTCAACGGTTACTTGTGTTTTTCGACACAAGTGATCGACGAGTTTTCCCCCTTGACCTCACCCCAGGCTTCTGGGGTGGATTTTGTCATCAGATGCTGAAGTGAGTCCTGAAGTTTTCTATCGGGTCTTTGTAAATAGTTTGGGAATAATCCTAGCTAGTTGGCCTGAATTATTTTATTACAACTACTTGATCTACTAGATCATGTTTGATCAGGAAATTGAGTACCTACTTGAGGTCTATACGAATGGGTATTCCCCCTTCGTAATATGCAAATGTATTTATTTATATGTAAAGAGAGTTGGAAAGAAATAATTAAAATCCCCTCTCGGTCGATTAATTAAATTATGCGGCGAGTGTCTAAAAATCCTAAGCCGAAGTTGTTAATTTTAGGTCTTCTTTGAGTATAAAATTCTTCAAGGCAAAATTCGTTGGTCCTTAAAAAATGAATTTTTAAAGGTCCCGAATAGGGAATATTATTGAAAATTTCAAGAAATTTTTGGACCCATGAGCCTAGGTAGTTAGTCAAAATTAAAATTTTGAGGTAATTAACTCAAAAATATTATTTTTTGAGTTAATTAAAATGGAATTAAAGAAAGATAATTAGTTTTTCATCAAATTTATACGTTTAAATGATTGATTAAAAGATGATCAAATCCTTTTCGATGGTAGAGATTATTTTGACATGGATCAACCGAACTAGGTTTGTTGGAGATTTTGTCTTATAAATCAGAGGTCTTGGTATGACATTTGATGGACTCACTGAATCGTGCACTTGTTCTTTGACTCTTGTGATTTTTATGAATAACGCATAAAGACTTTGGGGTTACAAACTTGATGTTCCTTTTCAGGATCTATGTGGTGAGTTTTATCTCTAAACTGCGCTGCTTTATTTGGCATTTTTATGGTTGATGGCCTTTATGGATTAATGCGCATACGGTATCTTGTGCGATTTTACGGGTTTTAAAATGACATTTTGATTTGACGAAAAGACTAGTTATCTATTTTTAAGAAGGTCTCATGTTGATTTTCTTAAATCTCTGTCAATCTAAGGTTCAGATCAAGTGTACAAGGGATCGTTTTTAAGGTTTGAGCGTTTGGGGAAGTCTTGGGTTAGACCACGGAAACTCTCGGTTGTGAAAATGCAGAAAAGCTCATTGTTTCCTAATTCCCAAAGCTATCTTGCTTGAAATTGTTGTTTTGCAAGGTCTTTTAGGGCTTGTGCCTCATAAAAAAAATTTATCTTCTTATTAATTGTGCAAAAACGATTTTAAATCTGGCCATGAGGGCCTCTGTCCGCCAATTAAGCATTGTAAATTTGCAAATATTCTCTGGTGTAAAGGGGTTTATTAATTTTTTTGTGCACTTAGTTTTGAATCTATTACGGTTTTTACGAGGGGTTTCTCGAGAAAAATTTTCGTCTGAAATAGATCTTACCTACGGGAGGAGTAAAGATTTAGCCCTCGGGAGATAAATTCTATTTAGCAGTCTAAAGTGTTATTTTGTTACAAAAAGAGAAAATCTCGAGTGCATCTAAATCGACGTTTAAAAATACGAGATATGTTGGAAAATTTTTAATTAGCGGAGGAATTAAGTCGCCTAGGTTTTTTGAGATAATCTTTGCATTTACCTCAAAGTTCACATTACGATTCTTGCCTTCACACATTCCACGCTCCTGCAAACAAACTTCCGTACCTTCTTTATTAATCCCTCCCTCGTGTGCTTTTTTCTCCCTTTGCTCCTATCATCTCTCCTTCAAATCTGCATCATTCTCTGCTACGACACCTTCAATCAACCCCTGCGACCTTCTGAAATCTGTCAAAGCCGTCGCGACCCCTCTCCCTTGTAGATATTCACGTGCCCCCCTCTTGCTCCTTCGTCCTTCGACGTCGCATCTCCTACTCCATCACGCCCTTGACCTTCCTTGTCGTGGAAACATCAGCTTACCACTTTCAATCTGAGTCTTCCTCTCGACACCATACATTAAACAAACAAACAAATAAAATAACGCATGTTCTATTGTTTAGCTTGAGTTTTAAAAAGTTTTGATTTTTTTGAAATTTAATTCAATTTTAAAACTTTAGGTTTAAGTATTTTGGTTAGCATTTTTTTTGAAGTTTCATTTTTAGTTTAAATTCTTAGTTTTTGGAGATTTAGGATTTTTAGTTTTAGTGGGTAGCTTTAGTTTAGTTTTAAAAATTTTTTTGTTTGGAGTTTTAAATTTTAAATTTGTCCATAGTTTAAGTCTTTGCTTTTTAGAATTAATTTAGAAAATATCAAAAATAAAAATTACCTTTTTGAACTTTTTTTTAACTTTTTTTTTCATTTTTAAACTTTAGCTTTAGATGTATATATATTTGCTTTAGATAATTTTTGTTTTATTTTTTATTTTAATTTTTCAAATTTTTAGATTTTAATTACTTTTGCATTTGTTTTAAGTTTTTTTTTTTTTTTTTAGAGATAAAAAATAAGAAGGGAATAAAAATTTAAAAAAGTACTTCATCTAAATTTTTTCAACTTTCGAAATTTTTCAAAAAATTATTTCATAGTCAAGTGAGCTTTTAAATTCTTATCTAAAGTTTGACTACATGAGAATTTTTTAATTTTTTGGATTGGGATTACTTGGAGCATCATAAATTCGGAAATATTGATAATAATAAACGTTTCAATTTGATGCAATGCATCTCATGATAACATTGTTGTGGGTTCAAATTATTTTAATGCATAGTTGTGGTGCTTTTATTGAATATCATTATTTGGTAAAAACTATTTTTCTACATAGCGACGGTTACACTATGAGATACTTGACTTTAGTTTTTATAACGAATATTTTGACTCACTGAAGCCTTAGTTTTTAAGCACGAATCTAATTGGATTTGTAAAACCTCGTAAATCTCAACAAGTATTTGATTATCTAGTTGTGTCTCTGGAGTGGTTGTTTCAGCAGGTTCTTTTCCTACATTTTTATTTAGGGTCTGCCTCCCTTAGCTTGCAAAGGCTGACTTAGGGTGAAAGATTGGGGATGGGGGTGGCGGCGTGTCCTGGCCGTTGTCACGGTGCTGGAGCATTTGTGCGATGTGAGGAGCCCCAGCCAAACCCTAAAGATCTAGGGTTTCATAACATGAAAGCAAACCCTACTATGCTAAAAACTTTCAAAGGTTTGGAATCTTTGACAACATCATTCAACCCTATGAAGTTGGGGTTTTCATAAATCATACCAAAACCCCCAAACATGACATCATCATCAAAGACTTCAAATAGTGTTTTCAATAACCCCAAACATGACATCATCATCATAATGGAGTATAAAAACTACTGATACATGATAAATATATATATTATTAATGATGAAAGATGAGATAAGAGATGATTACAATGAGGGATGGCACAGGCTTTAAATATAGACTCAAGGGGGTGTCCCTTGAGCGAGGCATGATCTTTGGATTATTGCCCTTTAATTAAGCAAACTAAACATAACTATAATAACTAATAATTAATAAAATATTAACAACATTGCCCCTCCCTTAAGATGCTTTGTCCTCAAAGCATAAGTAATGATGGACAATGTTGACGAATCTTCTAGTTTCCTCCAGCGATGACTCTGCGTCCCATATTTTAAAAAGATCGTGGAAAGAAACTGAGCTCCATACGGCAGTGATGTCGTTGGTGAAACGATGGGAAATGTACGACGAGGAAATTGAATCTTGTCCTTGACTTCTATTTGGATGTTTGATTTTCCGGCCTTTTATGGGCGGATCTTGGGAGATACTTTTTCATGTTTCCCGACTATTCCTTGTTCTTCTGGTGATTTTTTGTGATTCCTTTTAAGATTTGGGGGTTAAGTTGCCGACAATTGTTGTACGTGTAACTTTTCCTCATCATCAGATACTTCGTTTCTTAACAACCATATACGCCATCTGAAGATATCAACGACTTCTGTTGTTGTATGGGTAAACTTTGGATATAACGATACTGTCGTTATATCGGCTTCATGTATTTCGTTCAATTAAGGGATAGAACTTGCTGTTGTTTATAAACATGCGTATCTTCATGGGGATGCAGCAGGGAATCGGTTTTTCTTGAGTGCTCTTAGGAGTCACAGATACTGTGACAACTGTAATGGAGTGTAAAACTCCCTTCGTTTAGCTTTGCTAGAAAAACTTTGATCGATCAATTGTCATCGTAGATAAAGACATGCGAAAACAGAATCTGAGGTGAAAACTCTCTTTTGCACGACGTTTTTCTTTTCTCCTTTCTTTAAAATTAATTAATTAATATTTAATTAATTAATTAATTTTTTTGAATTAATTAATTAATATTTAATTAATTAATTAATTAATAATAATTTTCTTTTTAAAATTATATAATTACATATATAATTATTAATTGAAAATTATAATATAAATAAATTATATAATTATAAATATATATATAATTATCAATTTTTGAAAACTATATAATATATAATATAATTTATCAATTTTACAATATATTTATATAATTACCAGTGCAGAAACTATATGATATATATTTTATATAATTAAAAGAAATAGGTTTTTTAAAGCTATTGTTAGTTGAAAAACACGGCAGAGCTCATATAACTTAAAACGAATCGATTTATTTTAAATGATGCCCTTAGTCTTAAAGGATGCTGTTCACGAAAGTTTTTAAAACGCAATTTCCTCTAGTATAATTACGATGGCGTTAAATGTATAATGTGTAGCATAGAATCGAAAGGCGGAAGTGTGTTTATGCGATCACGACGGTGGCAGGCGTTGTTGGGAAAGGAGACAATAACCTTACGGAGTTTGGACGCGAGAAAGAAAGAAAACGGCGGTGGGGTCGAAACGGCGGCCTGTGTTTCCGAATTTAACAAATCAATTGTTTTTCATGTCTCTCGCGCGTTTGCACGTAATTTTTTGTTGCTTGCGATTAACAATGGCGACGACGGAGAGAAAAAAACGGCGGTTGAGTTGTGGAAAGGATGTAGACGGAGGTGCGTGAGGGACGCGGATGGTAGAAGGCGGGCGGAAGAAAATGGGCTAACGGGTAAGGGAATGATGTGCCGAGGTTGTACGGTCGGTCTATAAAGCCTGCTGTCGATTATTGACCCATTTTCTCGGTACAATTAGAAATTTTGGATCGTAGCGGAGGATTATTTGTGTTTCATGCAACTACCGGTTAGTTTTTTTATTTCAATTTTGTGTTGCAAAACGTTAAATATTTGCCAACATTTAAAGACGACCTTAGATTTAAACGAACTCGGCCAAGCAGAGAAGATTGAACTCGAGAGGAAGATGGTTGCGGGACGCAAGATCAAAGTTTGGTGACCACGGGATAAACGGTTCTATAACGGTGTTATTGAATCCTTTCATATCAGGCGAAGCACACGAGAGGGTATACGTTGATGGGGATGTTGAATTACTTAAACTCCCGAAGACGTTGGGGTTATTGACGACAACCACCGCGACTAAAAAAAAGTCACCGGCGGTAATTTACCGAGCTCGAAACCCCAATGTGGATGGCGCCGGAGAAAAGAGGAGGACCACTAAGCGGAAAGCCCATAGGTAAAGAGGATACGGTAAGAATCTTCAACAAAAAGCCGATCACGGAGTAGCGCTGCGGTGAGGGCGGGGACGGTTGGCACGAGCGAGAGGGCGAGTGACAAGGTAAGGGGGTTGCGGCAACCAAAGGCAGCGGAAGTTTGGAATAGGCGAGGGTTTCGAGAAAATGGCGAGAGTTTCGGTGTGTGGGCGGGGGAATGGGAACGACGGAGTGTGAGCCGACGTACGGTGGTGTGTGATACCAATGGCGGTATTTTTACGTGAGGAAGAATTTTGGGAATCGAAGGCCGAGTGGGGGCGAGAGATGGAAGAAACTGAGTAAAAAACACCGCCGGGGTTATATATATATATTTTTAAAACAAATGTTGTTGTGCACAAACACGATTTTAAAAAAATACGCAATTTTAAAGTTCCTTCAATTCCTTAATTGCGGTGATCACACGGTCCAGAAAGCGATAGCTGCGGCCACGATAAGGTATAAAAACTGCGGTAAGAGCGATAAATATATATATTATTAATGATGAAAGATGAGATAAGAGATGATTACAATGAAAGGATACTTTGGGCTTTAAATATGTACCTCAGGTGTCCCTTGGCGAGCATGATCTTTGGATCATGCCCTTTCGATTAATAAAACCTAATATAACTATAACTAACTAATAATTAATAAAATATTCATAGCAGTTAGGTTTTCATGATCATGCAAAACCCCAAACATGACATCATCATCAAAGACTTCCAAATAGTGTTTTCAATAACCCTAAGCAAGCTAGGGTTTCACACATTATCATTAGCATACCCTTAAATTAGGGTTTTCCAGAGAACTTGTCTAGGGTTCTATAGGAACAATCAAAGATGTAAAGAGGGTAGATTTATCAAATGATGAATCACCCTAAACAAGAATCTTTATGATCAAGACAGCTAGACATAACGATGTTAGTAATGTAACACAAAATTTCAAAATAAAATGAATTTACTTTTTATATTAAGAGAATTTTATAAGGTGTATAGTCTAAGACATACCTGGAGATGTTCCTTGACAAACCTTGTAAGAATTCCTTGAAGTGTTCTCATTGTATTAAGCCATGATCTTTTATACCTGTAATACATACTTTCAAGAAAAACATGTGATACCAAAAGCATGATTTAATTTCTCAAGTTAGATCTTCTACATAACCATGGAGGATGGAATCATATGATATTGAAAATCAATTTATTCCTTCTTTCAATATTAGGAATTTTGCTTTACTTGTAAACCCTAGAAGATAAGGATTAAGGTTCTAATATGAAATTTGTGTGTGTTACCTAGAGAGTACAATATTTATCCTAAACTAGCTATAATCAAGGATTATATGAACCATTTAAAATTAGATACTTTGAAAATCTAAAAGCATACGTACCTTGAGTTTACATACCTTGACTTGTTGCATGTGCATTTTATTAAGCGACAATACTTACTTGATTTCCTTGAGCTGGTACCTTGTACTTCAACTATCAATTCAGATTCTCAAGACTCGTATTTCTTTCTTCATAGGACAATCTTCAAATAGACTTCAAATGAATGCTTTTGCTTTATCAAATCCTCCTTTTGTTGCCTTCAATAATAGGCTTGATACCAATTTCAAAAATATATGACTAGTGTTATTTGGTTAAGGCCTCAATAATAGTCTTTCAGAGTATGTGGAAGAGGCTTTTAGACTTCGGTCCTGTGATGACTCAGTCCATAGTTTCTTCCCTATAGTATACCACTGAAATTTTGTCTCTTGTTTCCACTGAAGAACTTCTCTGAGAATCCGCACTTGCATCTTAGATTTATATGTCGAAATTCTCTCTGCAATTTATAGCAAAGTTACTCTTTTATTATATTGTGTCTTCTCTGAAAATCAACATACTCATTCTCTAAAATGATTCGAACATGTCTCCTTAAGGTCTACCAAAATCATCCACCTTCTTCATGGTATCTTGATATGGTGAATAAAGACTGAACTAACTCACTGTAATTTTTATAGAGCTCAGACTTCGTAATTAGTGTGGATTTCTTACTGAGCTTCTCGGACCTTTTGAAATGTGTTACCCAACCTTTCAAGATGCCTCGGAATCTTAGTTCTATTAGCCCAAAAATGTCCTTCTTAAGATGGGATCTTGATTTAACTGACATGTTCGTCAAGACAAATGCAAATAGAACCTTTCACTAAGAATACTTCAAATATGTATAAGTGATCTTCAAGCTCTAATACCATGTTGACAAATCCAAAGCATGGCAAGTTAATTGATTTCTCTTGTTATGACATTATCTTGTGATGTTTTCATTATTATTATTATTTCTTTTGATTTATCTTTTCTTATCATCAAGACTAATGCCAATCAACAAATAGAAGAGGACACAAGATGTAGGCACGCAGCCAAGGCAAAACCCCACTCTAGGGGAAAACCTGGTCAATATGCTTTATGTTGAGATTCAACAAGATGATGAGCTTAGTGAAAAGAGTCGCCTTCACTAAGTGGGCCCGCAAGCTATTTTTGGCGCAACTCTATTTTTAGACTATGTCTATTTTTAAACATGGTGATCATATTTCAGAAGTTGCAGGATGCTATTTGTGGATGGTTGGTCAAGTTGGAAAAATAGATGAAATTCTATTTTAGAATATTGGGTGAAGTCTATTTATAGATCGTCGATCTAAAAATAGAAGTGTCGATTATTATTAGCTCTTAATAATAATCCGACAATAAACAGCAACTTAGTCTCTTGGAGCACTTAATTTCAATGCACAAATTTGGCAAATCAGTGCACTGAAGGAATTACGCAATTCCTACAGTTTACTGGTGGTTCATGCATGGAGGACTCAGTTAGAACTGAAGTGGAAATGTTATGACAGAGTTGGAAGAGTAGTTCATGGAGTTGTTATTCAGTTTAACTCAACCATTGGAGTTAAACTCAGTTGAGCTAGTTGTATCTAGTCTAACTGAATGATACACTAGTGAGAGTGGAGTGAATTAATTAGTTAATTAATTCACAAACAATAACTCATTAATCAACTGAACAATACAGCGATTAACTACAATGCAAGGCAGTTCTAGTGGAGACCTAGTGGAGAGATAGGTGAAAGGGCAAGATGGACTATCTGTTGCGACTATAGTGACACATTGATTGCATCACACACACATTGGAGTTGCCAATGAGGATTGCGCAATCAAGGCAAGGGTATTTCAAATTCATTCAGAGCTATTCTTCAGCAGGGATTGCGCAGTGGAGGCAGGCTAGCAGGTGGCAAGAAATCGGTGCATGGATTTACAGATTTCTTCTGATTAGTGTGTGATGATTGATTGTATTGAGAGCTTGATGTACTAAGCTTTGTATGAGATTGTTACATGATCTCCATGATACATAATATATGATAGTTAGGGTTTTTAGCTTCAGGCTTTCCCGTTAAACAACTGTGTTATGTGCGATTGCTTTTACTTATGCTTCACATGTGTTTGCAATTAATTTTCCGCAAAAGATTAACAGTGGAATGATTCTATATTTTGCAAGAAGTTAAATATTGTGAAATCAGGGGAATCTGGATGTATGCATGCTTAGTGTATTTAATTTCTACATGGTATCGGAGCAGTGTTAATTCTTGAAGATTGCAATTGTGAAGAATTGTTGAGTTTGTGCTGGTGGACAATTCGAATTTGCTACAGAAAATTCTAGGTGCAGAAGTTGAGTATACATTGAAAAGTCTTTCAATGGGTTGTGATTGGAGTATGCCCTGTTGGTGTCCCGTGTTTTGATAGTTTGGCAACATCAGAACCAATCTTTAGAGTTACAGGATCTAGTCCTCCTGTTCTCAGAGAGGGATCTCTCAAATGTTTGTTTGCAAAGGTTTATCTTGTGTGCTTTGAGTATTGGTTTTAGACTAGTTATTAAGTGCAGGTGTTTGTTTATTTGTTTGGTTGAATTGATACAGCAGAACATGAAAGGTCTAGGAAAGATATATAGAATGGAGAAACATCTGGTTCATTGGGCAATGGAGTCAAAAAGAGGTCATGACATACTCATCAATGGATATGGGATATCAGAGGGAAAATCTAACTTGGCCGCAGGATCCTTTGGTTTTGGAATGAGATGGACATCAATGATTTGGAAAGAGAAGTTTAATTCTCAAACAAAGGGAATTTGAAAGCACAATTTGAACAATAAAGAGCTATTTGGTAGACAGGGCTAACCATAAATTCTACAAATCACACCTTTAAGCAAATAATTATTTCAAAACAAATTTTAAAATGAAATCTAAGATTCGGGGAACACCCTATTTCCTCAAAGATTTTATTTCAAATGACTTAGAAAACATAAAAGATTCACTGATAATTGCAGTCATAGAAGAGGGAACACCTAACACATCTATGATCACAACTATAAAAGACCTTTAAGA